>PYAF01000262.1:233922-269763 GCA_007407185.1 Glycine tomentella
AATCTAATTACTGGAAGCGTTTCTCTCCAATAGAAATTTTAGCTACTTTTAACAAACCGGTAATCGAACTACTGGAAGATGACATGTCCGCTGCACAAGACCATCCAAATTATGATTAGTTTCGTCATTTTCATGTTTGAATTGTTGTTGTTAGTAGGTTTCGTTGTTTTGCTTTTTCAATGTTCAACTTTTTGTGTTTTCTCTCTAGTTCCAATTGTTTGTACGGTCTGTTTTTTTATTAGGTTTCCATCACTATGTTACCGTTAATGTCAATTGCGTTTTGATGTTTGAAATTCATCGTAGCATATATGAATTTGACATAAGTGATTTCCCTGGAAGTTTGGTTTATGGTTCAAATGTTCATTACAAAATACAACAACATAAAGCAAAACATTGACAACAACATAACCAATTCATGAGGTAGATGGACGACTAGGATAATTTCGACGGTTATGACCAGGTAATCTACATATACCACACTTAATATGACTTTGACTAGCTTCAACTTCGTCCATCTCATTGCGTATTCTAGTTGACTTTGGACGACCCTTTGAACGCAAATATTCTCTGTCTGGTATGACCACTGGATCATCACTAGGTGGAATTGCCTGCTCATTACCAATTGGCTGCCATGGAAATGAATAAGCTTGTACCAAGTTTGATATAAGGAAGACGTCATCCACATATTGTGCCGGTGACTGACGAACATGTAAAGCGGCTGCTGCAGCATGACTACAAGGATACTTGAACGCCTTAAATTTCCCACACTGACAGAACCGCTCAGGGAGGTTTACCGAGTACGATTTGTCATAACCATCGTCAACCTCAAATACAGATTGTTCAACGTTATATGCACGAACATAATGACCAGTAGCACTGGTCTCATTGGCCTTCAACATAGCAACCACATTTTTGCAATGTGGATAAGGAACTTGCAATTCATTAAGAGTCGATCGGCCTCTGCAAACAAAATATTCCACCAATCTGCTATATGTGTGCTTAACCAACGCGGTTATTGGCATGTTTCTTGCACCTTTCAAAATCCTGTTTACTGACTCGGCCAAATTTATTGTCATATGTCCATACCTGCGTCCCTCGACATCATATGCACATGTCCACTTTTCCTTTGGGATGCTATCAATCCAGTTGGCAACCTCAGGACTCACATCACGAAAATTTGCAAAGGCTATGTCAAAATCAACAATAGAAGGCGTATAACCTGCACAGAAATTAAATAACATTAAAATTTAGTTATACATGAAAAATGAATACATGAGTTTTTAACCATACCTAAAGTCATGACCGCTTTCTTCAATTTTTCATCTCTGAACTTTTGATTAAAATTGCTCGCAATATGATGGAGGCAAAAGACGTGATAAGCATGCGGTGGTTGCCACCCGGGGTGCCTCTCAACTGCAGACAATATGCTTCGATGCCTATCAAAAATAAGACAAAGATTTGTCTTCTTTGTAACATGCGAGCGAATGTTATCCAGAAAGAATTCCCAAGCTTCCAACGTCTCACCTTCAACAATGGCAAATGCAATTGGCAAACACTCATTGTTTCCATCCTGAGCTGTGGCAATCAACAATTTTCCTTTGTACTTGCCATATAAATGAGTGTCATCAATTTGAATAACCGGCTCACAAAAATTGAAAGCCTCGCAACATTGTCTGAAGGTCCAAAAAATGCGCTGGAACACGCATTTTCCACGAACGATTCTATGAGCCACATAATAATTTTTTGTCTGAATTTGATAAACAGAACCTGGTGAAAAGCAAAGCATGTATTCACACCACCTTGGCAAAAATGCATATGATTCCTCCCAATCACCGTAGATAATTGCCATTGCTTTCTGCTTTGCATACTATGTCTTTCTATATGAAACTTTGTATCCATAGGAATGAGTTATCCTTTCCTGGACTAGTGCAATTGAACATGATGGATCATGCTTTATCATCCCTAATAATAAAAAAAATAATCACGTTATCATTAATAATAACAATAATATCATTACTTCTTATCATTATCAGCTTATCCAATAACTTACCTAGTACGAGTGAAACAATAACATTAACATCAAGTTGTCTGTGGTCCTGAGAAATGTGATCATTTAAGCAATTGTGATCGCCGCCCCATTTGGTAACCACCCATCTTTCACCGTACGTTGGTTTCATTACCCTAACCCTCCACGGACAATTCTGGTCATGCGCACGACATTTCATGATTAACTTTCTCGGCGTACTTTCAACCACGATAGCTTCCTGATGCTCCGTCATGAGGTTCCGCTTGATTGTCATTTGCACGTCTTCTTTTGATGCAAATTCCTGTTTCACAAACAACTTATTCCCTAATACCCATGGACCCTCAACTGAACCTAAACCATAACCACTGCCAGAATCCTTTTCACTCGGATAATCCCAATTAATGTAGGTGTAATGTGGGATTCCATCCCAAAAAGTAGTATTACCCTCACCTACATATGCAAATTCTCAAATTCATTACAATAAAATACATACATAATAAACAAACATATGTGTAAGCAAGTCTTGTTTGGTAACACACCTTGACATTGTTGTGGTAAATGCGACTCCCCTGCATCCTCTTGTTCTTGGGTTGAATGCTCTCTCACGACCACGTAATGTACTTGTATTTGTGTTGCACTTCGACCATCATCCTCATCATTGTCCGAAGCACTAACATTCTCAGCAAGAAGACGATATTCCATTGCGATATTTTCATCATCATCATCGTCAATATCGTTATCCATAACCCAAGTAGGGTCATTTTCATCTTCCATAGACATATTAACAACTGGAGCAGCAGATGCTGATGCTCCACGAGAATAATTGAAATCAACTGACCTCGTTGGTAAAGCCACATCCTCTACTCCAGCAAAATCCACGTACAACTCTAAGAAATTTTTTCTTGACTGGTTGAAGAATTCTCCTATTACAAATTCTAAGTCTTCATCGTCAATTACTTTCATGCTGATATATTTATCATCACACCATATTCTTGCAGTAACCATACTGATAGATACATTGGCTTCTGTACACAATAATTTTTTTCTGATTTTTTCGTGCAATTCTTCAATGGTTGAGTTGCAGTTAATACGTGTTCCCCTTTTCTCTCCTTCGAATACAATACCACGTCGGCTCTCAGTTTTGCTACCATTATAATATAAAACGATACGAACAAAGTCACCATCTCCAGACATTTTTTAATATATGACCAACGACTATAAGATCACAATGATGATGAACACAACACCACGGTCACGCCTGTAACACATAAAAATGTATAAGCATATCATGATAATTTATTTCATTTGGAAGAATAATTATTTGAAAAAATTTATTATCTATGTCTTACGTAGGTCCTTAATGAAAACCTACCTCATAAGCTACGTAAATAACTAATGAAAACCTAGGTCGCCAACTAATTGTACCATAAACCCTAAACCTAGTTCATCCCCTACGTAACAAAGGTAATAACCTTCAGGCCGTACTTAACTCATAATATTGTAAGTCAATAAACCTAGGTCTTAACCTACACAACTAACTAATCAAAACCTAGGTCATAAAACCTAAAACCTAGGTCATAACATACATAAAATAACCAATCAAAACCAACGTCACCCACTAATTGTACCCTAAACCCTAAACCTAGGTCATAACCTATGTAACCAACATCATAACCTTGAACTTGTACTTAATGATAATCTGAGTAACTAACTAATAACATTGTAACTCAATAAACCTAAGTCTTAACCTACATAAACAACTAATCAAAACCTAGGTCATCAAACTTTTGTTATAATAAGTAACTATTTCTAACCTAAGTCAATAACAATTTTGTACATCAATATCAATTATCTATGACAATAACACAATATATTTCATGTAATTTAAAATTAATACATACATTTGCAATTACTTTCCAAACAGCTATGTATTGGTAATTTCTTATTTAAACTACAATAATTTAATTTTTTTTCCCCATAACTAAGTACTCAAAACATAAGTCATAAAACCTAGGTCACCAACTATGTCACCTAAACCTAGGTCATACATTACCTAACTAATTAACGAAAATCTAGCTCATAATCTACGTAATTAACCAATAATATTCTAACAAAATAAATAATATTTGAGCATAGTATCACTTACTTGACTCAGAGCTTTACAATTGATATAACCAACATCCACAATTTTGCAAATGTTAAGTGGGCTGAGGGGGCTGATTTATATGGTTGTGGGGGTTGAATCACGTCCATGCATGACGTGTTTAATCACGTCCATGCAGGACGTGTCTAGGGCAAAGTCACGTCCACACAGGACGTGTTTCTGTGCTTATTTGCGCCATACCAGGACGTGTTTTAACGCGTCTAAGTTGGACGTGATTCAACACGTCTTACCCGTACACGTTTGGCAACAGTAGATCCGTAAATACATTTTGAATTGTCATATTTTGGTAATTTTTTATTTAAAAGCCATTATTTTAATTTTTTTGCCTTCTGGAAAAACTGAATTACATCTATTATTCTTCTATCAAAGTAAAAATACTTTGATTGCATTTGCATGATTTCAATCATTTTTCTTCTTTTTTGAAACAAACAAAGACAACAACATCATGTAATCCCTTATAACATTTTCAGAATGTCTAAATGGTTTTCACAAAGTGAAGTATTCCCAAATGAATTCTCTCACAAGCAATCACCTAATAAACTCAGAAATTTCATAGCATTCTCAATACAAAATAAAACCATTCAAGAGCGAAGTTGTTCAGCTATGCTGGAGATTCAATCATGTCATAGCAATGTAGCAGTCTAGCAGATCAGGAATACCACTTTCAAACATTCAAGTATTTGAGAGTAGTTTGGACATCCTTATCCCCTCTATCCCTGCAGTTAACCACAACCTTAGTTCCATTTGGAAGGTAGGGCAAAGTTTCTCTAAATAACTCAGAGCTGGAATAATACCTTCCAGCTGAGATAATCTCTCAAAGGCTGTAGATCAAAAAGAAACCCAACATGAGGCAAATTAAAGAAACAACATATAAGAGCAACTTGAACTATTGATCTTGGAAAACATAAAAACTTACTATATATGCTAATAGCTCTACTTGATAATAAATGTCATGTTGCCTAAACAATATGTAGCAGTGTATATAGCAAATCAAACATATTGAGAATATTGTAATAGCATAAACAAAAATGAACATTGAATCTGGAATTGTGATTCATAACAATGGCTACCGTTAACATATAGAAGATTGTTAAGTGTTAATTGTTAACAAAAGACTCTCTAACACACTCTTTTAAACACTTCCTATTATTGGTTAAAATCCATTGGAAATAACAAAATCATTAGCATGATTCATTAAATAAGAATAAGTTAGACCCATATAAAAAAATTATTTCTAATATATTTCAATCAACAATAGAGAATGTGTTCAAAAGAGTGTATTGGAGAGTATGTTATTAGCATTTCTCTTGACATATATTACTATCCAAGCTAACAATATAAACTGTTATTAAGGTGGAACATAGTTACATCCTGTACAAGTGACCACTTCTTATAACTCTTAGATGTCAAGACACTTCATTCTTCTCGGTCTTTTCTTCAAGAGTATGGCTCATTTTCTACCAAAGATATCACTATACATTTAACAATGCAATAAATCTAGGGTAGTCTTACCCAGTGTTTTAGAAATTGGACCGATCCGGCCGGTCCGGGAACGGTGAGTGGACCGGGTCGGTCGTGTAATTGGATCGGAGATGTCATTCATTCAGATCAATCCGCACTGACCCGGTCGAGTCAATGGTCCAACCGGCGACCCGCCGACCCGAACTGGGTCGCTATTTTTAAAAAAAAAACAGCAACTAACTGAAACGGCGTCGTTTTAGTGTTTTACGGTTTTAGGGTTGCAGTTTCAACTTTTCATTTTGAAAAATCAAAACTCGCTCAGCCTCCTATCCTTTTCAGCTCTGCGTCTCGATCTCGACTCTTGCTCTGCCTCGTCGCTCGTCGCGTCACTTCGTCTTCTTCCGCGCGACTTTGGTCTTTGACGTCGCAGCCCGTAGGTGCCGTCTCCATCTTCGAGCAGTCGCGTCCAGCCTTTGTCGTGCCATCGTGACTCTCCAGCGTCCATCCTTCGTCGCGTCGTCGTTCCGTGACTTCCATCAGCGTCCAGCCTTGGCTCTTCTGTTCACCCTAGTTTTGTCACCATCAACCTTGGCTCTTTCGGTCTCTTGGCCTATTCTCTTCACAAACAGAACCCCTTCTCCCAAGGTCCATCCTTGTTTCTTCAGTATCTTATTTTCTCACGATTTTTGGATCGAAAAATAAAAATTCCCTTGTTTCATGTCTTTTCTTGATTTAGGTGTTTTCGGGTGATCGTTTGAGTTGAATGGAGACTAAAGTTGAAATCTTTTTATAAACCCAGATGAGTTCCTTGCTGTCTTAGAAAATTCAATCTGTATATTTGTTTGTGTTATTAAGTTTAAGCCTCACACTTTTGGGGATAAGGGTGTGTTGTTGGATTTTTTGTATTGGTTGGCATCTTATTGTAGCATTCGATTATTGGTTGATGGAAAATGTTGGATTCTTATGGCTATTTATGTTTTTTTAAGTTGTTCTTATTTATTTTCCTGGCAGTAAAGATAGTACTTTTCTTGAAAATCAACTAATATGAGGTATAATTTTTTTTTATAGACCGGGTCATGAGGGTTAATTAGTGACCCACCCGTTCGACCAGTGACCCAGTGCTCTGATCGGGTCAGTCACTGATTTGGTTTTTAAAACTATCCATAAAAAATATTTAAAAGAGTGTAAAAAAAGTGTTATTTATTATTTATTATTTTAACTTAATCAAGAGAATAAATAAATTAATAAGATAACTTTTTAATGCAAATTAATAAGATAATTTATCTCACCAAATAATGACTTAGAATAAATAAAGTTTATCATATATTTATCTTCATTTCCATGTCCTTAACATTAAAGTGACCCATTAAACCCCATTATTAATTAGATGAAGCATGGATTTATGTTATTGGATGAATTGAATTGTTGACTATTGATCTACAAGTATGTTACCAAAATCAACTTTTTTTTAATTGAATATACAATTTTCCAGCCATTGGCGACAACCTTCCATTCAAAACCTACCAATTAAATTTTTCTCTTCTCTGTTTTGGCAATCAAATTAAATTTTAAAGTCAAAATCTAACACCCCCATTCAGTGTTTTAAAACTCGAACCGACCTGGCCAGTTGGATCGCAACCCGATGGTTGGACCAGGTCAAGACTATGAATGGATCAACCATGCTTTCAATCCAATGCGACTCGGCCGGGTTCATGGTTCAATCGTCGACCCGCCAACTCGAACTGGGTCGCTATTTAAAAAAAATCGTCTTCTGCCTTTGTGCACTCGTGTCATGTCGTATAGTTTGGTTTTCGCCGGGAGGGGGACATGGGGTTTTGGCTGTTCGTTGGGGGTGGTGTTGGTGGTGGGGGAGTGTTTGTCTGTTCTCGGCAGTGCTCACCCACCAACAAGTCACTTCTCTCAGCCAGCACCCCTCCATGCTTGTTGTCTTCGACGACCGCCACCGCAACCTTCACACCACTCGTTCCCCTCAGTTCGTTGGCCTCAGAAACCAGCGCGGCTTGTGGTCCTAAACCAACTACGAGTTCGACGTCATCATCTGAGTGTTCGACACTGGAATCTGGCCGAAGCGCCACAACTTCAGCGACTCCAACTTAGGCCCCATTCCCAATAACTGTAACAGGAAGTTGATCGGTGCCAGATTCTTCTCCAAGTGTCACGAGGCAAGTGGCGACACTTCCTTTAACGACGCAAGCGGTGACAGATTCTGAGAAAATTTAAGGGTGGGCACCGGCGCACCGCACTTACCCTCACGCCTCCGCCTTTACTCACATGACGGGCGACGACTAGATTCAAGGCTAGGCACTTGCCCCCTTCTCTTCAATGTGGGTCCGCCTCTGAACCCAGTGATCCAGTATCCTAAGCGGGTCAGTCACCGAGTCGATTTTTAAAACTATGCCCCATTATTTGTTAAGAAAAACAATTCAGACCGATAGCTACCATAATTTGCCAACAAATTTGGTTGGGATTGGATTGCATGACCACAAGCCTAAGGGCTCTTTTCGTCATACCCACTTCTCTTTATCATGATCTTTTCCCCTTCTTTAAAAGTCATTAGGCCAATTTTCAAAATTCAAACAAACCATTTGCTTGTTGAAGTTAAACAAGTTATCATCATCTCTAGGTTGGCCTCCCAGATCAAAGGCTTATTCAAACTTTTGACTACACTTTATGTTTGACTTCAAATCAAATGATGTACATATTTCAAATTTCCAATGTTCTTGATTGTTCCAACTTCCAAGATCTGATTATCATGATCAAGAGGTGATAATGAAACAGAGAATTCATCATAAGAAATATCCTATTCTCAAAGTTGTTATGACTCTAGCACTAGAGATTTAGTTAATATTCACTTTCTTCCATATATAATTATTGTCCCAGTTGTTATGAAAATAAAATATGTTAAAATAACGCATGATATCCAAGAAAAAAATAAATAGATGAATAATAATTTTATAAAATTAATCTTATATTATAATTAATTTATTTATAAATTTTATTATTTACTGTTAATGAAAAATGTAATTACTATTATATTAAAATATAAAAATAATAATTATTTAAAAATCATTTTTACCTCTTATACAACAATTATAATAAAATGGAGGAAATACTGATTTTTGTTATATTTTTTGTTTTAAGATGTACCTTTAACAGATGAAATAAATGAGGAAAACCATAAGAATTTGTGATATACGAATAAATGAGAATATTATTCAAAAATAACAAATATTTTGATACAAACTAAAATATTAAGAATACATACTATTTCAAAATGCAAATATTTCATCACTAAGAATTTCATAAATGATTAACAAATATTAAACTACAATAGCAGAGTTGACAATATTTAGTAGTACATAGAAAAGCAAAAACTGAATTTATTTGCCACTCATTTTCTAAGCTGTTGTCATCACATATTATACTTAAGCTGGACACTTGTAACAGTTACTGAAAAATATTAAACTTTGGTAGAATTTTTAATGTACAATATGACAATATCGCCAATCAAGCACACAACACTTGTCCAATTTCACAGCTCCACAAAGGGGAAGAATAAAAAACATCTCAAAACAAACACTTCCCCTGAATATCTTCATTCTTCACCCCATGTTCAACCGTTATCCAATTACACACCCTAAACAAAGATAAAAATAAACGTAATAACATAGTCATCATCAAGCCTACCCCAATTGACTTATCAACTCAAAAAAGGGATAAATCATTTATAAAAAAAACACATCAATATATCAATACAGTAGTATTATTATCTTATAAATTAAAGATAAGATAATTTTAGTCATGAAGCATTAGAGTCATCATTTTCGTCACCATCAAGCACATCAAAGAAGGGGTCCTTGAGCAACTCAGCAGCAGAAGGTCTAGCCCTTGGTTGAGCAAGACACCTCTCAATGAAAGCCTTCACCTCAGCATCTTTGATCTTGTTCAAGGCCTGTGGTCTCACACCTGATGACACTTTCTTGTATATTTTGGCAACACTGTCACACTCGCTATATGGAATCTCTAGTGTCACCATCTCTAAGACACACATTCCAAATGAGTATATGTCAACCATTTCAGTGTAGTCCTCATCATATAACTCAGGCGCCATGAATTCTGGTGTCCCAAGAATTGAATGTGCAGAATGGCTCTTCCCCACTATTGCTGCCAAACCCAAGTCGCCAATCTTAACCTAATATACATGAAAACGAAAATCACACTCGTGACATCTTGCAATAAACACCAATGAAAAAATAAATCATAACTATACTAATTTGACCATGATTTGCTAATTTCTATTTTTTGTTGAATTCAGGATATCCTCTATACCGAGATCCATTTGAGGAATGACCTATTGTCTTGCTAAAGTTTAATTTTATATATTAAACATGTATCAAATGAAATCAAATTTCATAAAATCATAAGCATCAATAATTTTTAAGGTTTTAAAAAACAGTAAGGCAGTTTTGTGGTATGATGTGATCACAATTGCAACTGCGTTGTAGTCGAGACACTCCAAAAACCTTGACATTCGGCAAAAAAAAATGGCCGCAGATATTTTTTAAAACCTTGATAATTCCTATTATGTTTTTCTCTTTTGGTTGATTTTCATCTTGACAACAAGAAAACATGGATTAAAGAAAACATTTTCATTTGGGAAAAAAAAAAATGTTACCTGTCCAGTATTCCCATTCACAACACATTGCTGCAGTTGAGGTCTCTGTGGATGATACAAGGGTCATGCAAATGCAAGTAATTCAACCCTTCCAATATCTTCTTGGACCACTTTTTCAAGGCCCTCATGGACACATGTCTGTGCTTCTTCATGTACTGCCTCAGATTCCCACTGGTGCAGACCTCAGTGATGAAGTTCAAGGTGTTGTGCTTCTTATCCCTCCAAACACTGTAGAGGGAAATGATGCTTTTGTTGGTCAAGCTTCTTAGCAACCTCACTTCCGAATAAAGTCTATCCAGCATGGCAGGGTCATCACTGAAGTTCCTCAGCTTCACTTGGTTCCATGCCACCTCTATTCCCTCTTCTTGATCAAATGCCCTATACACCTTTTTCACAGCACCAGATCCTAATAGTTCACTGTATCTGCCATATCTTCTTGTTGGATCAACTTCAACAAATGGTTCTGAGTCTTTGTCACATGAATCAGACTTCACACTCGGCGTCTAGAACCAAACATTGATCACAACACCATCAAAATATTGTGCAAATAATTAAATAAATGAATAAATAAAATTTTTGCTTCTTAGGTCTAATTTTCATAGAACAAAATCATCATGGTACTATAATTTGTGGGACAAAAAAGGACGAAAGTAAGCAACCCATCATAAAAATTCATATAAAGATTCTGTTTCTACACATGAAATTAAAGGAACAAAAATCTGGGATATTAGTATGCATGAAATTCTGATCAAAATTAATCCAAGAGGCAAATAAGAAAAAAGAAATCAAATCTTATGGCTTTTTTTTTTTTTTTTCAAAGCAAGGCATCCTCATAACCTAAAGTCATGACACTAGATATCACTGAAATGGGTTTTGCCTTTTCCAACAAAGTCTTTTCTATACACACGGCAAAAGAATGGAATCCCTGTCAGCATGTTTAAGAAACCTAGTCATTCATTAACTGTGTTGGATCTTGTTGGTGATTATTGGTATTATTTAGCACATTGAACAGAAGAATTATAATGCAGAATAGAGAGAAAGGTAGTGATCATTACCATGAGGAAAAATCAATTGCCTTTTGAAGAAAAGAGAAGCCGAAGAAAAACCACCACTATGTGAGAAGCAGACACATAAACAAGAAAAGAGGAGGCGTTGGTGGCAACTATATATACAGAAAATCAAGGAGAATACGTCAGTTAAAAGTGTCGTTAGATTCGGAGTAGGATAGATATTGGAACCGCTTTACAAAATCTTTTCCAGATTGGTAAACAAAAACTGTACTTATATCTTATATCTTGTTCAACTTCTCATTATCCCTTTCATCTGTTTAAATGAGCAACTCAAATAAAAAATCTACATTATCTTGAAGAAATTAATTATATATTTATGTTCAAATTCAAACTAGCGTTGTTTAAAAAATTCATTTTAAATTATTGTAACAAAAAAATTATTTATCTAAATTTTGAATTAACGTTATCTTATTTTTTCTTCAGGTTTTTAACCTTGTTGTACCCGAGTTACATGGTCACCCGAGCTAATAGGGTGTTAATTTGCTTTTCAATAAAAACTGTTGAAAAGGGAAATAAAAAGGGGCATGAATCATATATATTTTGCCTATAACATGAATCTCATAATACCGGTAGATGGAAATATTCTTATTTTTACGGGAAAATATTAAATTAAAATTTATTATTCTATCAAAATAATTAAATTTAATTATTAATTTCTTTTTATATTTTTCTAATGAAAGAAAAATGTTTAAGGATAACAAAACGGGCTTCCCGGCGGTTTGAATTAACCCGTTTAACATGTTCCTTTATTTTATGTACTGAGCTAGCTGAAGGTATCTAATTCATGAATTTGTTCAGTGGATGTTTGGAACCAAATTTAAAATCCAGATGCATATTGTTTCTTCACTTTTGAAGATTAAGGTTGTCTTCCGTATAAAAGAGAGAAATAGAGTAAATATAATAAAAAGAAAGAAGAAATAGGTATAAATAAAGTGAAAAGCATGTGTTTGATTAAAGAGGAATAAAGAAAAGATGAGGAGATAATAGAGAGAAGAGTGTAAATATGTGTTTGATTAAAGAGGAATAAAGAAAAGATGAGGAGATAATAGAGAGAAGAGTGTAAATAGTACAAGTGAATTCTTTTAATTTTAAAATAGATAAATAATCAAATTCATCTCTAAAAATATAACGTGGTGATAAATTAATTTTTGAAAGAAGAAAAATATAAATTTAGTTTATGAATGTGTAAAAAGTGTAATAAATTAGTTATGTTTTTAAATTTAAATTTGTAAGACTATTTTGTTATTAAATTATAATATTTAAGGATCAATTTGATAATAAATTATATGTTTAGGGACTAATTTGATATTAAATTATTTGTAAGATTAATTTATTACATTTTTTGTTCATTCAGATACTAAATTTGAATTTTTTTATCTTAATTTATATCAACTTCTCGAGGGACAAATTTTACTATTTACTCTTTTAAAATTATTTCAAACCTATATCATCTACAATAAACAACTTTCACTCATTTCCATCTTCACAAATTATTTCTCTCTCTTAAAACAAAAATAGTCTAAAAAAATTATGGAAGTTACTTCATATTGCTTAAGTCGTGTGGATGTGGGTTTTAACATTTGTGATAAATTTTTAAACATATTGTGAGTCTATTTTCGCATATTGGATTAGATCGATTTTGAATTAGATCGATTTTGAATGAAAAATCATCTTATCTAATCATTCTAATTTTTTTTAATTAATTATCCAAACAATTTTGTTCAAAAAGTTAATTTGTCCCGATCAAATCCAATTTAAAATGATTTGGATTGGATCAATTTTCAATTTTAATTATACTTTTATTTTCGTTTTAGAAAATATTAAATAAATGATAAGATATATAATAAAAATAATTTAAAATATCAAATATTTTATTTATATGTCATTATATAACTATATTTAAGAATCTTAACTCAAATTGTTAGTAACAAATTATCTTTAATTAAATATATTTTTAATAGATAGGTATAAATTATTTGATAATTTTATAAATATCTAAAAATAAAAATATAAACATGACTGAAATTATCAATTATGAATAAAAATATATATTTACAAGTGTAGTTTTGATTAAATTGAATCGATTTTGCAAATTAAATCTGAAATCTAATCTAATCTAATAAAAAATCTCAGTTTTTAAATTTTTTTATCTGTTCAATTTTTAGTTTATTTGGTTTTCAGTTTTTAGAATCTTTTTTTTTTCTCATTGGATTGCCCGGTTCATAAATACCCGGATGACTTCTTTTTTTCCTCATTGGATTACCCAGTTCATAAAAACTGATCCCTCACATTCACTTATTATTTGAATACTCTTTAATAAAGAAATCAACTTCACTCTTGTAGCATGTATCTGCTATATATGCTCTTATACTTTTAAATTTTAATATCAATTAGTATCAACTTAATTGTCTAACAATCTATAACTAATAAAATATATGTCTTATCTTAAAAAATTCAATTACGTACGCTCTTAATCTATAACTTCTTATATTTTTCAATTTATAATTTTTTAACTTTGTTAGTTCTAAGTAAAATTTTGAATTTTTTTAAAAGAAATTATAAATAATTTTTAAAAAAGTATGTCATAACATAAATTATTTGTCATAAGTCTAAAAAATATTTTATATGTAAAAAATTTATTTATTACAGATTTTAATTATAATATAAATTATATATTTCAAAATATTTATTATTATAAATTATAAATCATCAATTTTAGTTGTATAAAATCAACATTTATTCTGAAATGAATAGGATAAAATACTAGTGTGTGAAATGCATGTAAAAAAGAGTAAAGAGAAAAGAAAAAGAGTGTTGAGAATATAAAACACATCGAGCTCGGAAAGTGACAGTTTCACTTTTCAAGTGTGTATTTTAATTTATAGTATATATAAGAGTAGTGTGATTTAGTTAAAAATTAATTTTATTTTTTAAAATTTTTAACATAATTTTAAATAATTTATACTTAAATTTATATATGTTAAATTAGAAATTTCTTTTTCAGAGTGATTAATTCCATTGATATATATACTTTTTATTAAAATCATGCAAAGCATTAAAAAATTATTCTTCGTGAGTACGTCATGGCTGACGAAAATGAATTGCGTCAAGAAAACCCTCATATATCTTTGAAAAGGTTCAAATGTTCAAATATTATTTTATTAGTCTAATGACGAGCATCGTTGAAACTCAGTTAATCTGATCTTATTCCATGAATCTTGCATTACATGTGTAGCAATATTAACTTGCAAATTAAAAGATATGAATCCTTATTTAATACTTTGTAGGCTGGCCATATCCCGTGATATCCTAGGCTTAGCTTTTGCTCTAATTCATGGAATTATGGATACACAAAAGAACTGTGATATGAATAAATTGCATGGCTTTTGCAACTACTAAGCATATATAGTGTCTTATATGTCACGAAAAATGTCGGAAATCATTGCTGGTTTTCTGCAAAACGGTGTGCGTGGTTTGGTGCTCTTAATTGGCTAGATGGAACTATAGTTGCTGGCTTTACAAAAATCCTTTAAATGAACTAAGCTGAGGGAGAAAGTTTTGCATGCGGTTTTTGTTGTTGGTATTATTAGTTAAAAGAAATAACTCAACGGAAAAATTGTGTTGTGTGATGCATGTGAAGATGAGGTCACATGTTGAGATATATCATAGTACTATCTTTTCATCCACCATATAATTTCTCAATGTGAGAATAATGTGACTGCATGTGTTTCTTTTCTTCGAAAATGCCATCTTGAAGGAAATTAATTAATGTCCATTTCGCATCGGAAGATGAAGGTAGAAGGAGGAAAGTTTGAACCCTAGGCTGAATCGAATAATTATTGTTAGGGGGAAAGGCATAAATCTGGCAATTAAGTTGTGGGATAAGAAATATTGGAGAGAAAGGAAACTAAGGTGCATGCAGTGGACACCAAACAATGGCATTTGTTGATTTGTGGGATAAGAGAGAAATAACGATGTCGATCTGGGTTCCATCCAGTAACATGTTCACGTTCTTTTTCTTTTTATTATTATTGGTTTTTTATTTTATGATGATTCACTGTTTTTTTTTATTTAAAATTATAATAATAAAGATTAAATATGTTTTTATTCCTTTAAATTTGAATAATTGTTTTTTTAATCCTAAAAAATATAGTTTATTTTTATTAGTCCTCAAATATTTTAAAATTACTTTTAGTCTTTCCTTGTTAATGTGTGCAGGGTTTCAAAATTTATAACGATTTTTAATTGTAATTTTTTTAATGATTTATGATGATTTTAAACAGTCAGATATTTGGCTAGTATGGTTTGATGATCTTTTTACATATTTTATTAGTTTTAAAGAGGAAAAATAAAAAGATAGATATAGAGTTGTCTCAATTTTTTATATATTATGACTATTTTAAACATTTACGAATCATTTCTAAAAAAATTAAAATATATATTTTTGACTGTGATAAATCGACACAAATTATGACACTATTAAGTCAAAGAATGAGAGGTATTAAAAGTATTTTTTTGAAAAATTGAGGGCCTAATAAAAAAATTCTTTTTGAAAGATTAAAAAAATAATTATCCAAATTTAAAGGATTACAAACATATTTAAACATAATAATAATAATAATAACAATAACAGTTTTAATTAAAATGTCACTTTCTTAAAATTAATTATTTTAAAATTAAAAATACTAATAGTGGTGACGTTAAATTGAAAGGACTAAAATAGCATAGTTTTATAAACCGGACTGACCCGGCCGGTTCAGTGGCGACCCGGTGGTTGGACCAGATCGAGTCATAAGTTTGACCGGTTACACTTTTGATCTAGAACTATCCGGATTGACTCAATCAGATTTGCGGTCGAATTAGTGATCCGTTGACCTAGATCGGGTCACTTATTTTTTTTTTCATTTTGTTTTATTTTATTTTTTTCATTTTTTTTTATTTTAGTTTTGTGATTTTGAGTTAAATTGATTTTTTCATTCATTGTTGAATATTTGTTATGGATAGAATTGCATGTTTTGTTGAGTTAAATTGATTTAGAAGTTACCACAATTATGGATGAGTTACAGGTGAAATTGTGATCCCGAATCATTTTTTAAAATTGTGATTTGGAACTTTGAATTGATTTTTATATTATATAATCTACATTGATGTAATATGATTATGTTTCATTTTAGTATGAATATTGATATATACTTTCATTGATGTCTTTGATGGTAAATGTTAGATATAATACTCATTTTTTAACTTTGTTCTTTATATTTTATTTGTATTTTTAAAACTTTTGAATTTCAATGTATCATAAGAAAGATTTTAAGATAGATATAAATTTTTTATACTTTTTATTATAGACCGAATCATGCGGATCAATTAGTGACCTACCGGTTCGACCAATAACCCAATGATCCAATACCATGATAAGTTCAGTCACCTGTTTGGATTTTAAAACTATGATCCTACCTTCCAATGCTTCTTCATCAGTAATACTTTAGTATTCAGCACGCCCTACATCTTTCAAGAAACTATGCTCTGGTCCAACCCCGGGGTAGTCCAACCGATACAATGAAAAAGGAAAACTGGAATGAACAAAACATGGATATACAAGAGAAAGGGTAACCAGATGAATTATCCTGCAGTGATAGAGTGAAGCTCAATTATTTGCCCATCATCATCCTGCAAAAGATAGCTCATAGATCCATGCAAAACCCCAACTTCTCCTTTGTTAAAGTAGCTGCATGTTGCCACAGATACACCCTGCATTCACAATAAGATGCTTCTCCCCATGCCTCTTTTTAACTGCAAACTTAGTCTGAAACACTTGGTCACTTCAAAGTTAGTCTAGAATACTATGGGTGTGTTTGGATTGCCGTTTGATGTATAATTATTTTGCCTCATTGAGATGAGAGCCACTTACGTTCAATGTAACTGTTTCACAAACACAACCTAAGTAACTAACTGTCAACGCATCATACCCATCAGGACCAGTCAATTAGACAACAATTCCGTGAACTAGCATCTGGCATAAAGACAACATCACATAAATTTAACATTCTTACAGGAAGATATACCACCCTAATAAAATACTCACTGCTCATAGCCATCACAATAAGGCACGTAGAAAATTATTTATTCATTCATTTGGAGACAATCCTATGCAAGACATTATCAAATACCAAGTCTATGTTTGAATATAGGTTGAAACCATGTTCAACATAAATGCTACGAATTCTCTGTTAGTCACGTTTGGTATAACTAAAATACCTTCATCTTCTTCAAAATCACATCTTGAGTTTTACAAACTGTCGTCTTCTTCAACAACCCCTATTCACTTATCACCACCATTTCCTTCTCCTCCTCCACCCTCTCCCACGACAGCATCATCTCTTCCTCCTCATAATTGTCATCTCCCACCAATACAGCGTCCGAGCGCACCCACTCCCATCGGAGCAACCATCACCATAGCCATTGCTCTACCGTAGCCACCGCCACCACCGTATCCACTGCCACCATCGTAGCTGTCATCGCCAGTGCCATATCCACCTTAACCACCTTTTCATCCCTCATCGTAACTTCAACCACCATCACCGTTACGTCTGGTTCCCTAGACACTGGCGTCGTCATGGTCAATGACATCAACAACCTTGCGCGTCCATGAGAGTAGTCGAATTCAAGAAAGGGGTATTGGGTGCAATTTGAATGGTTACCAGCCAACAAATGAAAATCCAACCACGGACAAAAGGACAATGATCGAAGGAGCTTAAGTTGGCAACCTTTTCAAATTCTTTCTTCTGAGTTCAGAAAAAATTAGCAAACAAGGAACGGGTATCTTACACCCATTGAGCAATGCAAAAGTTGTTTATATATATGAACATGCAGGCATTTGTAGAGGAACACTTAAGGAGCAATGCAAAAGCGGTTAAAATAAAAATTGACTATAGAGTAAAAAGAGACACTTCATTTAAGAACGTACAGTTTTACTTTTTACTCTAAAGGAAAAATCGAACAATAGAGAATCGGTATATATCCTTATAGTGCAATTTCTTATATGTTAAACCTTACAAATTACGCATGATAGTATATTTATGCTTACATGACAAGATGTTCTGTGAAGACTCGGTGGTGAAGGCAGCTTTGATGACTACTGAAAAGATGATTCTAGAGCTTCAAGGTTTTGTCATTTTTATTTTTCTTTTGTTGTTACAATAAGGTTGAAATTCATGAACTTCTATAAACTCCTCAAGTTTCGGACCACCAATTCATTTTTGGTGTTTGACAGTTTATGGTTTTCTCTATTTCCCTTTGTGTGCTTCATTGTTTTGATTTCACTTTACATGTCCATTGTTTTCTGTGACTCAAATAAGCATGATTTTTATTTATAACTAAAATATTTTATTCATCTTTTAAAATTATTTGTGCATATATAACTAAAATAATTTATTATTGTACTATTATCCATGTTTTAAAATGACATATTTTTAAGCTTAAATTAATTAGTTTAAATATAATTAAAAAAACTAAATAGTATTAATGTAAAACATTAGACAATAATAATGTAAAAAGATTGAAGTGAAAAATAATATTAACGTAATTAGTAACACATTTTAAGTATCTGATTAACTATACATGTAAAGATGCTTACATTAGTTTCAACAAATTAATCGTTATTGTTACTTTGAGAAAAAAAAATCTTGGACATTTTACAAATTTAGAATGTTATGGTGATTTGGATAGTCATTCAATTTGTTTATTATCCCTAATTGAATAGTATTTTTATATTGATTATAGTCATTCTACAAGATGTAGGTATTGACAACTGGAGGTGTTGGGGATGAGTTTGGCATTCTCGATCCTAAAAAGGGGGGGCAAATTTGAATTCAACTATATAAGAGACTGGGTTTAAATTTTAATACGCATTCATCTTCATCGGGATTTTATCAGATTTGGATATATTCATATCTAATTCATCACACCATTTTTTATACTTTTAATTTATTAATATATTATTCAATAAATTATATATTAAATTATTAATTGTATTTTAAATAACACAGAAATTAAAGATAAAGAGTTAAAAACTAAATTAAATTTTTAGTTAAATATATAATTTTAAGTTTGTTATTTAATTATTATTATTATTATTATTTAAATTATTTACCTATTAAACTAACTAATTTATATTTTTGAAATATAAAAAATAAAATTATAACAATAAAATCTGATATATAATACATGTTGTAGCAAAAAATGTAAATATATATATATATATATATATATATATATATATATATATATATAATGTTGGTGGTACATGTATGGGTAAAAGGATAGTTAAAACACATATTCTTGTCTCCATTCCTGTTTAAAAATTCAGGTAATAAATACCCGTACCTATACCTAGTCCAAATATGTATTCTTTATCAAAATCGGGATGGGTGCGGGATTCTTTGCCAAGCCCAGCTAGAGGTAATCCTTGAATTTTGTTTTTTTGATTGGTTTTGGATTTAGATCGAGTGAAATCAAATCAAAACCTATCATATTTAGTTTATTTTATTTGGTTTAATTTAAGTTTTGAAAATTATTATATTTAGTACAAATAAAACTAATTCGATCACCACAAATATGTAGATCAATTGATGTGAGTTGTTTCAATTTAATCAGAGGTATCAAATTCAAGTACTAGGTATCCAGTTGTGCTATATACTTAGAGAGAGAGTTTTGTCGTCCATAATTCTTCAATCGGACTTTAACAAGATTGCATCTAATGGAAGATATCTACTATTTAAACAAAAGATCAGATTAGTTTAGTTCGTATCATCATCTTATGTTTAAAAAATACATTATTATATTATTGTCTATTTTAAAAGAAAAATAATTTTATATTAATTAAAGACAACACACATGCACACATACACGTGCACTCACACACACTTTATACATTATATTATAATAAAAATATAATGGTAGTAAAAAAAAAGAAAAAGAAAAAACATCAACATGGAACTTGCGTTTTGAATTTTTTTATGTCCAATCCAAGAAACAATTTGATTAACATCAACCTAGTTTAGTTTAAATAATCATAATAGTATGTATACCAACAAGGTTGACATAAGTGGGAGCAACTTGCGTCCCTTAATCAAATGCTTCAAGGTTTCGTTCTTGATTGACCATTAGGTGGGAAATGTTGGGAGCGAAATGGCCTTATGTGCGTTCATAGTTTTGGACGATAATTAATCACTGTTTTTTTTTACGAGACTACTTTTTACCAATTCTATCAGGAAAAAATAATCATAATAGTATATAAGATCATTAGAAGAATAAAAAAAGGAAAAAAAATACAAAATTAAAAGAAAACTTTAAGTACTAAATAAAATAGATATCAAGATGATGGAAAAGTTGAGATTAAAAATAATAGATCATATCATTCATTGGGTTGGTTCAAATAGGAAAAAAAGATATATTTGAGAAGCAAATTGGTTATAATTGGTTTGATTTAGATTTAGGGTGAAATCAAATTCAAACTAATCATATTCAATTTATTTGGTTTAGTTTGGGTTTTGAAATTTTTTATTTTCTATATACAAATCAATATAAATCAATATTTCTCCCTTACATGCACACAGCTTGGAACCTTTGAGCAATGAGATACATAATTTTTTTATAGAAATCAATTGAATTCGATTAAAATCAGGCTAACTTAGTTTTAAATCATCATTTTATGTTAAAAATAAATAAATTATTATACTTTTTTTGTACTTTTTATCTTTAACTATTGCTTATTTTATAAAAAAAAAACTAATTTTATATTAGTGAATGTTTTTTTTATTTAACGACTAAATATTTTATTTATTTAATACTCAATTCTTCTCATAATTATTATTATATAACTCATTAATTTCTTTACTCAAAATGTGGTAAAAAAATATACAATAAATATCATCAAATTACTACAAAATCAAAATAGAATCTATAATGTTGTTTAGCCAATAAAATGACTAGGATTTTTTGTCTTCTTTTTTTTAAAAAATAAGTCAAGTAATGCTTCTGATCATGTGAGAAAAAATATATTTATTGGCAAAAAAATATATTTCAAAAAAATATATAATAAAAAATGATTATATATAAATTTGTGATTTAATAATAAAATACAAGGTGAATGAAATGGCGGAGTATATCGGGATTTTTGTGTGACCGCAAAATTCTTCTTAAGCTGAAAGGAAAATTCTATAGAAAAGCTATAAGACCGGCAATGCTATATGGAGTGGAATGCTGACCAACACATAGACAACATGAGCATAAAACAGGGGTAGCAAAAATGAGGATGTTAAGGTGGATATGTGGATATACGAAGATGGATAAGATAAGAAATGAGGATATTCGAAAAAATGTATCAATGGTACCGGTATGTGAAAAAATGAGGGAGTATAGATTGAGGTGATTTTGGTACGTTATGAGACAGCCACTAGATGCTCCCGTAAGAACACAAGTTTGTTACAAAGAGCTCGACACAAAGATAGGTAGAGGTCGACCGAAACTTAACTGAGAAAAGATAATTAAACAAGACCTAATGAAGTGAGATATAGATTGACAGACAATATGTCTTAAGACGGAGTGGAGAAAAACTATAAGCTTGATGAATGGTTAAACCCATTAGTAGTATTATGTTCCAGTCATTTCTTTGTTTTAGTTCTTTTCCTCTTCTTTTCTCCCTTCTTCCTTTCACCATTTTTTCTCTCTTTTGTCTTATTTTCACTTTTTTCTTCCCCTCTCTCTTTCTTTGTCTCATTTATGTTTTATCATTAGACTCATCTACCACCGACCCCAATTAAAGTGGATTAAAGGTGTTATTGATGTTGATGTTGAACAATAAAATATATTTATTAAATCAGTTATAAATATAATTTTTAAAATAAATATCTTAACATAAATAAATAAATAACGATTACACTTTTTATCGATAGTTAATAGATAATAGATAAATAAATAAATAAATAAGAAATTAACCTTCAACCTCGTTTCTTGGTATCAAGTAGAAATCATCAATTGACTAGCTATAACTTGGAATTAGTAATAACGATTACACTAAAGTTGGTACTTAATTTCCTCAAACAAATATGAAAATAAACAGGAGGTTAATGTTACTTTTCCACATGTAACTCTTCCTAGTAATTCCACTAGCTTTGATGTTACGAAGTAGATCTAACATTGACAATAACAAAACTGAATTAGGCATATAGCCGTATAGGTAGATGATTCATTCTGGCAAAACTGAATTACATCTATTATTCTTCTATTATACATTGATTGCAGACTCCAATCATTTTTATTCTTTATAGCAACAAATTAAACAAAGAAAACATTCTGTAATTCCTTACAACATTTTTAAAACAATTTATATCAAATGTTGGTTTTCACAAAGTGAAGTATTCCCAAACCAATTCTATCATAAGTAATCAGCCTCAAACTCAGGAATTTCATAGCAATCTCAATTAAGAAAGAAAGCCATTTAAGTGTCAAGCTGTTGAGTTTTGCTGGAGACTCAACAATGTCATAGCAATGTAGCAGTCTAGCAGAACAGGACCCCAACTTTCAAAGATTCAAGTACTTGAGAGCAGTTTTAACATCCTTATCCCCTCTGCCACTGCAGTTAACCACAACCTTGGTTCCATTTGGAAGGGTAGGGCAGAGTTTCTCTAGATAAGCCAGAGCATGAGATGTCTCCAGAGCTGGAATAATACCCTCCAGCTGAGATAATCTCTTAAAGGCTGCAGATCCAAAAGCAACCCAACATGAAACAAAGAGTCGAGATATAAGGTATAAGAGCAACTTCAATTTCTGATCTTGGAAAACAAAAGAACTTATTATATGTGCTAATAGCTCAACACAAAATAAATGGCATGTTGCCTAAACAATCTGGTACATGGACCGCCACACTAGCTATATAGCAAATCAAATAAATAAAGGAAACACTACATTAAGAATATTGGAATGGCATAACACAATGAATATTGAACCTGGAACTGTGATTCATAACAACGGCAACCATTAACAAATCTATGCTAACAATAAGCCACCAAAGGTAGAAAATAGTTACATCCTGTACAACTGATAGTTTGCAATAACTCAGACGTCAAGACACTTCCTTCTCTTTCTTGCATCTGTCTATTTTATGTTTTAGTTACATCCTTATGTAGTTGAAGATTTATAAAGAGAATGAAAAGTGATCCACAACCAAAGAAAAGCAAGAGAACAATAAACCATGACAAATAGAATTCAAGAATATGACTCATTTTCGACCAAAGATATCAGTATACATTTGACAAGGCAAAAAATATAGGGTAGACCTACCTTCCAGTGCTTCTTCATCAGTAACACTGTAGTATTCAGCTCGTCCTAAATCTTTCAAGAAACTATGCTCTGGTCCAACCCCAGGGTAGTCCAACCTATACAATGAAAACAAGAAAGGAAAACTGGAATGAATAAAATCTGGATACACGAGCAAGAGCAAACAAAAACTAACCAGATGAATTACCCTGCACTGATAGAGTGAGGCTCAATTATTTGCCCATCATCATCCTGCAAAAGATAGCTCATAGCTCCATGCAAAACCCCAATTTCTCCTTTTGTTAAAGTAGCTGCATGCTTACCACTTTCTAGGCCCAAACCAGCAGCCTCCACACCAATCAGTCTAACATCTTTGTCATCAACGAATTCATGGAAAAGTCCCATGGCATTTGAACCACCACCAACACATGCTACCAGAACATCTGGCTTCCCTCCCCACTTTTCCAATGCTTGCTTTCTTGTTTCTTTACCAATCACTGCTTGAAACTCTCTTACCATCATCGGATATGGATGTGGTCCTGCAACAGAACCCAAAATATAATGTGTGGTCTCCACATTGGTCACCCAATCCCTTATAGCTTCTGATGTAGCATCTTTCAGTGTAGCAATCCCAGAATGAACTGCTCTGACCTACATCACAAAATTACCCAATCATCAAGCCCAATGAATAAAGCACATAAATACACTAGTAAATAGCAAATAACCAAGCCTTCTCCCATTATGTGATTTCAGCAATGTGGATCAAATGTCATTAGGCTCTACCAAAAACCAAATTTATGTCAAAATTGTCAAATGAATAGTTTAAAGGCAATGTTTTGCAACATATACACCCTGCATTCACAATAAGATGCCTCTCCCCATGACTCTTTTTAACTTCAAACTTAGTCTGAAACACTAAGAAACTAATTGTCAATGCTTAATAGCCATCAGGACCGGTCAATCATTCACAATATGATGCCTTTTCCCGTGCCTATTTCCAATTATAACTTAGTCTGAAACACTGAGGGTGTGTTTGGATTGCCGTTTGAGATAATCAAAATGGGCATTCCCACTTCCCTATGCAGTTCACATAGAAGGAAGTCTTTCCCCCCCTTAGAGAAAGCCACGTTGAATATAATTGTACACAAATACACCGTAAGTAACTAACTGTCAACGCATTGTTACCATCAGTGCCAGTCAATTAGACAATAATTCACCAGAATAGCATCTGGCATAAAAACAATATCACATAAATTTTCCATTCTTACACAAAAGTTTACCACCCTAATAAAATACTAATTGTTCATAGCTATCATGCTAAGGCACATAGCAAATCATTCATTCATTCCTTTGGAGACAATCCTATTGGAGACATTGTTCGACACTAAATGTAAGAGCTTTTCCCGACCAAAATTCAAAAGAGGAATGCTAGCAACACTCTTTTTAATACTCTCTCTATGGTTGATGGGAATGGCTTGGAGATCACTGATTTTGGTGCTACATACATCTTATTTAATAATTCTCTCTTAATTTAGGAGTGTGACCTACAAAAGTTGGTGAAATTTAATGCATTTTAGCCAAGATAGTGTCAGAGATATAGAGAGAGAGAGTCATTAGCATTCCTCAAATTGAAACTTTGGTTTGACACCTTTTAGAATACTATCCCTTTCCACGTTTCAGGGAACTAGTTCCTTTAGGCCCAACTAATAATGGTGTTCAAGCATCAACCTAACGAAAGGAGGTACTAGTATCAAATATCAATGATTAATTTCTCGTAAACATTCTCATTCCTATCCTATTCCCCACAAACTTACAATCCAAGTAAAACAAAAGTTACAAAACACCAAGTACAAGCACAAGTACACCTAAGCAGCTTGACAATGACAGCACCTCAGCGCCAAGAAGCCTCATCCTGAACACATTAAGAGCCTGTCTCTCCATATCCCTGGACCCCATATACACGACACACTCCAACCCAAACCTCGCACACACAGTGGCAGTGGCAACCCCGTGCTGCCCCGCACCGGTCTCTGCAATGACCCTTCTCTTCCCCAACCTCTTCGCAAGCAGGGCCTGACCAACCGCATTGTTGATTTTGTGCGCGCCCGTGTGGTTCAGATCCTCCCTCTTCAGATATACCTGGGGCCCTCCTCCACCGTCACGCGCGTAGCGGCGCGTGAGCCTCTCCGCGAAGTAGAGCGGGCTCTCGCGGCCCACGTAGTCCCGCAGAGTCTCCGCGAGCTCGTTCTGCAAAAGACGGAAACTTTATTGGGTTTTGGAGATACCCTTTTGCGAGAATCGAAGTGGGGTTTGGGTTTTGGGATGCGAAATGACCTGGAAGTGTTCATCGGAGGCGAGGGAGTGGAACGCGGATTCGAGTTCGGTGAGGGCGTGGATTAGGGTTTCTGGGACGTACTTGCCGCCGAACCGCCCGAAGGAGTTGGGGCGCTGAGAGTGGACCGAACTGGTGGCGCGGTCTGCCATTGGAAGAACGGTTCTGGAATAAATGAGGCGGAAGAGAGAGGAGGGCATGGCAACGGGGCGGGGGCGGGTATTACATTCCCCGTCCCCGCCCCCAAACCCGCTCCCCGTCCCGTCCCCATTCCCTGTCCGATTTTAAAATCCATTTCTATCCCCGTCCCCACTGGGGTTGGGTTTTCCCCGTCCCGTCCTTGTTATTTTACTAAAATTTAAAAAATAAAAAAAAATAATATAATTTTTTATTTGAAAAATAGAATTAAAAAGTTAATTATGTAATAAAAAAATAATAATAATAAACTCACATTTAAAATATGGGATTATAATTTTAAAATTACAAAACAAAATCAATCAATTCAATTAAAAAAATAGAAAATAATATATTTTTTTTATTTTTTTTATTTTTTTAATATTATTTATTACGGGGCGGGGGCGGGAGCGGGGAGCGGGGGCAGGGCGGGTATTAGTAACCCCATACCCGCCCTTGCCCCCGTTTTTGACTACCGGAAAAAATTCAAATCCGAACTCAAATCCAAAAAATTCGATTTTTCTCCATTAAAATCGGGACAGATTCGGACAGGTATCCACGAGTTTAGATCCCGTTACCATGCCTAGGAGGAATTTTGAAAGGTATGGTTGTTTGTCAAAAAGAGCTGGATAGTGATCCTACTCATGCATTGATGATGATGCAACGTCATTTTTGTCATAACGTAATAACATAATAGAATATGAAATTAATTTCGAGGCTTTTTACCGAATGGGGGAAAAAACATTTAATTATCATTTGGGAGGATTTTTTTAAAAATTATCAAATCATGGCAAATTGTAACATACGACTTCTATTTTAGAAATTGTAAAATTTGTTACCTGTTTCTTTTTTAATAAGTCGTAATTTTCTTTATAAATTTAAAGTCACATGAATTTTTTTTAATATGTAATACTAAAATAATTATAAAGTTGTAAATATATTGATGACTTCTGTTTTGTTTTCCTTTTTATTTTTTTTTAATTTTTTGGGTCTATAATTTTTAAGTTGTATGACTTTTTTAATTAATTACTAAAATATTAAATAAAATAATTTAAAAAAATAGAAAATTAATTAAATAAATAAATATAAAAAATTATTTATAACATAAATTACTAAAATATTAAATAAAATATTTGAAAAATACATACAAAATATTAAATGAAATTACAAAAATTAAAATTACCCACATTTTTAAATAATTAAATTTAAATTAATTTTTATAATTTAAAAAAAAACTTAAACGAATTTTAAAAAAATAAAATAAAGAAATAATAATTTGAAAAGAAAACACAAATGAAGTAAAAAAATTTAAAAAAGGTAATACGACTTAGAAGTCGAGAAAAAAAAAAAATTAAAACAAGTCAGAAGTTGTAAATATATTACAACTTTAGTGTAACACAATAAAAAAAATTTCATACAACCTTGAAGTTGTAAATCGAATAAAAAAGAATGAAGTTGTAGGTTTTACAATTTCTGAATTAGAAGTCATATCTCCCTACTACGACTTACTATTATTTAGTAATTTTTTAAAAATTATCTCTAAATGATAATTATTTTTTTTTGTCCCCATTCTATCAAAAAGCCTTAATTTCGAAACAAAATATTTTAAATTCCAGTAAAATTACATATTAAAAAATACATATTATAAGTTTATCTCAATTTTAAATTTAAATATTAATGTTTTAAATTTATGTCAATTAAATTTCATAATTAATTCTATTTTATAAGATAAGCTTGTGTAGTACACATTCATTTGAGCTTTTTTATTTTATTAATTTATTTCTTTTAGTTCTTGTTATAAGACCAAGATTAATGAAATTAATTTAGTAATATTAAATTTGTTTTAACTTTATATATTTTTTTCAAAATTACTTCTAATAATGAGACTTTTTTTTTTTTTCAAATTGGTTTGAATTTCTTTCATCTTTCTCATCAATAATATATTTATTGCTTTAATTTTATTGAATGTGCATATAAAGCAGTCAATTAAGGTTCTTAAAATTATCTTCACATGTCACAAAGTGAGACTTTTAGCGGCAGTTTTTGGTTGCGAGAAGAAATTTGGACTGTTCATCAAACTTGCCCGTGCCGTGATGCCACGCTCCTTGTGAGTTGTGATGGGTAGAAAGCTTTAATAAAGGAAAAAAATGTATTTACCTTCAATATTATTATCTCTTCTATTTTTTATATCCATTAAATCACCTTAATTCAAATATTTGCCTTTTATTCTCCTTTATTCTCTTCAACCAAATCATTTATATTTTTATCCTATTTATTAAATATTTTTCTTCTCACCTATCCTCTTCTTCTCTCCTCACAACCAAACTTACCCTCAAGGAGATAAGACATTATTATTTATTAAATTCAGAGAAATTACTCATTCAAAAATGATTTTGTAAAAAAAAAAATGCAAGAAATATTCTATATTAATTGATTCATATAAAAGGGACCAATGCATTGTGAACCACTAAATCCTTGTGAAGTTTTATAAATTTAATACTGATATGAATTTAATGGCTTTATATTTATAATGTAAAATTTTATATTAATTTAATCACAAATCATCGTTGATATAACCTTTAAAATAATTACATTGAAAATTAATGTGAATAACCTTTTTCTCCATTTGATATACTTTATAAGAACTTTAAATTAATTATTTAAAAAAAATCTTCAAATTGATAAAATTTACTTTCGATAAAAGTTATTGGAGGTATCGCATATGATATCATTTAATCCTGTCCATATATGTATTTACGAATGCAATGAAAGAAAATAAAATATGCATTTAAACTATAGGACTCATTGCCCTGCTCAATGACAATGCCATTTACAATGATTTTGCATTGCTCTCTATAATATTGTCATTTACAGTTACTTATAGTGTCTCATGCTTACTTTGACTAAGCTCTATAGAAATACATACCGGAACACCACTACACATACATATAGTATAAATAAAATATGCTCATATACTCATTAGTTTTGCCCTAGTTCAACCAAGCATAGGCAATTTCAGATTCAGAGCAAGCCAATATATACATCAAATGCAGTAAGTTGGAACACTGGTGGGTCGATAAACAAATGTCCTGACAGCGTGTGAATGTCCTGATGGATGATTGTAACTGAATTTAACCCCTATGCTGCCTTCACCAAGTTGAGTGCATTGCTCATGGAAACTACTGATTGGTCGGGCAAGACACGCATGCCAACGATCGCTCTCTGGCATTGTTTCGGCCACTGTGTATATCCCCTTAGCATCAGTGAATGCCTGATAATTTAGAACTTCCCCAGACTTGGTGATGCAAAGAACAGCAACCTCAGCACCTACATGAAAGCACTATAAATCACTGTACTTTTGCTGAGAAAAAGAAATAATAGTCTAACAATATGTTACAATCATGTTGACATCAATCTATGGAAACTGCATTCTGAGGTACACCAAATACACTAGCAAAACGGTAAAGAAATATACTTCAGCTTCAAACCAATTGCATATAGGATGACCAGTTGACGAGTGACATGTCCTTTGTTCAATTTTTTGTGTAATTGTTAATTTAAAACTAACCCGCCACCCAAAAGAATGAAATGATCACCAAAATATTTAAATCTGAAAATGGGATTACATAGAAACCAGATACAATAGGATAAGAAAGAAGGCTTGTTTTTGATAGAGACATCATTAAATTAGGTTAGCATAGAATCAATATTAACTGTCACCATAAAATAGTTAGAAAGATAGCCATGAGACATCAGAGGCATAAAATAGTTAGAAGGATCTTTAGGATAAAAATAAAACTTGGAAACTTCAGATCATCAAACTGTTAGCCCAGTTTTTCACCAACTGTGCAGATGAAAACAATCAGCCAATTGCGAGGTAAACTTTTCAAAAAACTCCCAATAGTTTATACAAATAGAATGAAAGTTACTTTAAATAACAAGGGAACTGAATAAAGAACATGGAATAATAGAAAATTTCATCCCGACACGTATCAAACCTTTTCGGAGAATGATAAGAGACACCGATCTCAAGACATAGAAAGACATCTAGGAGTTTATTCCTACAAGTTTGATCTTCATTACTATAAGTACTCCAATGACAACAATACTAATTCTCTCATGAAGGCACTTGCAAGGACACTAGGTGTTAGACACCCTCCATCCCTTGTATCTCTTTTAACCAGAATCTGTTGAGCACTTGAAACTGCTTTAATCCTTATACTGTTAAGTAGTTTTCAACTCAAAAGAATTAGCAAGATCACTACATATATACAACATATCGACAAGCATAAATCAACTAACAACACACAAAACAATTTTCTTAAAAAAAATGAAAGGGTAACAGAAAAATTAGACATCTTCACAACGATTAGAGCTACTAGTCAGTTACATAAACAAACTTCACAGAAATGGCAATGCAATCGTGACCAGGTGAAGAGACTATCAAGAAACATCTTTTCCAACCGGTTATAGTACCATGATTAAAAAATCAATACATAAGACTGGACCAGGATCATAAATCTTTCAGATATCAAATTACACTTGGGATCGGAGAAAAACAATAATTCCACTCCCAACAGATGTTAATCAGGTTATGCATTCTTATGAAATATCTGTAAATCCATTGATCAAACCAACCAAGGCCATCTTATTTTCCTTCCGTTGATTAGTGAAAAAAAAGGTAATTCAGCACAGTTCATCATCATCATCGTCATCATCTACTATTGGCAATAAACAAATTCTGAAAACATCTTGTTCCATCCCATGTGCCACCAGGTCTAGCAGACTATAATAATGATTATAACACTACAGTACATCAGCAATGGCAATTTAAAACCTTGTTATATGGCAAATTTACTCCACAGGTCAAACAACAACAAAATAAAGCAAGAATTCAACGTGCCAAACAATTAAAAAGTTAACCAGTAACCATGCCATCGATACATACACAAGTAAGGTTTTCAACCATGTTGAACAATTGGCGAAGAATGACAAGGCTTATTTACAGCAGCAAAAAGCAAGCAACTTTCATCAATAAGTAAAAACCCCATTTCAGAAACTCCATAAAAAATGCCCCAAAATTGAGAGAGAAAACGGCAATTGAAAAGAGAGGGAAAGGGGAAAACCTTCAAGAATATGGTCTTCAGGTCCAAGAGAAGAATCCCCACAAACGTCACAAACAACTCTTCCATGGATTTCACCAGTCCAAGCACTCACATCCGAAGCAAATAACAACAGCAACATAATCAAACTCATCAGTGTCTTCTGCTTTTCCATGGCTGAGATTGAGAAAAAAAAAAAAAAAAAAAACAAAAATGGTATCTTTCGCAGGGCACTCTATTTTTGGATTTTATGGGTAGTTTTTTTATTTATAATTATAACGCTCCTAAGGTGTTTACTGTTCACAGTGCATTGATTTTTCCACCGACACAGCTGAATCACTGAGTCCAACGCTCGAGTCAACCTAAGTAGGGACTGAAGTGTCATTGTATAAAATGTTGAGGGACTATATTGGAAAATCAAGAAAATAATATCCCATGCTCTGTCTTCTATAAATACTAACCAAACCCTACGTTTAGTTTGTTGTGCCGCTTCTGAGGTGGTTACTGTGGGGACTGGTAGGTTACCCTTTGTTTGGTGGATTGAGAATTTCAGTTCATGTTTGTATATTTTACCTTTGTGTATTGCACATCTGGTCTAGTAGTATGAGACTTGTTTTTGTCAATGTTATTATTGTTCTTATTATTGAGCATTGCATGCTATAAGGTTCACTTATTGTTTTCTTTTCAAAAGTTTGATTTTTTCAGAAGAGTGGAGAATGAACGGAGCTATGATTGTTGTATTAGTGTGGGAAATATGCTTTATGCATAAACCATTATAGGCCCTCACAACCATGTTCAATGTCTCTTTTTACCAGATCTGTTTTCCTGAGTGTATCAGTTTGTTTTCTTTGGGAATATTGTGTGTGTTGGTGTGACTGGTTGTTTTTTAATTTAAACTTTATGGAGTTCTCTTTTTTCTACCCTCTTTTGATGCGAAAAGTTTGCTATTTTTCCAATCTGACGGATTGCAATACGATTAAACACTATAAAGTATTTTTCAAAAGGGAAAGATGATTTTTTTTCTTTGTTTGGTACTTTGAGGGCTGTTGGAGTTTTATAATATCCTGTTTATTCAGTGTTTTAGGATCCAAGCGGGTGCTTCTAGCATTGGCCTGATCTTTTATTTTTCATTGATTTCAAATAAATGGGTCGCTTATGGTTGGTTGACCATGATTTTCCTTGCTTGTCATGAACGAATTTCCCTATGATGATTTATTATCATGAAAGTAGTGGACTGAATTTCCTTGAGGAGAAATGAAATCTGAGGGATGTTCAAATCTGTTATTACTTATATTGTTGTTCTGTTGGCGCTTTGTTTAAACATTATGCTATTTAGCATCCATTCTGAGTCTTAATTTAAAACTTCTAAACAAAATTGTGTAATTTTCTACTGCCTCGGTTGTCAATTTGTGTGAAGTATTTTGTGTCATGCACTGTTATAGGCAGTTTATTTGAGAGTCATACACTGCTTGTATAAGCACGGCCCTTAAGATCGCCTTCCTTAATTCTTACCATGGAAGCGTTTCGAGTCATAGCTGTGCAAAATCAATTTAGTTATGGAGGTTTCCCATTAGGGTTTTCCTTCTAGGTCCTCCTGTCCCCCACTTGTTTCATATATTAATGAGGCATAGACCCTTTTTACCATTGGACCTGTTACTTGTATCCTATTATTGTTGATCTTATGCATATGACTTCGTGTCTCCATAAGATTCAACTAATAGGAGTTCAGCTCCTTTGCTGCACGATTAATGCCTCAGTTAGCAAGTGGAAAACACTTAGTCAAATCTTTCTTAATTTTTGTTGGTTTGTTCCTTGATGAGTGGTTTGGTGCTTTGCTTTTTCTGCTTTTCTTAGTTCTGTTTTTGTTTTGAAATGCTATGAAATAATTTTAAAGAAATCACTAAATTAGTATATTCAATTATTTATCATATGCAGAAAGGCGTTGAAAAAGATTGTCCCCCTCCCTTTTCCTGTTCTGTTTGCTGGCTCATATTTTTTGCTAATACAAACTCAGGTGCCAATGTTCGCTCTTGTACATTTTTGGGTTGAGCTCATTGATCTCCTCATTCTCTCCATTTTTCTATGATTGCTCAACAGTTTTCACATTACACTTGGTACCATTTCAGAGAGTTAATTATAGAAAATTAGACATGATTTTGTTGGGTACATATTGTTTCAGCACACTCCCATCAACAGCATCAGCATACCCATCTCTACCTCTAGGGCCATACTTTAAACAGCACAATCCACTCCTATATTCCAAACCATCCAAATTCAACTCTCTTGTAATCAATGGCCACAGAAGGATGTAAGTTGCACTGATCTACTCTTCCATTTCCATTATCATTGCAGTTCCTAACTGGAAAATCCAATCATAAAACAGAATATGCAGCTGTGATCTCTTTGATTTGCACCAGGAGCAATTATCTTATGAAGTGGCATGGTTTTGGCAAAAGGAGATTGTCAGGGAAAAGAAGGCACAGATTGAAAAGGAAGGAGATTGCACTGACACCCTTATTATTCTACAACATCCTTTTGTTTATACATTAGGTACAGCTAGTAATGAGGAGAACCTCAAGTTTGACATGAAAAATGCTCCCTTTAATATTTTATCGCACTGAGCATGGTGGAGAAGTTACATACCATGGCCCTGGTCAGGTGTTTGCTCTGAATTACTTGCTTACAGTTTGGAAATTTCCAAAACAGGAAAGTTTAGAACTCTTAGAGCATCTCCAATGGGAGATGCTTACTGCGTTTCTTAAGCTAAGCACCCGTATCTTGGGGTTTCGTACGCGTTGGAGCACAGTGATGTGGCGGAACGCATTTTTTCCGCGGAGCTTGGGTTCCTTATATAAGGAACCCGTTTCTTCCCAACCGTTTCACCCCTATTGCTGTTATTCCCAACCGTTTCGTCCCAAATTGATGAATCAAAATACGAAGATGAAGAACAATTGCAAAAAAAATTGAAATCAATACTCATCGTGAAGAGGAGAGGAGTGACCTCGACCCCGACGGCGACGGTGACAACGATTCTGACCATCCCGAAGGCGACGGCGACGGCGATCCCGACGGCGACCTCGACCCTGTTCACGTTCTCGAAGCCTTTGGAGTGGGTGGAGAGAGAGGCAACGCGTGTGAGAAGAGCGTAGAGGCTGAGGTTGAGGCTTGAAGGGAGAGAGCAGAGAAGGTGAAGGGAGGGAGCACCGGAGCAGAGCAGCGAAGAAGGTGAAGGGAGGGAGAGGAAACACGTGGAGCTTGGGAATGTTCTGGATTTTGGACGCGTGAAAATGAAATGAAGAGTGCAATGTGGGTTAAATGAAACGAAGAGCTGAGTAAATGAATAAGAAAAAAGAGTCGTTGGATGCACAAAGGAAAACGAAAAGAGCCGTTGGATGCACAAAGGAAAATGAAAAGAGTAAAATAAGCCATTAACAAATAAATGCAAAGTAAAAAAAAAAAAAAAAAAGCTATTAAAATGTAACCGTTGGAGCTGCTCTTATTCATTCAAAAAAAAAAAAAAGCTCTTAAAAAAAAAAGCTGTTAAAAAAGAGTAGTTAAAAAAAAAAAAGAGCCGTTAAAGAACAAAAAAAAAAAAGAGCTGTTAAAAGAGTTGTTAAAAAAAAAAAAGAGCCGTTAAAGAACCATTAACAGTGCAATGCTTGTTTATAAATATAGGTATTATTTTTTGTTTCTTTGCACTCCTCTTATTCATTCTCAATCTTTTTTATTTTCTTTCCATCTTTTTTGGTTCTTATCCATTCTTAATCTTTTTTATTTTCTCTGAAATGGATCCCAATCAGTATAATTATCAAAGTGTTTACAATTATTTGCAAAATCAATCACCCCCTACCAGCGAAAATTCTACAAATCCACCACATCCACTGCCATACTTCATGTATTCTTAACCACTCCCTACCAGTGAAAATTCGCAAAATCCACCTTAGTATATGATGTATCCATCACCCCCACACATGTGGTATATGCATCCTCCATCTAATGTAGAGTCACCTGTCAACGAATTTGAATCTACAATCGATGTAGACAATATTCAACTAGATGAGGGCAATCACAATGATAGAGGAAAAAAGTCACGTACAACATTCTCGGTGGCAGAAGATGTGATTCCCGTCCGGTCATGACTCAATGTGTCAAAGGATTCAATAATCGGTGTCGACCAAACATCGAAGCAATATTGGGCAAGGATAAAAAATGCATACAACAATGATGATGTGCGTGAAAGCGGTTTATTTTGTGAAAGAAGTTCGACACAATTGAAATCTCGATGGAATAGGATCCATGCAGCAGTACAAAAGTTTAATGGGTGCTACAAGCAAGCAGATAGGCAACGGAGAAGTGGAAGTTCAGAGAAGGATTGTATGGCTAACGCTCATTTGATTTACTCGCAGGATACAGGTAAAAAATTTGAAGTTGAACATGCTTGGTTGTTGTTGAAAGATCAACCAAAATTCGATGCAGAATTTATGTCAAATTCTTCAAA
>PYAF01000262.1:276703-297219 GCA_007407185.1 Glycine tomentella
TACTACCATAGGATGCAATTCATTCATAGAATTCACAATCAAATCTCATATTCAAACCGGCATGTTATAAATCAACAGTTCACAGCCATGCATATCAATTCCCCAATCATTGGGTCCAACCTACACATCAGTTTCCCATCACAGGGTTCAGAGTACAATTCATTAATCACCATCACAAGGTTCAGAGTACAATTCATCACTCAATCACATCAATAAGATCAATGTATATCGATTCCCATCACAGGATACAGAGCACAATTCATTAAACAACCACATCAATATACAATTTCTATATACATGCATTTGCCCACAACAGAACCATCACCCCACTTGGTGAATGGTAGAACACAGCAAAGGGCACACATCCAAGAACCAAGAGCTTACCTGCTCTAAGCAACGCACCGGCTCTCCCGGCCTCGTTATCACCACCATTGAAACTATCAGTCTCACGTCCTACATAACATCAAACATGTAACGTTTCAGTAACAGTCCTAAGCCGTTAGAACGAAAGGCCATAATTTGTTTGCATAACACTCACTCAATCACTTCATAAGTGATTCTCAGACCCTCAATGGTCTCGCTTGGCCTAGCCAAAGCACAAAGAGCTTGAAGCTCACAACAGCCCAATTCCTCAGAATTCACACAGGGCTCAAACGGTCCATATCACACACACAAGGCACCGTTCTCATGGCCTCTAAGGCACAACAAAACACATACCAAGGCTCTAGCATGTCCAACAAAACTAAGCAACTCAGTATATCAACAAAACATGCCTCACATAGAGCCCATAATCAAAGTTCACAAAACTAGCAATTGAGAGCTAATCTTTCATCCTCATTACATACTAAACACATATCTCTAAAGGACCCAAGGCTAATTCTAGCTCTATCACAAGTGGGTCACTATTCACCCAAAACCCCAATCAACAAAATAAACGGTGAAACTTGAGTTTCTTACCTCAAAGATGATAAGGAAGGCCCAAGGACGACTCCCCCTAGCCTGGGTACCCACGAATCGTCGTCGTTCCTCGCCGAACTCAAGCTTCAAGAACTTCCCTTGAGAAAGGGATTCTCTAATTTGGGATTTTCAAGGAAAATGGATGAAAGATTCAAGCTCACTAGGTGTTTTCCATCAAGAATGGTGTTTAAGGGACTTGTTTTGGTGAACTATGGTGCAAGAATGAAGCTTGGAGCTTCAACAATGGAGGAGGAACGTTCCAGGGAAGAAGAAGAAGGTTTTCTCCCCCAAAATCGCGACTTTGGCCTTTTATACCAACTCTGTCAGACGTCCCACGCGGATCGCGCCACGCCCCGCGCTACCCGCGCCACTCTTTCAAAACCTGTGGCGCTGACCGCGCCGATTTCCAGAGAAAACTGACTTTCCAGAGCACTTCCGGCGCGACTCGCGCCGCCTCTGGCGCCACCCGCGTGAACTTCCAGAGAAAACTGAGTTTCTGGAGGACTTGTGGCGCTGACCGCGTCACCTTGGCACCACTGGCGTCAACCTCCCGAAGCTATGGCGCTACTCGCGCCAAGTCGGCGCTATCCGCGCCACATCACAGACAGGGTTTTCTGCTTAAGAATCCTGGCGCTGACCGCGCCAAAACTCGGGCCATCCGTGCCAGGCATCAGAGTCATCACACAGCTCGTACTTGTCTTGATCATGGCTGAGTTCAGAGAGAAACTTCTTCATCCACAACATTTCTTTGCAAACTTCAGTTGCGACTATGTACTCGGCTTTGGTTGTCTAAAGTGCCACATATTTCTGCAATCTTAATTGTCAAGAGATAGCTCCTCCAGCAAATCTCATCAAATATCCAGTCGTCGACTTCCTTGAGTTGAAATCTCCCCCTAAATCAGCATTCGAGTAGCCTTGGAACTCGACTTTACCTTCTCCAAATTGGAGGCATAAATCAGTTGTACCTCGGAGGTACCTGAAGATCCACTTCACTGCTTCCCAATGGTCTTTGCCGGGGTTCAATAAATACTGACTCACCATTCCAACTGCATACAATAGATACCAAACCATTGCATAAATCAAGCTTCCAACGACAGATTGATATGGGATCTTCAGCATCTCATCTTTATCTTCATCAAATCTCAGACACTGCTTCTTATTCAGCTTCATGTGCCCGGCTAGGGGGTGCTAACTGTTTTGGCTTTGTCCATGTTGAATCTCTTCAAAATTTTCTCAACATACTTCTCTTGAGTCAGCCACAGTAGCTTCTTCTTTCTATCTCAGATGATCTTAATTCCGAGAATCTGTTTTGCAGGGTCGAGGTCCTTCATCGCGAAGGACAAGCTCAACGCCTTCTTCAAGGTGGCAATCTTCATCTTATCTTGCCCTGCAATCAATATGTCGTCAACACATAACAACAAAATCAAAAAATCTCCAGTCTCATACCTTTTCACAAATACGTAGTGGTCAGCATCAATCTTCATGAACTTGTGATCAGTCGTGAAAGATTCAAATTTCTTGTACCACTGCCGAAGCGCTTGTTTCAAGTCATAGAGACTATTCATCAACCGGCATACCATGCCTTCGCATATCGGAGCTTGGAACCCTTCAGGTTGCTCCATATATATTTCTTCTTCTAAGTCACCGTGAAGAAATGCGGTCTTCACGTCCATTTGATCTACCTCAAAGTCCATTGAAGCCGTCATGGCTAACATAGTTTGGACCGAGGTCATTTTTACAACAAGAAAGAATATCTCCTAAAAATCAACCCCTTTCTTCTGATTGCAGCCTTTCACTACAATCCAGGCTTTATATCTTGGCTTTTGGCCATTCTCTTTATGTTTGATTTTGTACACCCACTTGTTCTTCAGAGCTCGTCTTCCTTTAGGCAGCTTGGTCAACTCATAAGTCTGATTTTCGTGCAAGGACTTCATCTCGTCCTGCATTACCTTCTCCCATTCTTCTTTTTCTGAGCTCGTTATGACCTCTTCATAATTCTGAGGTTCACCGTCTTCAGCAATGACTGTGTATTCATCAGATGGATGCCTTGTAGAAGGTCTTCTTTCTCTAGTGGGGTATCTCGACTGTTCTTCTTCAGCATCTTGAGAACCCGATTCATCATTCTCATCCCGGATCTCATCATCAACTCGGACCTCAGTATTTCGATCCTCATCAGCTTGTTGCTGGTCATTGTTTTATTCATTGGTTTCTACCCTTGCTTCAGCTCGAACAGGAGGGACAGGTTTCTCACATCGGACAGAAACCTGGACTTTGGGCTTTGAGATGTCATGAATGGTCTCATCTTCATGAAAGATCACATCCTGACTTCTTACTATCTTCTTATTGATTGGATCCCAAAGTCTGAACCCGAACTCGATTATCGGCAAACCGAGGTAAATGCATTCCTTCATCTTTGCATCAAGCTTCGCTCTTTCATCTTTAGGGATATGAATGAAAGCTCGTCATCCAAATACCTTCAGGTGATCATAGGTTGTTTTCCGACCTGTCCAGAACTCTTCAAGAATTTCTCCTTCTAGTGGTTGTGATGGTGAGAGGTTGATCAAATCAACAACAGTTCTGACGGCTTTTCCCAGAATGATTTCGGCAACCCGACATTGGACAACATACTTCGGACCTTCTCTTCAATAGTTCGATTCATCCTTTCAGCAAGTCCATTTAGTTGTGGAGTCTTGGGGGTGTCTTCTCAAGTCGGATCCCGGCTTCTCTACAGTAAGCATCAAAGGGACCACAATACTCACCATCATTGTCAGAACGAACTACTTTCAACTTCTTGCCAGTCTCCCTTTCCTCCATAGCATGGAATTCTTTGAAAGATTAGAGTATCTGGTCTTTTGACTTCAACAAATAAACCCACACTTTGCGGGAATGGTCATCAATGAAAGAAACAAAGTATTGAGCTCCACCGAGTGATCTCTCAGACATGGAGCAAACATCAGTATGGACGAGGTCAAGAATATTCTCGTGTCATCTTGGTTGATCCGGTCTCACAAACGAAACCAGTGCTGCTTTCCAACTAGGCAATGCTTCTCCAGCACTTGGCCCTTCAACCCAGTTAATAGTTCTTTCTTCTCCAAAATCTAGAGTCCTTTCTCACTCATGTGGCCGAGGTGCTTGTGCCACATCTCCAAGCTCGGTCCATCCCGGACAGAATTAGCTTCTCCACCATTTATCTTTCCTTGTAGCACATACAAGGGGGCTTTTTTCTTACCTCGAGCCACGACCAAGTTTCCCTTGGCTAGCTTTCATCTAATTCCTCCGAAGTAGTTCACCAACACGGCATCATCTAGCTTGCTAACCAAGATTAGGTTCAATTGCATGTCAGGCACATGCCTTACATCTTTCAACACAAGTCGTCACCCGACATCCTTGGTCAGGGTTACATTACCGAGACCAACAATTTTGCTGGTCACCTGATTTCCCATCTTCATGACACCAAAATCTCCCTTTCTATAAGCAGAAAAGAATCCCTCATGTGGGGTGACGTGGAATGAGGCACCGGAATCAACAGTGCAGTCATCATAGGCTATGTTCAATATTTCTTCACTAAGGAAGAATATCTCGGCATTTGGGTTAGAAGCCATAGCCATGGTAACAATTTAATCCAACTTCACACAGTCGTTCTGTTCATCATTCTGTAGAATCCTACAGTCCGACTTCTTAAGTTCTACCTTCCCATGGTAGAAACACTTTAAATCATACTTTGGTTTAGCTCGACCTCTGGACTTGTCTCGTCCACCTCGACTCCGACTCTTGCTTCTATCTCGGAAGTCAGATCTACTTCTGTTCTCAGCAATGTTGGCCTCAGACGTGCTGGTTACACCTCGTTCTCTTCTCCTGGTTTCTTTATTCAGGAGGTTGTCAGTCACAACATCCATCATCAATTTTCCTTCAGGAGCCAAGTTGCTCAATGTCACTACCAGAGCATCATAGCTTTCTGGTAGCGAACTCAGCAACAACAAAAGCCTGCATCTCGTCATCAATCTTCATATTGGCTTTGGACAACTGATTCACAATACCTTTATAGGTGTTGTGGTGTTCAATCATGCTCATGCCGTCCTTGTATTCCAGCTTCACAAGTCGGGGAACCAGTTGTGCTTTGTTCCTGTGAGTCTTTTTCTGAATCATGGATTCCAACTTGTTCCATAATTCATACACGTTCGTGAACTTGGTCACGTGCTCAAACAAAATTTTGTCAATATATTTCCTGATTGTAGCTACTGCCTTACGACTTAAAATCTTCCACTCCTTATCAGTTTTGTCTTCAGGTCTCTCGTCAAGAATGATAACCTCATATAGATCTTTGCAGTAGAGATGATCTTCCATCATCGGTCTCCAATAAGTGAAGTTGTCTGTGATCAGCTTGAACATATCTCTGTCATGAGTTTTCCCACTAGTCTCCATCACGTCTCTTTCAGAACCCTTGAACCTGGGCTCGGATACCATTGTTGGGTCAAGACGGACCCTCAAATCAATTGGGGAAGCGAAACAGTAAAATGCAAGATGAGAGAGATAGAGAATAACACAATCAATTTGTTAAATGTGGAAAAACCTTCTCAATGTGAAGAAGTAAAAATCCACGGGACACTAATCTAGAATCAAACTTCCACTATAAGAATAATGGGTTACAAGAATCAAACTTCCCTAGCCTTTCACTAAAGATATAGTCAAGCATCACCAAATATGGTGACATTCAAACTTCTTTAAAGAGGTCTCACTCAAGCATCTCTCTAGAGATCTCTCAAATGCAAAGCACAAGGCTTGTTCAAATGTGATCTCAAGAATGTCACTTGAGACTTTCGAATTCTGACCTAATTCTCTCAGTCTTACTCTGCCTCCACTCTCAACTAATGTATTTATAGTGGTTGAGTATGTTTAGAGTTTTAGAACCCTTAATGGGTCAGCATTGGAGGAGGAAGCCCAATCCAACACTCATTTCCTTGCTTTGAAGTGGGGCGAAGACAGGATCACCAACAACAGGGTAACTCCCCAACACCATCACATACTACAATGTGATCGTTGCCTCACCCCATGGAAACGAGAAGGTATTTGTCTCAGGACACCATTTCTCAGCAACCCAAAAACACAAGCTATGATCTTTCACTATGGAACACTTGGTGCTCATGATGGCTTCAAAGATGCCAGTTTTCTACGACACTGATTCAACCTGAGTTGAAGGGCATTCACCCATTCAACCAATTTCTTTTTTGTGTGGCGCCACCAGTTGAAATGGATCACCAAAGGCTAGATCTTTGGTTCAAACACAGGTGGCAGCGACATAGAAATAGAAGATGAAAGGACCTCAGAAACTGATCCATCAAGGGACTTTGCAAGGGGTTTCAGAAAATAGGCACTTCTCAAAACTGGTTCACTGTCACAAATAGGTGAAACCATGAAATCTTCCCTTACCTCCATCATGCTCAACAATGATTCATCCGTGTTGGAAATTTGATATAGAAACCGTAGTGCTTGGTTGTTTAATGGAATTTGAAAATGTTACAAATGTTGTCGAAGATTAATGAAAAAAGAAACCAAATAACCAAAAAACGGTTACTGTCAATGCATTGCTTTGACTAGAAAATGGACACGTTATGGCTCGTGCGTTTGCTGTGTGCAACTTCATTGACAAGTATTCTCTCTCTTGTTTTTAGATAGTTCGTGACAAGTATTCTTGCCCATGAAGTTTGTGTAAGGTGAGATACAGTATCCTTTCTTTAAGTATAGGTAAAAATTAAAATACAAAATATAAAATAAACTAAAATTAGAAAATAATACATAATTAGTTTAAGTAAAATATTAAAGGTACAAATTAAAAAGTAAATTATAAAAATATGTATAATTAATTGAAAATTTAAAATTAAGGTTTCTCAATTTTTAAGGATAATGTTTGATCGGTTTTTTTTTCTCTTTATAATGATAATTGTGATAAATACAGTTTTAAAAAATTCTTAAAAATAAAATCAATCATTTAATGAAAAAAAAAAAGAACAGAGCTTTTTCTGTATAAAATATAATAAAATTTCTATAAAAAAATTCATTAGAGTTTTCACTTTCAATGAGCAAAGAAAACCCAAAAGGCTGCCATTTTAGTTAAAATAAGCATTTCCTAACACATGAATGAAGAACATCACCCAATTAGAGTTGTGAAACTCTTCTCCTCCCCAAGGTAGTAGAAAACCATTATATCAAATTTAGAAATTAATTGCTAGTTCTCATGTTTTAAAAATCGAGTTATGCTGGAGAGTGTAAAATAAGAACATCAGTTATAGTTATGTTTGTGTGGAAATTAAATTGCAACTTAGTCCTTACATATATTAGAATTAGACTCATGTAGCAGTTTTTGCAAGAAGTACCCCCTAAATTTATTGTTAGCTCTAAATTGTTGCCATTCATGTCTCTATCATAGTAGTACGGTGTTCACAATGAACACATTGATTGTGTGTGTAGCTGACCAACACATCAAGCAACCACCCAACTTGGACATTGCCTGAATCCAGACATCTTTTATGTGATAGCTGTTATAAAACTTAAATTAGCAGTTTTTGTTTCTTTTGGTATTCCTAGAATAACATTAATGGTAATTAGGAATGAACGGCGTAACAGCAGAATATGAGTGGCAAAGCTATTTAATAGGCATTATGATTTAATTTCTGAAGAGGCAAACATTTTAACTATAAATAGCTGTAACAATTCATGTGTGACAGAGCAGAAGAAATATAGAGAGAGTAATAAAACTAAGTGTTTTCTATATTCACTTTTTGTTGTCAAATTGGCATCAGAGCTTATCAAGAGAGAACGCTGCGGTGTGCGCTGGCCAAGAGAGAGGAGTGACTTAATGTTTTGTGAGGTGTGTGAGTTGAGTGTAAACACTTGAAGAAAATGGCAGGTCTGACCAGTGGCATCCCGCTACCCAAGTTGACGAAAGGCACCAACTATGATAACTGGAAGGTGCAGATGAAGGCCCTTCTCGGCTCCCAAGATAACTGGGACGTGGTTGAGACTGGATATGAGGAACCGACGAGCACAGATGGATATTCAAATGCCCAAATGAACGCGTTGAAGGCCATTCGAGCTAAGGACAAGGCAGCTCTGTATCTGCTATACCGAGCTGTCGACAAATCCGGTTTTGAGAAGATAACAAATGCAAAATCTTCCAAAGTAGCATGGGATATACTCGAAAAAACAAACAAAGGAGATGAACGAGTGAAGCAAGTCCGACTTCAAACCCTTAGAGGCGAGCTGGAAAACATAAGGATGAAAGAGTTTGAAAGCGTATCCGAGTTCATTACTCGGGTGGAGGCCGTGGTAAACAAGCTGAATCAAAATGGCGAGAGTCTTTCGTCAAACCGAGTTGTTGAAAAGATTCTGAGGTCATTGACAGATGATTTCGAGAATATCGTATGCGCGATAGAGGAGTCCAAGGACTTATCAGCGCTTACCCTTGAAGAGCTTGCTGGGTCCCTGGAAGCGCATGAGCAGAGAAAGAAAAACAAGAAGGGGGAGTCCCTTGAACAGGCTCTCCAGGCGAAGGCGACAATAAAAGAAAAGAAAGTGCTTTATACTCAAAGTACCAAAGGCAAAAGAAAAGGCAAAGGCCAAGGTGGTAAAGGAAGAGGAGGACAAGGAAATTAACAAGTCGGCCAACAGAATTGGCGTGGCCGGGGTCAGGTTCGGGGCGACCGAACAAACACAAACAATTTTGAATGCTATAACTGTGGGAGGTATGGGCATATTGCCAAGGACTGTTACTCGGTAAAATGCTACAACTGTGGAAAGCTGGGTCATATTTCCAAAGATTGTAGGTTCGAGAAGAAAAAGGAGGAACCAACAAACTTCCTTGCCGAGAAAGAAGATGAAGGATTGCTGCTGGTGACAAACATTCCGGAAATCGAGGTCATACCGAGATGTTCTAATAACTCGGTTTGGTACTTGGACACCGGCGCAAATAACCACATGTGTGGTGACGAGAGTTTATTCAAAATACTTTCAAAGGTGGAGTCCGAATCTGTTTCTTTCGGTGATGCTTCGAAAGTAATCGTCAAAGGTCGAGGAACGATCTGGTATCAACAGCAAAATGGGCGAATCGGAGAGATCAAAGATGTATACTACGTACCTGATCTCAAAAGCAACATACTGAGCATGGGACAGATAATGGAGAAGGGGTATTCGGTTCTGATGAAAGACCGAGAATTACAACTGAAGGATAAACTCGGGAGGCTCGTTGCCCAGGTAGAAATGAAGAAAAATCGCATGTACAAACTTGAGCTGAAAATAGTTCAAGATCAATGCATGCAACTTGATATGGAGGATGAAGCCATGAAGTGGCATTTTCGTTTTGGTCATCTTCATTTTGGTGGGTTGACCGAGCTGGTGAAAAAGGAGATGGTGCTCGGACTACCTAAAATGGAATTCGAAAAGAGGTTCTGTGATGAATGTGTGATCGGGAAGCAAGCGAGGACTTCTTTCCCGAGGAGTTCTGAGTACCGAGCAAAGGAGCAACTCGGCCTGATCCATACCGATGTGTGTGGGCCAATAAATCCAGAATCATTCAGTGGTAAGAGATACTTCGTCTCTTTCATTGATGATTTCTCGAGAAAGACGTGGGTTTACTTTCTGAAGGAGAAGTCAAATGTGTTTGAAACCTTCAAGAAATTCAAAGTGATGGTGGAGAAAGGAACAAACAAAGTCATCAAAGCAGTCCGATCTGACAGAGGAGGCGAGTTCACTTCTGCCGAGTTCAACAAATACTACGAGGAACATGGGATCAAGCGTTTCTTGACTGCCCCATATACTTCGCAGCAAAACGGAGTAGCAGAACGAAAGAACCGAACTATTCTCGATATGGTTCGATCTATGTTGAAAGGAAAGAATATGCCAAAGAAATTTTGGGCAGAGGCGGTGCAGTGTGCAGTCTATGTGCAAAACAGATGTCCACATGTAAAGCTAGGCGAGAAGACGCCTCAGGAGATTTGGAGTGGTATGAAGCCGAGTGTCTCTCATTTGAAGGTGTTTGGTAGCGTGGCCTATGGGCTAGTACCAAGTCCGCACAGGACAAAATTAGAAGATCGGAGCAAGAAGTACATATTTATTGGGTATGATGAAAAATCTAAAGCATAAAAATTGTTTGATCCTACTAACAAAAAAGTGGTGGTGAGCCGAGATGTTCACATGGAGGAAACAAAGCAATGGTGCTGGAGTAACCCGGTCGAAGGAGAAACTAGCTCGGAGATGGTTGTGCCTTCAACAGCAACAGCCACCGAGTTCTCAGATGAAGAAATCGAGCCACAACAGCCCAGGATGAGAAGCCTGCAGGAAATATACGACAATACAAGTGAAGTTCATGTTGTATGTCTTCTGGCCGACTTTGAAGACTTGAGTTTTGAGAAAGCTGTCCAAGATGAGAAGTGGAGAACGGCCATGGAAGAGGAGTTTGAGGCGATTGAACGCAACAAAACTTGGGAGCTGACTGACCTTCCTGAAGGAGCTCAACCCATTGGAGTAAAATGGGTGTACAAAAAAAAAGATGAATGCTAAGGGAGAGGTTGAGCGTTATAAGGCTCGACTTATGGTGAAGGGCTATAAACAAAAGGAGGGAATAGACTATGATGAAGTATTTGCTCCTGTCACGAGAATGGAGACAATCCGACTCCTGATCTCGTTAGCTGCTCAGAACCAATGGCCGATTCTACAGATGGATGTGAAGTCGGCTTTTCTAAATGGAGTGCTGAAAGAGGAGGTGTACGTCGAGCAACCACTCGGGTACATGAAGAGAGGGGATGAGAAGAAGGTGCTAAGATTGAAAAAAGCCCTCTATGGGCTGAAACAGGCTCCTTGTGCCTGGAATGAGAGAATTGACGGATATTTCAAGAAAAACGGGTACGAGCAATGTCCGTACGAGCATGCCTTGTACACAAAGAAATCAGAAAAGGATATAATGGTAGTAGCTCTCTATGTTGACGACCTCATATTCACCGGAAGCAATGCGAAGATGATTAAGGAGTTCAAGGAGGTAATGAAGAAAGAATTCGAGATGACAGATCTAGGCCTGATGAAATATTTTCTTGGCCTAGAAGTGAAGCAGTCGGAGGAAGGGATTTTTATATCCCAAGAGAGGTACGCGCTTGAAATTTTAAAGAAGTTTAAAATGGAGGACTGCAACCCGGTTTCTACTCCAATGGAACCGGGTACTAAACTCTCAAAGTTTGATGGAGGAGAACGAGCTGATTCTGGGAGATATCGAAGCTTAATCAGAAGTCTGAGGTACCTTACAAGCACGAGACCCAACCTAATGCTAAGTGTTGGGATAACGAGCAGATTCATGGAGGATCCAAGCTACACACATTGGAAGGCCTTGAAGAGAATTCTGAGATATGTTCGAGGAACCCTATCACTTGGTCTTCTCTATTCAAAATCGGATGACTATCGGCTAGTGGGTTACTCAGATAGGGATTGGTGTGGTGATGTTGATGACTGGAAAAGTACTTCAGGTTATGTATTGCTACTTGGGAATACGGCTTTTACTTGGCTGTCAAAGAAGCAACCCATTGTAACTTTGTCGACCTGCGAGGCTGAGTATGTGGCAGTCTCTTGGAGTGTATGTCATGCAGTTTGGCTTTCAAATCTACTAAGGCATCTGGGAGTGATCCGAGACAAAGGGACTGTGATCCGAATTGATAACAAGTCCGCGATCGAGCTAGCAAAGAACCCGGTTAATCACGGAAGGAGCCAACACATCGATGTCTGATTTCATTTCATCCGAGAACAAGTCAGAGAAGGAAAGGTCGAGTTGGAGCATGTTGAAAGCCGAGCTCAAGCCGCGGACGTATTCACCAAGCCACTGCCGACCACACTGCTGGAGAATTGTAAACGGTTGATTGGAATAAGAGATGGGAAGAGCATTTAAGTTTAAGGGGGAGATTTGTTATAAAACTTAAATTAGCAGTTTTTGTTTCTTTTGGTATTCCTAGAATAACATTAATGGTAATTAGGAATGAGCGGCGTAACAGCAGAATATGAGTGACAAAGCTATTTAATAGGCATTATGATTTAATTTCTGAAGAGGCAAACATTTTGACTATAAATAGCTGTAACAATTCATGTGTGACAGAGCAGAAGAAATATAGAGAGAGTAATAAAACTAAGTGTTTTCTATATTCACTTTTTGTTGTCAATAGCAATACCCAAAACTATCTCTGTGATAACCATATGCAAAAATTTGAGTATACAGAATCTATAAGAAGCATCAAAACATTCCATTGTTGTACAAAGGAGTCTCCTATGATGGATCAAGGACCTGAGTTAGTGAGAGCAATTTATTTCAGAGAAATAAAAGTATAAAACATAATAATTATTGTCATGGAATGGAATGAAATGTGAGATGAAATGAGATATCAGATTGAGCAAAGTAGAGTACTCAGAGAGCTAAAAATGAAAAAAAACATAAAAGATAAAATTTGACACCAAAAAAAGAAATTGGGTCAATGAATTTAAATATATAAAAATAGGGGGACAAAATACAAAAACTCTAGATATATACTTATAGTGTTTTCAAAGTGAGGGTGCATTTGCACACCTTCACTTCAACATAAGTCTGCCAGTGGCTTAGGTTAGGGTGTTTGGTTGCATTGCTCATTGTGTTGATGAGTTTATGATTGATAGCTCTTAGATCTGCAAAGTAAATAATAACTGTTATGTGTGTTGAGTTGAGCCTATTGTCAGTCATGTAATCATGATTTTACATTGTGATCATGGTTACGAGTGCAACTTTGTCGCAATTCTTGATATTGTAAAAAATTACAAACAAATGCTATTGATGCAGTCATAACTGTGGTCTTATGCAATCACAGAAGGCTCAAAGATCTTGACATTATGACCTTAATTGCGGTTGAGAACCCTGTGTGGCTGGATTAGTCTTTTCAACACCTGTTGTTAGTGTTATGGGAGTCCTAATGTTGATCAAATATGTCCGACATAGTTTACAAATTCAAGTGGGAATATTCCTAAATATAGATATGGTAGAGTTAGAGGTTTATTATTTCGGCAATGCAAATAATGATGAAGGGGAAACATAAGCCTAGTGTCATGTTTTGGAATTGGCATTTCTGCTGTGCAATGATAGTGTGAAGGCATTCCATTTCCACCTATGCGGGTTCCTCATGCATCATGATGATAGATTATATCTTGGTTGATCCAATGTTCAGATATTATACTTTTCTATGAATGAATGAGTGCAGGGCAATATTGATCCAATTAACATGTCCCTTGCATTCCTAGTATGAGTATCATGCAATTTTAATCTTTGGCGGTTCATCAATTATACTACCTATAAAGGTGCTTCACGGTACTCGCCTTCGTCGCAATTTGCAAAGTGAAGGATGCTTTCTTCTGGACTCTCCCTGTCACAAATTTATTTTGTTTTAGGAAATTGAAAGAAGTTTATTATCTCAATATAATGAAATCATAATTATTTTATATTTCTAATTTTAAATCAAACAATATTGTATTAAAACCAGTTTATAACTGGTTGGCTTTGAACCAAACTCAATTTAATTTTAGTTTCAATAGGTTCTTTGTTTCCGGCCGGTTATACATAATTGGCTCTAATTTGCACCATATTATAGCTTTTCTTTTGTTTCAATAATTTTGGAATGAAATATTTTGTATTTAGAATTTCTTTAATTGGCTCTGTAATTGTTCTCAAATGTGGCAGAATCAGCAAATTTTTTTAGCCCATATCAAATTTTAAGTAGTACCAAATTTTATTTCTAGGTAGTGTCAATTTTTTTAATCTTAATTGATTATATAAGTATACATAATTATTAAAAAAAAAATTCCACCACTTAATAACTACAAATTTTATTTTTTACATATATAGTGTCATAATCATCACTGGTTCGCTCCGCCACTACTCATATGCATTTATTAAGCTTTCTTCCACCAATGTTCTCACAGCTAGATGTGCATTAGTTTGACTTTAGAAGGGAGTTGTTTTGTTCACATATTCACATAAATTGCCTCGGTAAACCAAGATGCCCATTTTAGTATTTCAAAATCTAAAACAAACATGGATAAAAACATTGTGACAAAGGTGAAGTAACTTCTAGTTATACAGTAAACAGTATGTTTTTTCCTTCTTTTCTTTTGGTGTTGTATAATGTTAGTAATACATAATTTAAAATGACTGATAGTCACAGCTGTAGTTACAGGCTCAAGTGCCTATGATCATTTGGGAAGCATGTTGAGTGAAATCAAGGGAGGTGGTTGAACAATTTGTTGAACATAGTGTCATCATTGTGTGACATTCGAAATATATGGTACTGTGTTAATTTCACACATTGGCAAATCATTGATGAAGGAAAGACTAAAACTAATCGTGCATCCCAATGGCTTTAGAGAGGACCTCTACAACAACAGAATACTTTTAAACTTTGTTTCAAACATAACATAAAGGACTAATTTCAAATATTGCATTCATATTATATCTTTATGTAAAACAATGTTTGAAAGGGACTATATAATTTTTTTTGCAACCTACACATGTAGGTTGTACTGGTTGTGTACCATGCATACATAGAACTCCAAATTTCTGCACCCTTTAATTCGACCACCTTAATACATATATGCCAATATTTGAAATTTCAGCTAAACGTGTTCTCTATACTTGAGTGCATGTTTAGTTTAGTATTGGAGAATTGATTCTGAATACAAAATTAATTTTAAATATATTTTTATATGTTTGATTTTACTTTAGAAAAGAATTTAGAAAATAATTCAAAATTGATTCTGAGTTAAAATAATGTTGAATAACTTTTGTGTTGGATTCAAAATTTTACGAATTTTATCAATAACGTAATTTTATAATAAAACATCAAAACTTAAACCATATCACCTCAAAATTAATTTTAGGGCATTGCTTCGATGGATGAGCTATTGAAATGGTCCAGATTGGACCATGAGGTATAACCCAGTATCATAAGTTTTCCCGGTTTTTATTTATTTTTTATTTTTTTGTGAAAATAATATTTTTTGTAATAAAAGCTTAACAGTTGGTGAAAATTAAGGATTACCGCGGGAGTCCCGTGACCGTGTCATCGTCTTTGCTTCAGATGGCACATCGATGCTGTGGTTCCCAACATTGGCAGGTTTTTTTGGAGTTTTTGGATTGTGAAGGGTTATCAGTTAAGTTGGGTGAAAGAAATTTGGAATGTTTTTTTATGGTCTTTTGTTGCAATGTTTTTGATTGTTTTTTTTCTAGTGGTTTTTGTTTGTCCTCCTGGAATATGCGTTATAGTTTCATAGTTTGTGATAGTTGGTATGCTTTTTGGGAGTTATTTTCTTGTTTGTCAATTTTTTTGTTAATTATCGATCGTTTGGGGGAAACAATCGAATGTGTGAAATTTTGTTTTACATTATGAATTCAAGGTTGCCATATTAAGGCAAATAGAAGCATGGTTGTAACGTACTTCCGATAAAAAAAAAAAAAAAAAACGTGATTGTAAATCCCACAACAAACACTCACGCAAAAAAATCATTTGATCAAATTGGAACTCAAGGAAAACACAAAACTACTATCAAAGCAAAAAACTGGTTTAACACCAAATTGTGTCCATCAATACTGCACGCAGTCATAAGAAAACCGTGTTCATCAATTCTAACTCAAGGATAACCTAATCCCACAACAACATTGCAGCCCCAGTTGGTTTGAAAAAAAAAAAACCCTCAAAACACACTAATCACACCCAAGGACTAAAAATAATTAAATGACTAACATAAGAAAAGGACAAACCAGTAAAGTTACTCAAATTCATATAAAAAATAAACATTAATTAGAATGACTTTTCACTTTTATAAATTGTTGCCGGTATATAATCTTGGCCGTCAAATTTTATATTATTCAATCGAATAGAAAATATAAATTGATCCTAAATGAACCACCTAAAACAATGATCCACGGTAATAATGATCTCACTTTTAATCTAAATTAATTTTACAAAATCAATTTTATTCAAAATTAATTTTGCTAATATTAACTCAAACATACACGGAGTCTTCTTGCTGAAGTGAAGCATAATTCTTTCCTCTCATTTAAGTAATATTGTAACTTTTAATTGTTTCTCTACGTACAACTAAAACAAAAAGTCTTTATCTTAAAACGCTTTTCTTGATGCAAGTCTTCATTTTAAAACTACCGGACCAAAATCATAGCATCACTTCAATATAGCGTACTTTAAAGAAAAGGACTGATCATATGATAAAGGACCAATATAAAGACGATCGACTAGATACCAATCCTTACCTTTGGTTGATGCCAAAACAAATATGAAAAAGACGGTACCTTTGGTTTTGCTCAAGCTTGTGTTTTACTCAACATGGATATGCATTTGTGCTTGTCATGCAAGAAAATTTTCCTCAACGTACCCCAACTCATCAGGTCATTATGATTACTTGTAAACTTTTTGGGTTTTAGATATAAATAGAATTCTAATATTCTTAAATTTTAATGCATAAATGTATATGAAAATAATTTAAAAATAGATCGAATTATAATATAGAAGAAACTATATGGAAAACATGGATTCCATATTTAAAATTATCATAATGGCGAACTAGAAATTCATGCGGTGGAAGTGGTAACAGACAGCTGCATGACTAAATTTTTAAATAAATAGTATAATAAAAAATTTAAAAAATGTAGTTTGAAAGGAATAATTTTATACAACAAATAAATACTTACTTTCCATTCACTACCAGGCACATGTGAATTAGAAGCGTGGGATTTAGAGCTTTGGTATTATAAAGGAAAGCTTGCGTTCCGCCCAGTATCTTACATCTCCCATTTCGCGTCTATCATCTTCCTTCTTGTTATTCTTCGTTTCAACCTCGCAAAATGAGCATATTTGGTGAGCCCAATTAATTGAATGTAGATGAGAGCATTTATATACTGGTTCTAATATTTCCAAATTCTCCTTGAAATTAGGTTAATTACTATGATTGGTATTTTTTTTTTTTATCATCTTGATTATCTTGTTATAATTATTGGTGAACGTGTTATAACTAATTTTAGTTAGCATTTTGTGTATGATAATCAGAACCTATATGATCAAGTGGTAGAGTTTGGTCGTCGACCTCTTAGCAATGAAAAATTAAAATTAGAAGTATTGATTTTGTACATAGTCTAAATATTTTTATAGTGCCAATCAATCATAGATTGTTTTATATACTATAAGAAAGTTTAATTCAATTGGTTAAAAGTAATGTATGAGTTATTGTCAATCATTTGTAATTATTTTTAATTCCTACATATAAAATGTTGTTTTATATGCTAATTTTGCTGATCATAAAAGTTATTCTGTATATAATTTTTTTTATATTATTGGTTCTTTAACTTATCGTGCATGCACATGCACGATTAAATTAAATCATTAATGTATCTTTCTTTGTTTCACTAGAATCATCAGCAACTAGATCCTTTGATTCTGTAGAATCAACAACAACAATTGAAGGAACGGAAGCTGACAATGTGGATAGGGACTCACTGTTCCGAGGGTGCGTATTGGAAGGGAGATGGGACTTCGTTCTTACAGCATACAGAAATGACAGTAACTATCACAAAATAAAAATCAACGAAAGCAGAGGCACAGCACTACACGTGGCAGTGAATGATGGCAAAGTGGAACTTGTCAACACCCTTGTTGGTGCAATCTTAAACCACGAAGGGAGGGAAGTGCTGAGGGATGATAGTGCACTGAAAACAACCAATGAGAGAGGGGACACTCCTTTGCACCTTGCATCCTCAAGAGGGTTCATTGGAATGTGTAAGTGCATCATAGGGGAGTTTAAGGAAAGGAAGGATTTGATTAGAGTTACGAACAATAAGGGTGAAACACCTCTCTTTCGGGCTGTGCTCACATGCCATACAAAGACATTTGTGTACCTCCATCATGTTTCCAAAGATATAGATGTTCCGCTTAGGAACTATGATGGGGATACCATCCTTCACCATGCCATTTGGAGAGAATTCTTGGGTAAGCAAGCTTTTAATTCTATTTTCGACCATCCTTTTTATTACTCATGATTGGTTTGAATTTGTGTGTTGATTCTAAGTTAAGACTTGAGTAGCTTATTTTAGGAGTGAACATAGCTCGGGCTAAATCTTTGAGAAAAATTTAAACTCAAATTGATTAGAAATATATGGTTGAATTAATCGAGTCAAATTTGATTTGTTTAAGTTGGGGGTGCATCAACTCAACTTGATGAGATTAGGTTATCAAGTTAAATTAATGTGTAAAAATATAAAATGAAAAAATAAACACAAAAGTTGGATCGACAAAACTAAAAATTATAAAATTTAAAAGAAAATGGATGCCATGTCTCTAAATATAGATATAGAAAAATAAAATAAAATAAAAGATAGAAAATATTTAAATATGTAGTACTTTTGTAATTTAATATGATTGAGTTGAATTTAAAATCATTAAACCTAATATTCATATCAATTGTTTCATTTTCGTTCATTTTCAAATAGTTATGATTGCATGTGAATATTTCCTTCCTAACATAATATATTTCATATTCAAGAAAAAGATTTGAATACTGGATATTTTGATTAAGGGACATAAATTATTATCATTTGTATCAATCAATGTTGGTATATTCTTTCATATGTTTCTAATAGAATAATGTGAAACTTGTAATCTAATATATTTGGTTATTTTTAATTTTAAAATTTATTTATGTTGTCATAACAATAGAAATAATTAATAATATTTTATACATTATCTATATGTTTGAAAAATTACTTTTCTTATACAATATAGTATTTTAAAAGGAATTTTAAAATTTTTACATTTGTAATTAATATTTTTTAAAGTTTACATTTCTAAAAATAAATTCTGAAAATAATATTTTTTTATATAATAATTTTTTTATCCTAAAAAATGGAGCACAAAACATGAATTTGAATGACCTAGAATGGTTTTAGATTACTCGTATCACTTTTTTTTAAATCAACAAAAGAATCATATATGAAATACAATTAGAAACAAATTCATGTGATCAATGATTCAGCTTAATTTTTGTATCATGATAAGAATTATTCACTAACTTTGTTAATAACTAATTTTTGTAAGAAAATTTGATTAATCAATTTTTGATCTGATTTCTCTTTTTAACCACATTGTCTCTCAAATAACTTAAATTTAAGATTAAATTAACAGATTTGAGTTCAGTTACCTTCGAACTAATAACATGTTGATTCAGCTTGATGTGGATCTAAATTTTGATTGCATAACTACTCGTTAATATAATTCCTGTGGTGATTGAATTTGACAGATTTGGCAATTATAATAATTCATTGCTATCCTGGACTTGTTGACACGCGAAACAAAGATGGAGCCACTCCTCTCAAAGTTCTTGCCTGTAAGCCTTCGGCCTTCAAGAGTGGAATCAGTCTCCCATGGTGGAAGAAAATTCTTTATTATGGTTAGTGTTGCGTGCGTGGTGACTCAGCTCATAAGATTTTTTCTTCTTCTGTTTTTTTACAAATGTGGAATTAAATTTCAGGGGTGGCTCAACCATAAAGTAATATTCCAAACACAGAAACACTTGTTTTAGTCGTTCAGACAAAATTCTCTTATAATTATTCCCTTAAAAAACGTTTCATACGTAAAAATTCTCTTAAAATTTAAGTCCAATTTAATTTGACTTTTTATCATTTAGATATTAATTATCGATCTTATTATTTTCTTAAGAAAATGTATTTTGTTGTATTCCTTCCTTCCATGAATGTAAACTAGTCTGCTTTTCCATTAATTTATTCTCATTATACCACTAGTTTATTTTTTATATATTTTTTCCTAAATAATTAATAAGTGTCGCCTTTTCATTTTTCCGTTAATTTTTTTATTTTTTTTATTTTTTACAGACTGTTAGTTATTGTTATTCTCCTGTCATCGGTGTTGGGTGATTTTATCTCATAGTAGTTTAAGTGTTCAGCACTTCAGGCTTCAGCATTTGTGGTGGTACAAAGGCAGTTTGATCTCCTTTTGACAATTAACTATCTTAGATCATATTGTTCTAGTTCTTCCTCATTTCTTCTTAATTTATTGCATTTAATACTTTTAATAAATCTTACCTGTGATAGACACTGTCCTAATTACATAGGTTAATAGATTATTTTGAGTATATTAATGACTTAAAAATATTCATTATTAATATATATAGTAAATTATAAAATTAATTATAAAATCAATAATTATAATTTTACACATCTAATTAAAGTAAATTATTTCAAAGAGTGAAATTCTTAATCAATGCAACCTAATAGTGATTTTAACTCAAAAACTAACCTTGGAATGATGATCCCTTAATATACAAACTTTTATTTAATTAAGATTTTTTGTTGCATTTTTTTATCATTTCAAACTAATCATTAATCAAGTCTATTTTAAAAATTAAGCAACTCTATCGATCACCTATTCATTTTGTTTTAAATTTTTTAGGGAGATATTATTTTACTTAAAACGTCAATTTTTTTATTTTTC
>PYAF01000262.1:302244-315191 GCA_007407185.1 Glycine tomentella
ATAATTATCTTGTTCTAAATTCAATTATTAATGCTTCGACTATCATATTTAAATTTAATATTTTATATTTAATTTCTCTTTCATATCATTTATGTGTAAAATAAAATTTTATAATTTTTAATTGGAAATTTATATTTAAAATTATACTAAAATACATAAATATATGTAATAAAATTATACAATATTAAAATCTTAATAATTATATTTTTAATCATTACATTCTTTATTCACCGTAGGAAAAATATATATGGCTGTAATTTTAATTTTTCTTAATTTTATCTAATTAAAAATGATAATGAAAATGTTGGAAATATATTTAAAGTATTATACTTATAAGCTGTAAAATAAATGAAGATTATTTACTTAAAGTTTGTTTTTTATAATAACTATTTACCTAAAGTGAATTAAAAAATAATTATTGGAGATTTTAATATTTTATAATTTTAATTTTTAACTTTTAACTAACAAATATAAAGTTTTAATTTTGCACATAAATGATATAAAAGAGAAATTAAAGATAATAAATTAAATGTGATAGTCATAACATGAATGATAAATTTTAAAATAAGATAATTGTCTAAATTCTATAAGTTATTTAAGATAACATTATTTAATATCATTTTTATTTAGGATCAATTAGACAAATTCTTATTTTAAACATTCTATCAATATCTCATTTTTATTTATCTCTCTTTCTATCATATTATACCACCTATCTATTTTTTTTTTCTCTCTCTCAATTGGTGTTAAATACCATTTTGGATGTCCAATTATATTATTCCTTGTATATTTACACTAACGTAAAAGAAAGGGATGAAAACCAAACTATTACATGGCCATGGACAAGATTATGTCAACATTTAACATGAGAAGCACAGTTATCTCACTCACTGTTGCCCATTATTGTGAGTCATTAATTTGCCCTTTCTCCCTCAAATACAATAATAAATTAATTTGATGTAGCATATACAACAATACAACATATATACACACTCATATTAATCCCTTGATTCTACCATGTGGAGCAGTACATTAAAGCCCTAGTGCCGGAGCACTTCGCTTTCAGAACCAACAAGGACGACAAAACCGCAGGCGAAATCTTCAAACAAAAACACAAGGACCTCGTCAAAGAAAGCTCCGAGTGGCTGAAGGAAACCTCCAACTCCTGCTCCGTCGTCGCCGCCCTAATAGCCGGCGTCTCCTTTGCCACATCGAGCTCCGTCCCCGGTGGCACCGAGAAGGGCAAACCCGAACTTGAAGGCCAGCCCGCCTTCGATGCATTCGCCATCGCCTCCCTCATCGGCCTTTGCTTCTCCGTCACAGCACTCATCATGTTCCTCGCCATACTCACTTCTCGAAAACAGGCCCAAGACTTCCGCAAGAGCTTACCCTTGAAGCTTCTCTTTGGCTTAAGCTCTCTCTTCGTGTCCATTGGTTCGATGCTCGTCTCGTTTTGTGCTGCGCATTTCTTTGTGCTCAAGGACAAGTATAAGAACATTCTGTTCCCCGTTTATATTGCTACTTGTTTGCCTGTGACTTTCTATGCGGTGGTGCAGTTTCCGCTGTATGCTGATCTACTTAAAGCCATTTTCAAGAAGGTGCCACAACCAAGTATTGCAAGTAGCCAATTTTAGAGGGGATTCTTTTGTTCTTTTTGCTTCGTCCTACTTATTAATAATTGTATTTGGATAATTTATACCTGAATATATAATAGATGTCTTGTACTATGCTACATATATATGTGAAACACATTATACCATGTTTTGGCCTTTTTTGGATTTTGTACCGAATAATAATACATAGATACTCATATTATATATATATATATATATATATATATATATATATATATTTTATGGTCTTAAATATAAACAAATAATAATTATATCTTGATTTTAAATATATACAAATGTTAAATACTATTATCTTATTTATAGAGATTATCTTTAAAAATATCTTTTATTTAATATGGGATTTATGATTGATAGCAAATTTTAATGAAGATCATATTAAAAAAAAAATTTAATTGGGATTGACATAACTTAATGAAATTAAGTATTTCTTTAATAAGTATGAAATAATTTTTTTTCTTATAAATTGATGCCAAAGGAAGTATATTTATAATAAAAGAAGTGACTAAGTGATTGGTCCAAAACACTAAAATTGTATTCCTTAAACATTTGATCAAGACTTCAAATTCAAATCTTGTGTATTAGTGGTGCAATAGAGAAAACCTTGTTGAAAAGAGACAATTAATCTATAAAAAAAATCTTGGTGGTCCACTGGAATAATCCTTCCTAATAATCATATATATATATATATATATATATATATATATATATATACACGTAGATACCAGAAAGAAAATATTATATAGTTTATCAAAATTTATTAATTTTTTTTATCACATCATATTATTTATCATATATTTATCTTATGTGTTTATGATTTTTTTTAAGTTACTAGTTTGTTATTGGATCTGCTGATTATCGTTTAGTGTGCTTTGTATGGTAAGGAGTAGGGACTTGAGCAAATTTACAACAGCAAACATAGATCTTAAAATTACCAGAAAAAATCAGAACATTACTTTTTTCTTTTTCTTTTTAATAAAGTTAAGGTATTCTAACACATTACAATAGCCCCCGTATATCTCAATAAGGTTGCCAACTATGATACTATCCATCATATGTACGGGTGTTTATGGATACGAATCATTTATAAATTTGAATTGATCTAAACTGATTTAAATAATTTAGATTGAGTCATTTATGTATTGGATCAAAATTGAATTGAATCAAACCAAACAAAACCGTTTACGTACAAGTTGGATCACGAGTTTAGATTTATAGATTCAATCAAAACTGAACTAAATCGATAAATTTTTTTAGAGTTGTTTGGTTTGAGTTTAAATACTTCTAATATTGAGACTCAAAGTGTTGGAATTGATAGTGTTGAAACTATTAATGTTTAAACTTCTTAAGGTATTAATTTCAAGTACATTATTATTTGTTTCACTTTTTTTTTCATATTTATTTTTTATGCAATATTTATAATATTAATGGATTATATTTTGTTAATTTATTTTAGCAAATCTGGTTGCAACAAATTTAGTTGCACTAAAGCTTATTGCAATAAATTAGTTTGTAAAAAGTAGTTGTGATTCATACTATTATAATATATCTCGTTAAAGAATATTTTATTTTAATTTGTATTAGTTTATTTTAGAATATTCTTCTATAATTGGTGTACTTACTTGACTGTCAGAGTCATTTCCTTTATTTTGCAAGTCATCATCCTTAACAAGGTCGAGTCATCATCCGATGTGCAGAGTTTGGAACCCACCAGGACCCCTCCAGCTCATACGTGGAATTTTCAGATTTTGGTAAGAATACCAGGTTTTATGGAGTTTTTGTAATGGTAGATTTTTTTGGAGATTTTGGATTGTGAAGGGTTATGAGTTAAGTTGGGTGAAAGAAATTTGGAAGGTTTTTTATAGTCTTTTGTTGTAATGTTTTTGGTTGTTTTTTCCCAGTGTTTTTTTTTTCCTCCTAGTATATGCATTATAGTTTCATAGTTTGTGATAGTTGGTATGCTTTTTTGGAGTTATTTTCTTGTTTTTCAATTGTTTTTATTAATTATTGATCATTTGGGGGAAACAGTCGAATGTGTGAAATTTAGTTTTACACAAATTATAAATTCACGGATGTCATATTAAGGCAAATAGAAGCATGGTTATAACTTCCGATAAAAAAAATGTGATTGTAAATCCCACAACAAAAATTGCAAGCAAAAAAATCAGTTGATCAATGGAACTCAAGGAAAACACAAAACTACTATCAAAGCAAAAAATTGGTTTAACACCAAATTGTGTTCATCATTACTACACGCAGTCATAAGAAAACCGTGTTCATCAATTCTAACTCAAGGATAACCTAATCCCACAACAAACATTGCAACACCGGTTGGTTTAAAAAAAAAAACTCTCGAAACATACTAATAACACCCAAAGACTAAAAATAATTAAATAACTAACATAAGAAGAGGACAAACCAGTAAAGGGTTTCGAGTTATGGAAATTGAAGATGGAGGCACTGCTCGTTGACAGGGATCTCTGCTACGTGATCAAAGATGCGCCACTTGAGTCTGAAAGATCAAATGAGATGCAGACGTGAATAAAAAATGATCAAAAGGCGTGAAGCCTAAGTTGGTTGTGCCTTGCTGACAACGTTCTAGTGAACGTGACCTCCAATAAGACCACGAAGGATCTCTGGACGAAGCTGGGTAGTCTCTATCTGAGCAAGTCGCTCGTGAATAAGCTATTCCTACGAAGAAGGTTGTACAATCTACAGATGTTTAAAGGTGATTGTTTTAATGCACATTTAAATGAATTTAACACTGTTTGTGCACAACTCACATCTGTAGATGTCAACCTGGAGGATGAAGATAAAGCATGCACCTTGTTGTGTTCACTGCCAAACTCTTGGGAGCATATCATTATTTCTATTGGTACTGGTGTTAACACATTGTCCTTAGAGACCGTTTATTGCTGCCATGTTATCTGAAGAGATGAGAAGGGTAGGTTATAAGGGTATTGCTAATGAGGCTATGTTTGCTAGAGGGAGGAGTGCTGATAAATCAAAATTAGGTTTTAAAGACAAATCTTGGGGAAGGTCAAAGTCTCGTGATAAATCCGAAGCAAGGTGCTGGAAGTGCAAGCAGGTTGGGCACATAAGAAAGAATTGCATAAATAAAAGTGTGGACCCTGAGAAATGGGATGAGTCATCATCTTCTCGTACAAAGAAGGATGATGATAACATGGGAGATGTGTATATAGTGACAAATCGTCATAGTGACTACAACGAGTAGATAACTGATAATGGAGCATCGTTCCATATGACACCTCACAGAGAGTGGTTCTACACTTATCAAACATATTCTGGTGGTACAATGAGAATGGGAGATGATACGACCCTGGAAATTGTGGGACGTGGGAAGGTAAGGCTGCAAATGAAAGATGAAATAGTCAAGAATCTACCGGATGGAATGCATATTTCGGGTCTGATCAGAAAACTTATCTCCGTTGGAAGTATGACATATGTAGGTATAAATTTTAGTAGTGATAAATATTCATGCAAACTGACTCATGGAGCTATGGTAATTTCCAGAGGAGAGTGTCATGACAAACTGTGGAAACTACTAGATCACACAGTGTTCAGTGGTGATGGGTGTATATCTAAGCACGCGGAGGAAGACACTGCAATGCTATGGCACAGGAGGCTGGGTCACATTGGTGGGAAAGGTCTGGAGACTTTAACCTCAAAGAAGTTAGTAGAAGGGATTCTGAGCTGTTCTATGGGCTTCGGGTTTTGTGAGCACTCTTTACATGGCAAGCAAAATCGGTGTCTTTTGAGTCCATTGGAGGAAGAGTTGGAGAGATTCTTGACTTGATACACAACGACGTGTTTGGACCTACACCTGTAGCATCACATGGAAAATCTAGGTATTATGTTTCTTTTACCGATGATTATTCTAGATATGTGTGGTTATATTTTTTACATAGCAAGAATGAGGTGTTGTAAAAATTCCAAGAGTTCAAAGCATTGGTAGAAAATCAATTTGACAGAAAAATCAAGGTGCTAAGAACTGACAATGGTGGAGAGTTTTGTTATGCAAAATTCGATCAGCTTTGTGTGGTTAGTGGTATTGTATAGCAAAAGACAACGCCCTATTCACCTCAGCAGAATGGGATGGTAGAGAGGTTGAATTGATCTCTCATTGAAAAGGCACAGAGCATGCAAAGTGGTGCAGGCTTGGCAGCTGAGTTTTGGGCAAAGGTAGTTTCTACTGCTTGTTATTTGAAGATAGGTCCCCTTCATCATCTTTGAAACTCATTTTGAAGCACTGTTTAAAAGAAAGTCAAACATCTCTCATGTTAGAGTATTTGGTTGTAAAGCATATGTATGTGTACCCTAGGAGAAAAAAAGCAAGTTTTACAGTAAGTCTCAAAAGTACTATTTTATTGGGTACAAGGATGGCATCAAAGGGTACAAGTCGTGGAATCGAGAAACTAAAAGTGTAACTTACAATAGAGATGTTGTGTTCAAGGAAGAAAAGCTGAATCAGATTTTTTCAGAAGCTTCTGAAAAGCCACAGATAGTAGATTTTGATGTTCATAGCTCATAGGATGGAAAGGAAAATTCAGATTCTGAAGCTGTTGAATATGACGGGGTGGAAGATACAGTTTCTGATACTGAGGTTGAAGTCGAAGTATAGAGGTTGAGGAGATCCACAAGGGAGAGAAGACCACCTAGAGGTATACACCTGAAAACTATAATTTGTGTGCCACTGACAATAGTTATGCTTTGAGTTTCACAAATGATGACCCGAGCACTATAAAGCAAACTAGGGATTCAGATGTTGCCAAACAGTGGAAGGAAGCCATGAACGAAGTGATGAACTCTCTAATCAAAAATCAAACTTGGAGTTTGGTGAAACTACCTGCAGATCGAAAAGCAATTGGTTGTAAGTGGTTGTTCAAGAAGATTGGTCCTAATGGGGAGATAGAACGTTACAAAGCTCGCTTGGTTGCAAAAGGATACTCAAAGATAGAAGGGGTTGATTATGGTGAGGTATTTTCACCTATTGTAAAGTTAAATTCCATAAGACTTGTTTTATCTGTGGCAACTGCATATGACTTAGAGGTGGAGCAGCTGGATGTGAAGACAACATTCTTTCATGGTGATTTGGAGAAGGTTATTTACATGAAGTAGCCAAAGAGGTTCATATATAGTAAGAGGTAAAGAAGACTTTGTGTGCAAGTTTAACAAGTCTATATATGGCCTGAAGCAATCCCCCAGGATGTGGTATCATAAGTTTGACACTTTTATGTTGAAACTTGTGTTTGACCGTTATGATGTTGATCATTGTGTTTACGTGAAAAAGGTAGAAGATAACTTTGTTATTATAACCTTATATGTTGACGACATGCTACTTGTTGGTAACAGTTTGAAGATGATCAGTGCTGTAAAAGGTCTACTGGCAAAGAAATTTGAAATGAAAGATTTAGGCCCTGCAAATATGATCTTGGACATGCAGATCAAAATGGAACGTCATAGAGGAAAGTTATGGTTGAATCAGAGGAAGTACATAGAAAATGTTCTGAAGAAATTAAATATGACTAATTGTAAATCGATGCAGACTCCCATGTCCAAAGGTTTGAAGTTATCCACTGATCAGTGTCCCAAGACTGAAGAAGAAAGAGAAGTGATGACATTAGTTCCTTATGCTAGTGCAATTGGGAGTTTGATGGGTTCTATGCTTTGTACTCGTCCGGATATTGCCCAAGCAGTGGGAGTGCTGAGTAGGTTTATGTCCAAGCCAGGAAAAGATCATTGGATGTGTATTCCGTTATCTTTGTGGTACATCTGACGTTGAGTTATGCTATGAAGGCATGAAAGACTCAAGGGGACAGCCACCATTACAACTAGAGTGCTTTGTGGAGGCTGATTGGGGAGGTGACATTGGTAGCAGAAGGTCTACTAGTGGATATGTTGTCTCTTTATTTGGTGGAGTTATTAGTTGGATGAGCAAGAGGCAGAGCACTATTGCATTATCAACTACTGAGACTGAGTACATGGCCTTGACACATATTGTCAAGGAAGTTATTTGGTTGCGAAGATTGTGTATACGTAGAGAGCTTGGTCTTACACAAGGAGATTTGAAAATTGTTGTGTATGATAGTCAAAGTGCTATATTTTGGCTAAAAACCCAAGATACCCTGCAAAGACCAAGCACGTAGGAGTCCAATATCATTTCATTAGAGAAAAGATTGAAGACAAGGTAGTAATGCTGAATAAGGTTGACACAAAGGAGAATGATATTGATTTTCTTACCAAGGCAGTGGTTTCAGAGAAGTTTGAATGGTGTATAACTACATTGGGATTGAAGAAGCATGCAAAGCATTCACTAAGTGGGAGAATGTTGGTTATGACTCATACTGTGCTGTCAGCAAATATGCACGGGTGCATTGCTCCCCGATGAATGGACGAGGGCCCGGCGAGTCTCCCTTGTAATCTGAGTACAATTGTACGAGTATGTGAGAAAATATAATGAATAGCTAGACGTAACCCACATTGGATGAACCAGGTTCTTTCCTTTCTTTCTTTCTTCTATCTCGATTATTGTGTGATTATTCGGTATTCAACACTAAAACAATGATCCACGGTAACAATGATCTCACTTTTAATCTAAATTAATTTTGCTAATATTAACTCAAACATAAACCGAGTCTTCTTGCTGAAGTGAAGCATAATTCTTTCCCCTCATTTAAGTAATATTGTAACTTTTGTTTCCCTACGTACAACTAAAACAAAAAGTTTTCATCTTAAAACGCTTTTCTTTATGCAAGTCTTCATCTTAAAACCACCGGACCAAAATCATAGCATCACTATAATATAGCCTACTTTGGTTTTGCTCAAGCTTGTGTTTTACTCAACATGGGTATGCATTTGTGCTAGTCATGCAAGAAAATTTTCTTTAACGTACCCCAACTCATCAGGTCATTATGATTACTTGTAAACTTTTTGGGTTTTAGATATAAATAGAATTCTAATATTTTTAAATTTTAATGCTTAAATGTATATAAACAGAATTTAAAAATAGATCGAATTATAATATAGAAGAAACTATATGGAAATTAATTGCATGGATTCCATGTTTAAAATTATCATAACGGCGAACTAGAAATTCATGTGGTGGAAGCGGTAACAGACAGCTGTATGACTCAATTATTTAATAAATAGTATAATAAAAAAATTAAAAAATGTAGTTTGAAAGGAATAATTCTACAGAACAAAGAAATACTCACTTTCCATTCACTACAAGACACATATGAATCAGAAGCGTGGGATTTAGAGCTTTGGTATTATAAAGGAAAGCTTGCGTTCCTCCCAGTAACTTACATCTCCCATTTCGCGTCTATCATCTTCCTTCTTGTCATTCTTCGTTTCAACCTCGCAAAATGAGCACATTTGGTGAGCCCAATTAATTGCATGTAGATGAGAGCATTTACATACACTGGTTCTAATATTTCCAAATTCTCGTTGAAATTAGGCTAAATTACTATGATTGGTATTATTTTTTTTTATCATCTCTTGATTATCTTGTTATAATTATTGAGTGAACTTGTTATAACTAATTTTAGTTAGCATTTCGTGTATGATAATCAGAATCTATATGATCAAGTGGTTGAGTTTGGTCCTCGACCTCCTAGAAATGAAAATTCAAAATTAGAGGAATTGATTTTGTACATAGTCTAAATATTTTTATAGTGCCAATCAATCATAGATTATTTTATATGCCATAAGAAAGTTTAATTTGATTGATTAAATGTGATGTACGAGTTATTTTCAATCGTTATACTTATCTTTAATTTTATATGCTAATTTTGCTGATCATAAAAGTTTTTCTGCATATTATTTTTTTTATATTATTGGTTCTTTTTAACTTATCGTGCATGCACATGCACGATTAAATTCAAATCATTAATGTATCTTTCTTTGTTTCTCACTAGAATCATCAGCAACAGGATCCTTTGTTTCTGCAGAATCAACAACAACAGTTGAAGGAACGGAAGCTGACAATGTGGATAGGGATTCACTGTTCCGAGTGTCGGTCTTGGAAGGGAGTTGGCATTCCGTTCTTACAGCATATAGAAATGACAGTAACTATCACAAAATAAAAATCAACGAAAGCAGCGGCACAGCACTACACGTGGCAGTGAATGATGGCAAACTGGAACTTGTTAACACCCTTGTTGGTGCAATCTTAAACCACGAAGGGTGGGAAGTGCTGAGGGATGATAGTGCACTGAAAACAACCAATGAGAGAGGGGACACTCCTTTGCACCTTGCAGCATCAAGAGGGTTCATTGATATGTGCAAGTGCATCATAGGGAAGTTTAACGAAAGGAAGGATTTGATTAGAGTTAGGAACAATAAGGGTGAAACACCTCTCTTCCGGGCTGTGCACACATGCCATACAAAGACATTTGTGTACCTACATCATGCTTCCAAAGATATATATGTTCCACTTAGTAACAATGATGGGGATACCATCCTTCACCATGCCATTTGGGGAGAATTCTTGGGTAAGCAAGCTTTTAATTCTATTTTCGACCATCCTTTTTATTACTCATGATTGGTTTGAATTTGTGTGTTGATTCTTAGTTAAGACTGTGGGAGAATGAATTGGACGATTTGTACTTGCAGTAGCTTATTTTAGCAGTGAACACAGCTCGGGCTAAATCTTTGAGAAAATTTTATGCTCAAATTGACTAGAAATATATGATTGGATTAATCGAGTCAAATTTGATTTGTTTAAGTTGGATGCATCAACCCAACTTGATGAGGGTAGGTTATCAAGTTAAATTAATGTGTGTTGATTCTTAGTTAAGACTGTGGGAGAATGAATTGGACGATTTGTACTTGCAGTAGCTTATTTTAGCAGTGAACACAGCTCGAGCTAAATCTTTGAGAAAATTCTATGCTCAAATTGACTAGAAATATATGATTGGATTAATCGAGTCAAATTTGATTTGTTTAAGTTGGATGCATCAACCCAACTTGATGAGGGTAGGTTATCAAGTTAAATTAATGTGTAAAAATATAAAATGAAAAAATTGAAAAAGTAAACACAAAAATTGGACAAAACTAAAAATTATAAAATTTAAAAGATAATAGATGCCATGTCTAAAAATTTAGATATAGAAAAATAAAATAAAATTAAAGATAGAAAATATTTAAATATTAAATACTTTTATAAATTAACATGATTGAGTCGAGTTTAAAAACATTAAACCTAATATTTATATTAATTGTTTCATTTTTATTCATTTTCAAATAGTTATGATAATAGAAAATCTTATTATTTCCTTTCCAAAACATGATATTCATATTTAAGAATAATATTTGAATTTTGAATATTTTGATTAAAGAACATAAATTATTATCACTTGTATCAATTAGTACTGGTATATTCTTTCATATCTTTCTATCACTTGTATCAATTGGTGTTGGTATATTCTTTCATATGTTTCCATCGAATAATGTGAAACTTGTACTCTAATATATTTTGTTATTTTTAATTTTTTTTAAATTATTTATGTTCTAATAACAATAGAAATAATTAATAATATTTTATACATTATCTGTATGTTTGAAAAATTACTTTTCTTATATAAATTAATATTTTAAAAGGAATTTTAAATTTTTACATTTTGTAATCAATAATTTTTAAAGTTTACATTTCTAAAAATAAATTCTGAAAATAATTATTGTTTTATATAATAAACTTTCTTTTTATCCTAACAAATGGAGCACTAAACATGAATTTGAATGACCTAGAATGGTTTAGATTACTCGTATCACTTTTTTTTAAATCAACAAAATAATCATATATGCATACAATTAGACAACAAATTCATGTGAAATGATTCAGCTTAATTTTTGTATGATGATAAGAATTATTCACTAACTTTGTTTAATAACTAATTTTTGTAAGAAAAGTTGATTAATCACTTTTAGTGATATGATGATTTCCCTTTTTAAACACATTTTCTCTCAAATAACTTAACTTTGAGATTTTAATTAATAGATTGTAATTAATACTTTTTAAGAGATTCAACTTGATTGGATCTAAATTTTGATATATTGCATAACTAGTCGTTAATATAATTCCTGTGGTGATTGAATTTGACAGATTTGGCAATTATAATAATTCATTGCTATCCGGGACTTGTTGACACGCGAAACAAAGATGGAGCCACTCCTCTCAAAGTTCTTGCCTGTAAGCCTTCGGCCTTCAAGAGTGGAGTCAGTCTCCCATGGTGGAAGAAAATTCTTTATTATGGTAAGTGTTGCGTGCGTGGTGACTCAGCTCATAAGATTTTTTCTTCTTCTGTTTTTTTACAAATGTGGAATTAAATTTCAGGGGTGGCTCAACCATAAAGTAATATTCCAAACACAGAAACACTTGCTTTAGTCTCTCAGACAAAATTCTCTTATAATTATTCCCTTAAAAAACGTTTCATACGTAAAAATTCTCTTAAAATTTAAGTCCAATTTAATTTGACTTTTTATCATTTAGATACTAATTATCGATCTTATTATTTTCTTAAAAAATGTATTTTGTTGTATTCCTTCCTTCCACGAATGTAAACTAGTCTACTTTTCCATTAATATATTCTAATTATCCCACTAGTTTATTTTTTATATATTTTTTCCTAAATAATTAATAAGTGTCGCATTTGGAGCAATAAATTAAGCCTTTTCATTTTTTTTTTTTACAGACCGTTAGTTATTGTTATTCTCCTGTCATCGGTGTTGGGTTTAAGTGTTCAGCACTTCAGGCTAGCTTTAGCATTTGTGGTCGTACATGGCAGTTTGATCTCCTTTTGATAATTAACTATCGTAGATCATATTGTTCTAGTTAATTCTTCCTTATTTCTATTTAATTTATTGCATTTAATATTTTTAATAAATCTTACCTGTGATAGACACTGTCCTATATTTACATAGGTTAATAGATTATTTTGAGTATATTATTGACTAAAAAAAGTCATTATTAATATATATATATATATATATATATATATTACATTATAAAATAAATAGTTATAATTTTACACCATCTAATTAAAGTAATTTATTTCAAAGAGTGAAATTCTTAATCAATGTAACCTAATAGTGATTTTAACTCAAAAAATAACCTTGGAATGATGATCCCTTAATATACAAACTTTTATTTAACATTTTTGTTGCATTTTTTATCATTTCAAACTAATCATTAATCAAGTCTATTTTAAAAAATAAGAAACTCTATCGATCACCTATTGATTTTGTTTTACCTTTTTTAGGGAGATTTTATTTTACTTAAAATGTCAATTTTTT
>PYAF01000264.1:5811-17924 GCA_007407185.1 Glycine tomentella
ATGCCTTGTTAATTCTAATCATTTAAACCAATTTAATGAATGAATGATGTGAATGCAATATTCTTGGATCACCAGAAATGCTTTTTCCTTTTACATTTATTCACTTATAATTCTTCAATACTTCAAGGCATGTTGAAAGCTAAAACTCAGCTTTGATCCTTTGTCCATTCTTCAAGTAGTTCCATTGAATCCAACACTTGTTTCAAGTTACAAAATAAATGGTTGTGTATCCTAATGTCAATAAATGCAATCTATTGCAAAAGGATTTTGATGATTACAAAACAAGTCAAGGAGAAAAATATATGTCAAGTTTATCCGAAATCAGCTATTTAGTTGATCTTTTGAGAAAGTTATACAAAGGAAAATGCAACTTGGATGAAATGCTAAGTGTGTACAGGTATGCTGGAGATACTTTTGGTTTGGGGTACAAAAAGGGCTCAAAATATATTGGAAAAACTATATTTGTGCCTCCAAAATAGAAGAATCAAAAGAAGTTCACTAACTCAAAGATCAATCAAAATGCTTTCCTTAGAAAATCATCAAAATCTGTAATATGCAACTATTGTATGGAAAGAGGACATACATCTTACAAATGCTATGCTAGGAGATTCTATGTGCCTAATGGAGATTGCATTTGGGTTCAAAAGAAAAAGAAAGCAACTAACCCCTACGGTCCCAATCTCAATTGGGTACCTTCCTTTGTAAATTGATTTGATTTTTGCAGGTATGTTTAAGAGCTAGATCCTCATTATGGTACCTTGATAGTGGATGCTCTAGACATATGACGGGTTACATGCCTATGCTTACAAATCTAACTTTTAAAGATGGAGGATTTGTCACCTATGGAGACAACAACAAAGGAAAGATCATTGGAGAAGACAATAGGAGATAACTTCAAAACCAAAACTAGAAATGTTCTTTATGTTGAAGGCTTGAAGCATAAGCCAACTCTGTGATAAAGGATTCAAAGTCTCATTCAATGAGAATTGTTGCATGATTTATGATGGGGAAAGTGGTGAAGTAATTCACATAGGTAAAAGAAAAGGTAACATTTACTTACTTTCAATTGATCATGCATTCTTTCACAACACTTATTGTCTAATAAGCAAGATTCATGAATCTTGGCTATGGCATAGAAGGGCAAGTCACATAAATATGCATCATATGAACAAGCTTATTAAAAAGTATTTAGTAATTGGTTTACCCAAACTCAAGTTTGAAAAGGACAAATTATGTGATGCTTGTCAAAAGGGGAAACAAACCAAAAATTCCTTTCAAAGTAAAAACATTGTTTTCACCTCTAGACCACTTGAATTACTTCACATTGATTTGTTTGGTCCTTCTAGAACTATGAGTTTAGGAGGCAATTATTATGGGCTTGTCATAGTAGATGATTACTCTAGATATACTTGGACTTTGTTTTTGAAATCCAAAAGTGATGCTTTTCATTCATTTAGAAAATTGGCTAAGCTTACTCAAAATGAGAAAGGTAGCAAAACTATCTCAATAAGAAGTGATCATGGTCAAGAATTCCAAAATGAACATTTTGAAAAATTCTGTGAAGAAAATGGAATTAACCACAATTTTTCAGCTCCAAGAACACCTCAACAAAATGGTGTTGTGGAGAGCAAAAATAGATCTCTTGAAGAAGGAGCTAGAACTCTTTTTAGTGAGACAAATTTGCCAAAATATTTTTTGGCTGATACTGTAAGTACAGTTTGCTACACTTTGAATAGACTACTTATAAGGCTTATTTTAAAGAAAACTCCTTATGAGCTATACAAAGGTAGAAATCCAAACATTTCTCATTTGAGAGCTTTTGGGTGTAAGTGTTTTGTACTAAACAATGGCAAAGAACCACTTGGAAAATTTGATGCTAAGGCTGATGAAACTATTTTCCTTGGATATTCATTACATAGTAAAGCATATAGAGTTTTCAATAAAAGAACAATGTGCACGGAAAAATCTGTACATGTGTTTTGTGATGAATCTAATCCCTCAAATGAGGAAAAGAAGTGTGATTTAGATGCAGATCCAATGGAGATTTTATTCAGCTTAATGATTCAACAAATGGTGAGTAAGAAGAACCAAGTGCTGAAGTGAAACGATCAACACCTATTCAAGAGCCAAAAGATTGGAGAACAACAAGGGATCTCTCACTTGATAACATCATAGGTGAAGTTTCAAAGGGAGTATCCACTAGATCCTCTTTAAGAAATCTATGCTGTAATATGACTTTTGTTTCTCAAATTGAACCCAAGAGTATTGATCAAGCTTTGAATGATGAACATTGGATGCATGTCATGCATGATGAATTAAATCAGTTCAAGAGAAATGAAGTTTGGGAACTTGTTCCAAGACCATCCTCTCTCAAACCTATTGGCACAAAATGGGGTTTTAGAAATAAACTTGATGAGAGTGGAACCATAGTTAGAAATAAAGCTAGATTGGTTGCAAAAGGTTTCAACCAAGAGGAAGGTATTGACTATGAGGAAACTTATGCTCTAGTGGCAAGATTAGAAGCCATTAGATTATTGCTTGCATATGCATGTCTAATGGATTTTAAACTCTTTCAAATGGATGTTAAAAGTGCATTTTTAAATGGATACATTGAGGAGGAGATATATGTTGAACAACCTCCTGGCTTTATTGATTTTAAACATCCAAACTATGTCTTTAAACTTAAAAAAACACTTTATGGTTTAAAACAAGCCCCTAGATCTTGGTATGAGAGACTAAGTAAATTTCTGCTTGAACAATCTTTCACTAGAGGTCATGTTGACAAAACCTTGTTCATCAAAAGATATAAGCATGATATATTATTGGTTCAAGTATATGTTGATGACATTATTTTTGGTTCAACTAACCATTTGCTATGCAAGGAATTTTCCACAGCTATGCAGAAAGAATTTAAAATGTCAATGATGGGAGAATTAACATTCTTTCTTGGACTTCAAGTGAAGCAAATGAAGAATGGGACATTTCTCAATCAATCCAAGTATTGCCTTGAAGTAATTAAAAAGTTTGAAATGGAGAAAAGCAAAGATGCTGCAACACCAATGGCAACATCAACCTACCTTGATTCAGATGAAAATGGAAAGAGAGTTGATGAGTTAAAATTCAATGGAATAATTGGATCATTATTGTATTTGACAGCTAATAGACCAGACATAATGCTAAGTGTGTGCTTGTGTGCAAGATATCAAGCAAATCCCAAGAAGTCACACTTTATAGCAGGCAAAAGGATCCTCAAATATCTCAAGGGAACACCAAAAGTTGGTCTTTGGTATCCTAAAGGTGCATCAATAAATGTTATTGGATATTCTAATTCTGACTTTGCAGGTTGTAAGTTAGATAGAAAAAGCACTAGTGGAACTTGTCATTTACTTGGAAGTTCTCTAATCTCATGGCATTGCAAGAAACAATCTTGTGTGGCTTTGTCAACTGCTGAAGCTAAATATATCTCAGCTGGGAGTTGCTATGCACAAAGTCTATGGTTGAAGCAATAATTACAAGATTTTGGAGTTGAACTGAAAGAAATCCCTTTGCTATGTGACAACGCTAGTGCTATCAACATTTCAAAGAATCCAATAATGCATTCAAGGACCAAACATATTGAGATAAGGCATCATTTTCTCAGAGATCATGTTCAGAAAGGTAATATCAAAATTGACTTCATTGACACTCATAACCAATTAGCTGGCATATTTACCAAACCATTGGCTAGAGATAGATTTTATGCTCAGTTAGGAATCTTGGATGAATCTAATCTCTGATAGCTTGAATGTTGTGTGCCTTTTCATATGAAATATCTTGACATTTGAATCCATCATCACAAAGCATGTATTTTTCAAAGTTTTGTTGCATAATTCTGCAGATTCCGTGTTTTCGTCTAGAATAATCGATTAAGTATCGGATTAATCGATTAAAATCACTTTACTCATAATTCAGACTGAAAACAGAGCTTATGTAATCTATTACATCACTATAGTAATCGATTATTCTTACCAGAAAACCTTTTGAATCCTTCTGGAGTAATCGATTACGCATTGGGTTAATCGATTACACTGATCAAAAATCCTTTTTCAAAGCAAAAGTTTACTAGAGTAATTGATTACAATGAACGGTAATCGATTAAAATACTGGTGATCTATTTTTCATATTTCAAACCTTTCTGGTGTAATCGATTACACACAATGGTAATCGATTAAATCCCCTGACATTCTGGTTTACAATTTTAAAAACTTACTGGAGTAATCGATTACATATCAGATTAATCGATTACTTATGTCTATGTATGTTTCCACAAATCACATTCTTCTGGTGTAATCGATTACATCATGAAATAATCGATTATACATTGTCTTCAACATTTGGATTTTTACTGAAATAATCAATTACACTAAGGATTAATCAATTACTGGTTATGCATAATGTGATTTTGACTACAAAATAATCGATTACACAACGAAATAATCAATTATCAGAGGAGTTACTGCAAAATCTGACAAATTTTTTTGAAAATTGTAACTGTCCAACTCCTACCTAATTCAAATTTAAACTCCCTACAGTGGTTTAATTCGTACTAACTGCTCCTTTAATTCAAAAATTCAAAATTTTGGAGCCCAAACTACTCTATAAATACAACCTTTGATGTTAGAAGAAATCATATCTTCTCGTTCTTATCTCTCAAACACTTGTGTGTTTTTCTTCTATCTTAGCTAAAGTAGATTCTTTCCTAAGAATGTCTGCCTATAAAAGAGTCAAAACTTCCAAGAGAAAGGCTGGTGAGAGTTCCAACCCCCTCCTACCAATAGGTTAGACCTTTGGTTCACCACTGAAAAGGATAGATTAACCTACCTTCAGTTTAATGCCACTAAACCAGTTTGTTCTCCCTAATATTTAGAGCTTGATTGGTTTATTAGGGAAGGCTTTCAATTTCCTGCTTTCTTAGAAGCCTAAGGTTTAAGGAAGTTTGTAGAGTTAAGGGTACGTTTTACCTTGAATTGGTCAAGGTGTTTTACACCTGTGCAAAAGGATCCATGGATCGGATACTGAGGTCCCAAATAAATAGAGTACCCATGGAAATAACCCATGAAGTATCAGAGGCAGTTGCTGGTATCTCCTTTGATGGAGAAAGAAAATTTGATGAGAATCATGAGGGCTATAACATAATAGACACATATAGGGAGATGCTTAGTGATCCCCATATGAGATTGAAAAATAGGCTAGGCACTGGACCTATAACCCATGAGGATAGGCTTCTGCATTACATAATAACATATATCCTCACACCTAGAGCAACAAACCATGCCCAGGCAACTGATGAAGACCTACAACTGGTGTATGGTCTTAAGAATTCAATCCAAATAAATTGGATTCTTATTTTTGAAGAAATTATGCTTAAGTCTAAAAGGCTTGTAAACTACCCATTCCCTTATGTTGTACTTGTGTCTAGATTCATAGACTGCTTTCAAATAGATGTCTCAAATGAAGTAGTTGATCACACCAACTCAAGCAACAGCCTCATCAAAGACAAGTATCTCAACAAGCTAGGAATGGTGAAGACACCACAAGGTGGCAGATGGCTGGTCAACAAGCCATGCCTGAACCTCCTGCTTCTGCTGAAGAAGATGCTGCTGCTGAGGACGAAGATGAGGAAAGGGACCCTGCGCAACCCCTCTACACCTAGTTCGAATCTCTTATGCTTCAGAAGATGGATGGCCTTATCATTATGTATCATGATTTTAGGGATGAAACAAGTTCTGCCTTAGATGATATTAAGGCTAGGCTATATAACATTGAAGCTACTGTTATGTTTGAGGGGTCTGAGACCTTTTAAAAATTTGTATTTTTTTTGTTTCTATTTGTTATCTTTTCTTATGTTTTTATTGTATTTCAGCTTCCCTATCAATGAATGACATTTCCTGTGCTTATATCCACTGTGCTAGTTTAATTTTTGCCTTTAAAAAAGCCAAATAGGGGGAGAAAAATGATGATTGATTCATGCTCTGCATCATACTCTGTTATACCTTGTTTTACTACTCATTTTTTTGTGCAAATCTCATTTCGAATGGATTGTCAGATTAATGGGGAGCTAAGTGTTGAAAAAAAACCCGTCAAGTAAGAGAAAAATGTAGATGATTGCTGGATTAATCAACAGATGCTTTAACACTTGTTCTTGGCAAAGAGATTGAATTGTTTTCAAGTTTGCAAAGCTCAAGTCTTCCTAACTTTGGTTCCCTCAACTAAACTTTAAGTCTAACATATAATCAATCAAGAATTTGGCATGTTCAAAGTCAAAAAGGGGGAGATTGTTGGATATAGGGGGAGCAATATGAAGATTTGATTCAAGACTTATTTTGAGCTTTCAATATGCTTGGAGTGCCTTGAAGTTAATGATATGATTCAAGTGTAAGAGCAAGGTAATCTGATTGATCCATACATGCATAACAATCATTCATTCATTCATTGAACTTAAAAGTTCTTTTAAAAGATAACAAAGCTTTTATAAGTTGATTAAGATTTTAATCTAATTGAAAGGTTTTTGGAAAAATGCCATTTTCACTGGTATAATGGATTACCTTACAGGTATAATCGATTATTTTGTTCTTCGTGAAATCTGGAAAAACTTTATAAACATTTTAATCGATTACCTATCGGTTTAATTGATTATTTGGCATTTGATTGAAACTGGAATTACTATGTTAAGTGTTTTAATCGATTACCAACATTCGTAATCGATTACATAGTTGAATTCATTTTTAAGGCTTCCTGGTTTAATCGATTATCATCATTCATAATCGATTATATAATTGAAACAAGCTTTTGAGGTTTGCTGACTTAATTGATTACCAAACCTTGTAATCGATTACACAATTCATTTTGTGAAAATGTACTTCCTGGCTTAATCGATTACAGCTTAGGATAATCGATTATTTTACTCATTGCTTAAACCCAAAAAACTTCATGAACAGATTAATCGATTACAGAAGTATTTTAATCGATTATATATGCATATTAATTGATTATTTGACGTGTGTAATCGATTACAGTTAGTTATAAATTTCTATTATAAATAGAATTGAAGGCTTGGCTCGAAAATAACTTTGTCCATTTGAAATTCTGATTATACACAAGCTTTCTATTCTCTCTCAAAGTGATTTTTTGAGTTCAATTACTTCTTGCTAATTTTAAATCATTCATGGGTTATTGAGTGAATCTTGAGCAAGAAACTTTTCAAAGATAAGGAAAACATGTGCTGATTCATTTTGCTATTCAACCTGAATTTGGTAACTCATGTGCATTACATTCACTGGATCATCAGGTTGTATTTCTCCTTAATCTTTGAGTGTAAATTCATATTATGAATTTCTGTTGTAGTTGTTATTGTAAGTGGGTTCTCTTGCTTGGTTCTAGAGAAGGGTTCTCTAGATTAAAGAATAGAGTAGTGTTCTCTAGTTCTTGCTCCTTAGAATTCTAATAGGGTTTTAGTTTTCTATTCTTTATCTAGGGTTGATAAATGGGAGGTCTTGTAATAAGCTTGTAAGAACAAGATTTATAATAGTGAAACTCTAATCTAGTGTTGATTAGAAGAAATTGGATGTAGCTTCAGTTGTGAAGTGAACCAGTATAAATTTACTTGTGTGTTGTTTCTATATCTCTAATACTTTGTTTGTTCATTGATTCTTTGTTTCATATCAATTGTTCAACAAGTTCTGTTTTAAGCAATTTGATTCTAAGGGGTTGAGCTATTTGATTGAGTAAAAAGATTTCTTGGTTTTGAAAGTGATAAAGATCTTGTAACTCTGATTTGAATTAATTTTAAAATACCAATGTTTAACCAATTCACCCCCCTCTTGGTTATTGTGAGTATTCCCTTTATTTTCAAGATTTACCTTCTCTGATACGCCTACGGTATATATATCTTGCATTGGTTATTTTCCTCAAAGATGTACAATTATCGGGATTGTGTTCCTTCAAAGTCAGGAGTATATTTTTTGGTTTCACCATCGACCTAGTCACATCAGCAACAATAATCTTCTCATTCTCTGTTAGTCGACCAGCGTACGGGTGTCCACATAATGACTTGGCCAAAGCATGATTATGAGTGCCATATAATAATTTCACCATCCACCCTTCACCTCCCAGAACTAGTTTGCCTCGAAGCTTAAACAGACAATTACATTTTCTAGTGCTAGTCATAGTAGGTACCATATCTTTATTGAACGCTCTGTACTTTCCACTCCTTTCACTACCGATTAAAACAAATGATGTCCTTCCCTTCTTTCCATTTGACATGTCCGACCTCATTATGATAACTACAAAACCATTCTCATATGCAACAGTTCTAGCCCATTTTAATACATCCTCATAGGAATGAAACACCTACAAAAATCGATAATAAATGTTTAACTTCCATAAAATATACATTAAAAAACTTTAACCAAATTCAAAATAATACCTCAGAAGTCAAAAAGGCTGCAGAACAATCTACTAAACATTTATTATTTTCAAACAAACTAGATTCATCTCCGAAATCTTCATTCATATTTATTTCTTCAGACATAATATTGTCATACATCCACTCATCGTTGTCCATCTTAACAAATGATAATAAATTTAAATAAGTGCCAAATAAAACACATTAATATCTATTTCATCAATTTTAATTAATTTTTTGGCAATCAACAAAAGAAATGTATAGGAAACAAACTATCCAAGTAATGCATTTCCATAAACTACAACAAATACCTATTTTCACTTACTTATTTTCTTAATAATTTAAATCATTTTTTTAATAATTATTTATTAATGTTTAAAACATTAATTATGGCTTATGGATTAACCAATCCGTATGGGTTATACGGATTATGCAATCTGTATGTTTCATACGGATTATATAAGCCGTATGAAAAATATGGATTGCATAATCCGTATGTTTCTTACGGATTGAGTAATCCGTAAGAAACATACGGATTGAACAATCTGTATGGGTTATATGGATTATGCAATCCGCATACTTCATATGGATTATATGACATATACAAATTGCATAATCTGTATAATCTATATGGATTACCTAATCCGTAAATGATAAAAAACTTACCTCAACCTCGACCACCACAGCAACACCACCACGACGCGGTCCGACGAACCCAATAGCGATAGCAGCTTCCACGAGCAGCCAAAACTACCCACTCAAACAACAAAATCACCAACGCAGAGAATACCACCATAAATCTATCTTCAGACACCAACAAAAGCTAATCGTATGCACCATGGCCTTGCAAAAACTCTTTATAATACATGAGGGTATTTTTGCCATTTTAATTTTTAGAATGGTGTATTAGACCTTCAATGGGTGTATAAAGACCACCCCTTTACTTTATAACTGTTACATTTTTTAATAGATATAACAAGTGTGTACTAGACTAAGAGTTGAGTCAATAACAACTAATTGAAACCAGCAAACGAAGTCAAAACCACGAGCAGATTTAGGTGAAGATTTCAGCACCATAATATTTTTTTCTTTTTGTAACAAACATAATATTGGTTCTGCAACTTAGTAATTTCATATCTAGCAGAAACGACCTTTTGTTTTACTTATACTAGTTGATAGTTTCTTCTCTCTCTCTCAAATTTGCTTTTGCAAGGGGTTAAGATTTTCAAGTAAGCAAAACAAATAATCAATATGTTCCCTTCAATATTTATTAGCATAGTTGCTTAAAGAAAATACCTATTAGCATAGTAATAATTGGATGTTACAAGAGATAATCAAACAATCACACTACAAGAGAAATTGCAATATAGACATAAAATCATTGAAAGCAAACTTTTCTCTATGTGAGTATTTTTATAATTAATTTAATTTAACATGCAATTTGATGTTAACCCACTCAAAATTGTACTTCAGTTATCACTCCATTTTGTAGCACCTCTATCTCTCTTGAAGCTGTTATACTTTCTCTATGATTAAAAAGAGAGAAAGGCAGGCTCAATTGGTCATTTACTAAAGCAATTTTTCCATTAATGGTTCTCCTGTATAAGAAAAGTGATACCCTAATAAGGGTAGAGTTCAGGCTGAATTGTGGTGATACTCTATAATTACAAATTTGACAATTTAAAGCAACTACAATTGCCTCAATGGCTTATGCTCTATTAAGTTGTTGTCAAAAGGATCTTTCTGCAACAAAATTGCTATTACATTTGCAAACTCTTCAAGATATTAAATTAATTTCATGTATAATAATGGAGGGACTATTATGAGTTTAAAAGTACTAAGTCCAGAACTTAGATAGTTGTGTATAACCAATAATTCCATATAAACACTACTATTGAATGCGTTAGAAGAAGAGCTATAAGACTGACTTAGTGATTGAAGGGAGAAGAGGGGAGGAGGGGTGTAACACCCCGTATGCATCCGGTGTATTAACATATTACTTAATCAGAATAGCGCAGCAATTATCATAGATAATTAAAAATGGAAGCAGTAAACAAAAATGACGTCATCAAACGTCATTACCAACATCACTGTACATTATATATGGTGAATTCTCATAATATACAAAGTATATGTCTCAAAACTGTACATATCCTTCATCATTACTAAAATACAGGCATAAAATCAAAATATCATAATATAGAGCCAACATGTTCTTCACTATATGCCTAAGGTTCTCTCAGAATCCATATCTCTCTACTCGGGCCTCTTGCCCTGGGATCTATCAGCCGCTCCCTGAGCATCACCTGCAAAACATAATCCCTAACAGGGGTGAGATAACAATCTCAGTAAACTCAGGGTCCTTGAAGGTCTTTCCTCCCCCTGGTTCACTTCCAGCACATAATATCAAAATGGCATTACCAAACTAGCCGTCACAGCTATCAAGTCATATCACATGTACATAACATACATACACATATATCAATGCCTGAGGAGGCTTCATCCATTTATATGGGCACATCTCATATCAGGACCTACTACTCATGCCTGAGGAGGCTTCATCCATTAATATTGGCACATCCCACATCAGGGCTTATATATAAAATGTTATTAAATTCAATTCTACTGGCCAGAGAATCTAATCAAGCACATAACAACACTATCACAGTGTTCAGCTCATCATATACATGTTTCCATAAACAGTAACACACAATTTCAATATATATGCATCAAAATATACAATAACCATAACTCCCTCGGAGTATGGTGGAACACAACAGTGGGAAACACTTCCAAGAACAAAGAGCTTACCTGTTCTCAGCACTATACCAGCTCTCCCGGCTTCGTGGTCACAACCACTAGCAAGATCACTATCACGCCCTACACAAGGCATAAAACAATCAGTCAATAACGGTCCTCAGCCGTTAGAATGAAAGGAAACGCCATTCCCTTCCATTAAAACCTCTCTGTTCTCTATCTTAGGGTTATCAGAGCTAACCACCTTATAGGCGATTCACAGACCCTCCATGGGAACTATCTTGGTCTAACCAAGATCTTAGAGTCCCCCAGACTCTGCATAAGCTCAATTCAATGATCTACTAGGTCATATATCAACAATTTCCCAACATGACTAAAACATATATATCAACACATTTTTCACTATTTATTTGGCCTTCTGAACAACTTTTGTAAAGGCACTTAGGCTCATAACTATCATAATATCTTCCATTAACTCAACATTTTTCCTACCCATACCAAACTCATAGTGAAAATCAAACTTCATCAAAAATCATGTTTCAAAGTTTAATATTCATCAAAACAACCTCCTGAGCATACTTTTCTAAAGAACCCAAGCCTAATTCCAGTCCTATCACAAAGTGGTCACTATTTATCCCAAGAACAATTTCACAAATCAAACGATAAAACTTGAGTTTCTTACCTCTAAAACGACAGGAAAGGCTAGAGAACAGCTTTTCCAAGCTTGAACGTCCTTAAAACGCCTTCTTTTCTCCTCAGAATCAAACTTTGTGAATTTCCCTAGAGAACTGGATCTCTTTGTTTGATGGTTTTCAGAGAAAAGTGATGATGGAATCTAGCTCATTGAGTAGTTCCTTTCAACTTTCATGTTGGGTGTGAAAGGTTTTGGTCAACGGTTGAGTGTTTAAGAAGC
>PYAF01000264.1:18024-29504 GCA_007407185.1 Glycine tomentella
TCCTCAGAATCAAACTTTGTGAATTTCCCTAGAGAACTGGATCTCTTTGTTTGATGGTTTTCAGAGAAAAGTGATGATGGAATCTAGCTCATTGAGTAGTTCCTTTCAACTTTCATGTTGGGTGTGAAAGGTTTTGGTCAACGGTTGAGTGTTTAAGAAGCTTCTCTAGTTCATCAATGGCAGAAGCAGAGAAAAGGAAGAAAGGAAAGAGAGAGAATGGCTAAAGGAAAGAGAGAGAAGGCTATTATAAGGGGGGAGGGATATATCGTGGGTTCAAATCCCTCTCACTAACAAATAATTAATTAACTAACAACTAATATTTTCTGATATAAAAAAACTATTAAATGAGTTAGAATTACCATGAGATCAAGCAGCAATATTATTGCAACTAAACGACGTAATCTAGTTGTAACCTTCTGAAGTTAAATGAAGAAAAAGTATTATGTTTAAGCAACTCCATCCATCATCTTTATTCAAGTCCTATTTAGAAATTTAAAATATTTGTTCTTTTAATATGATTCCAAAAGACTCAATATTCCCTGATAGAAAAGAATCAACATCAACATCAATAACACCTTTAATATAAGTTAATTGGGGTCGGTGGTAGATGAACCCAATGATAGATACGAGAAAGTTGAAGGGAAAAAAGGAGAAGAAAAAGGGAAAATAAGACAAAAGAAAAGAAGGGTAAAAGAAGGAGGGAAAAATGAAGAGGAAAAGAACTAAAAATGGACTATCTGGAACGTAGAGATAATAACGAGTCTAACCCTCCACCAAACTTATAGCTTTACTCCATTTTGTCCTAAGACACACCTTCTGTCAATCTATATTACACTTTATTAAGCCTTGTTTAATTACCTTTCCCCAAGTAAGTTTTGGTCAACCTCTACCTCTCTTTGTGTCGATCTCTTGGTAACAGATTCTTGTTCTTACGGGAACATCCAGGGACCGTTTCATTACGTGTCCACACCACCTCAATCTATGCTCCCTCATCTTTTTTCACTCACCGATACTACTGCTACCTTTCATCGAATATCTTCATTTCTTATCTTATCCATCTTCATATAACCACACATCAACATTAACATCCTCATTTCTGCTACCCCTATTTTATGCTCATGTTGCCTATGTGCTGGCCAACATTTAGCTCCATATAACATCGTAGGTCTTACCGTTGTTCTATAGAATTTTCCTTTTAGCTTAATGGGAATTTTGAGGTCACATAAAAATCTAGATGCACACCATCATTTCATCCACCTTGTTCTGATTCTATGATTTACATCCTCATCAATCTCTCCACCTTTTTGCAAAATTGATCCCAAGTATCTAAAAACATCTTTTTTTGGTACCTCTTGACGAAGTAGATACACGAGATCTTGATCACTATTTCTTACCAGCGAAAACTCACATTTCATATACTCAGTCTTGCTCTGGCTTATCGTGAATCCTTTAGACTCCAAAGTGTTTTTCCACAATTCAAGTTTCCTATTAACACCATCTTTGGTCTCATCAATAAGCACAATATCATTTGCAAACAACATACACCACGACACTTCCTCTTGAATATCTTTCGATAGTTCATCTATCACTAAGGCAAAAAGATAAGACTAAGAGCCGAACCTTGATGTACACATATCGTGATAGGAAAATTCTTTGATATTCCATTACAAGCTTTCACACATATGGTAGTCCCCTCATACATATCTCTAATTGCATTAACATACTTTAATGGTACTTTTTTCTTTTCAAGAGTCCACCATAAAACTTTTCATAGGATCCTATCATATACATGAATTAGAATTTCATTTACTCCCACTCCGAATAACAATGAGTTTCATGTAACAAAGTCTTGATTATATTGTCACCTAAAAGACTCCAACAACCACCTTCAGCTTGAGCCTTGAATGCAACATTAAACCTTACCTGAGTTATTTATCTTGTGATTCATGAACCTATCCTTTAATTTTTCTCCTTAGCAGGGTTAATCCCCAGAGTGAAAGAACTTGCCTTACATTCTCTAAATTTTTGTCTTCATCAAAACCATTAAAAAGTTGGTCCAATAAGTAAAATGCTGCCACTTGAGGAATGCATTGTAGTATGAAGAGGGTCTGCTATTTGTCTTTTAATATTTGCATAATAAATGTTGATTGCATGTTAAAAATAGATTAAGCCAGATTCCAAGATAAGTTACCCATCCTCTTTCATTATTAATCTCCCAGTAAAACAAAGATAACATATGATTTAGAGACATAATTTTAAGGGGGAGGATTATTTAAGTCTTATAAGAAGGACTATTTTTTTACAGTATTTAGGCGAGATCTTACAAATACAACTTTTTATATTTTATGATATTTAATTCCATAGCATGACTTTATTAGGTCAACAAAACAAGGGGTTGTGTTTTTTGGACCACCAAAATTTACATCCATCATTTCCAATTTGTGTATCCTATATAATAAACTTGATTAAATTTATCCAATATAATAAACTTGATTAAATTTATCCAAGAGTAAATTATCTATCATTTCACCATGTAGGATAATGGTAAAGCTTGAGCATACCTTGAGTTCACAAGCAAGAACCATTAACATCAAACTATCAGTACCTTTTCTACATTAAAAATAAAAGATCAGTAGACCACTTAGCATAAGAGAAGAACATACTTAAAATCGACATTTCATCAAACAGTTTATGAGCAATAAACTAAGCTTGAAGAAAACTAGTTAATGAAATGAAATTAAATCACCATTAAACAGAGCAAATAAAAAATTGGAAGAATAACTATTAAAGTTACATGATCAGGCGCCAAATCATGCCACTCATCTAAACATGATTTGAGGAACAAATAAACAAGAAGAATCAATGCATGGTTGGTGAAGAGCGTGTAGAGGATTGTAATGACATAGTAGTATCTTTGTGCAACATTTTGTCATGAGAATATAAAATCGTAAGCATGAAATGACATAGTGAAGCATTTTACTTGTGAGACTAAAATTGAAGACTTGTGATCAACTATTGAATATTTCTAGAGAAGAGTGAAGAAGAACAAGGGTAACATTTTCTTTGATAACAGTGAGACGAAGAGAGGAAGGAAGTTTCTCTTCTATTTTTCATTTAATATTAATAAAAAAATATTAAAGAAGCAAAAGCGGGTAACATTTTTCCGTTAGAAACAAATAACATAATTTTCCAGGTTTGAAAGGGGCAACATTTTGTTTGATGAATGTTGCAAAATCTGTGTTTCTAACATTTTAGCAAACATAAGTAAATAATGTTGCTAAAAACCTATATCCAGTAGTGAGTGCAGGACAATATAAGACACCAGATGATGGTAAAAATATTGGAAAATATTACAAAATATAAAGCTAAGCAGCCTCTCACATTGTAGTCAACACTTACTAGAAGAAAAACAAATATGCTGTAAACCATAGAGCATTAAATCTGATTGCAAACCTAGAGAAAATCAACCCAACAAAACTATGTCTCAAAGCTCCAACAGAATTCAATGAGAATAACCTGCATTGGTTTTGGATATAACATGCCCCCATACCATAAACATAGGTAAACGAAACAAAGACTATGGTTGGTCACATCAAATAATGATGCTTGGAACCAAACAAGATCATACTACAAAAATTGGCCACATCAGTTATATCTATATATAACAGACCAATGAGGAGATAAAAAAAACACTAAAAGTTCAATTTAATATATTATTGCTATCCTTAGTCCAACATGTTTTAGATGCATATAATCAAATACTGGTTAAAAAGGTTTCTCCCTTTGATATATCATTATTTTCTATGAACTAAAACTAGCAAAAATTCCCTTTAATAAAAATAACAATAGTATACTTAAAAAAACATTCCAAGTTCCAACGTACATCAACCAAGCAGTAAAATGCACAGTTGATCATGACAAAGTAGGACACTTCTTGAAACCTTAAACCACACCTACAGCTGCAGGATTTTACACCTAATCTTTTCCAACCCGACCTGTAGAAAGAAATAAACAATAGAAGATGTTCATAAACCAACAGAGAATATTCTGGGGACCAATCAAATACTGGAGGCATCATCCTCCTAAGACGAAACAGTAAATGAGAATCCTTGATCAATTAGAATATGCTATTATCCCATAATCATTGACAGGTGCAGAAATCTTCAACCATAGAGAAAGCCATATGATCTATGCAATGCTTTTGAAATAAGAGTATACTATAGTGAAAAGAAATGATAGCAGCCTTAAGTGACACTGATCACCATCTATAATTAGGTAGCTTCAATTATCCTTGCCATTCAAGATTGAATAACAAAGATCTATTCTCGTGGCTATGTTCTTTGATTTAAAAATGATTCAATTTTAATACATATGCATTATTAAAAAACAAAAAATAAGACACAATATCAAAATAATGGCAATTTATGTGTTAATCAACGAACCGATATAAAAATAATTATCATTAATTTGGCACGAAAACCAAGATTAATACTATTGACTTCATAATGTATGCTAACATTATCAATAGTGTTGTCACCTATCAACTGATTGTCCCAATTTAAAATTCGGCTAACAATGCAATATATTTACTATTAAGTCTAAGGTAAAACCCCCATGAAAAAAGGAAGGACATAAATAGCAAACAATAACACAGTAAAAAATAAAATTTGATGAAATAATAATAAACCAAAAAGTAAAAACATCATCATGAAATAACATAAAACAAAACATGATGATCAAATAGCAATTTCATCATTCTATCTAATACTTTTTCATGCTTTGATATACCAGAAAAATTCACAAATAATAACATAAGATGAGTATCCAAAAGATAAAGAAGGTATTAAAAAGTATTTAACTACATAATTCCCCTTTTTTGCTATTATTAGTTAACTTCAGCATTGTTGTTGTCACATACCGATCCTTACAATATGATTGATGTTCTTGCAACTGTTCCTTGTCATTACATTTCACCAACATACCATAGGAATCTTCTCCAACAAGATCACCAAGATGGCTGCACTTTGTATACTTCCATTACCTATATTTCTACTTAACGGTCCGTCCGTTGGGTAGCACATAAACTGAGTCATTCTCCATGTATCAACAAACCACAAAGGTAAAAGTTGTTAAAGTCAAAATCATCCGGTAGATGAATATCTGAAAAACTCCTTTCAGTACAATCAAAGGCAAAAATAACATCTATTGATTTGTCAGAACTAAACCCCGCCCAATGTATAACACCATTGGAAAATAACCCAACTTTATCATCACTAACACACATATTGCAGTCCCTAAATGATGAAGACCAAGAAAGTCCAACGGCCGAAAGCCCAGCAGTGCACTACAAGGATTAGGAGGCTCCATGACAAGTGCAAGTTCAAACAAAGCACAAGAAACAACTCATGAAGTGAACTACTTCCTTTCTAAAGCATTGGGCCAAGATATCCACCTTGCCTTGAGCCCAAAGACCAAACCCAGAAGAAAAGCTTAGATTGCTCCAATTGATTCAAATGAGTGAAGAGCCCAAAGACCAATGAGTGAAGAACCCAAATTGCTCTAATGTTTTGAACATAACTTAAGTTCTAGATGTCCATTTTAGGCATTTTTTGATACATTCGAAAGCTACAAAGATTTCCTACAAGTCGTATCTCTAATCTCAAGTCCTAATTCTACATATATAATGATGAAAATTGGACAAGGAGTTCAACACGAAGTTATGGATGAAAATTACCTTTTGTTTAGATTTTTTTTAGTATAATTTTGAATTAAGAATATGTGGCTGAAGTCCCACATTGGAAACAAAGAAGAGAGACACACCACTTGTTGGCTATAAATAGTCATTCATTTGTCTTATGTAAACACGTTTGAATTGAATAAAAACTTTGCACTCTAAAGAGTTGTGTGAGAGGAAGTTCCTCTTGGGTTCTTGATTGGACCAAACCTTTGTTCTTATCAAAGGTTTCTATAACTTTTATGGTGAATCCCCACGGGACTTATCATTTTCCATAAGTGTGGTGTCTTCTTCCATTTCTTGTCTTTTCCATTTTTTTTACATTTTGTTCTTGTTAAACTCATTATTGTTGTGTTGCACTCTTCTTCATATTATTTTTATCTTTGTTTCGCTTCATTAAACACTTAGCATGCACCTTGCCTATGACGCTAAGTTCTTATTAAGTTACATGCTTTGCTTGTTTTAACTTCCTCTTTGTGCAATACATTGTCTTGTGCTACATTATATATAAAGCTTGCACCTTTTCTTTTCAAGAACATATTTCCTTTATTATAACAAGAAACCTTTTCGAGGACGATCACAAAAAAAAATGAAACCCTGTATTGGTTTCAATTTCTTTCCACACGCATTAGTTCCGAGAAAAAATCCATGATGTTTACACGATCCTCATCCCATGATGCCAGAACCACCATGTAGTCATTAATTGATGGGTCATATCCAAGACCACAAAAACTTAAATTAAGACCATATGTGACACCTGCAGATGGATTCCACAGGAAGAGAACATGTTTCAAATCCAGAAGTAAAAACCCTCTGCAAGACCTATCACTTAACATAGAATCATCATGAATTGATGCATTGAAGTCTATGGACAGTATTTTAGAAACAGAAGGCGCTATTATGACGAGTCTGTTTGTGCATGCAGCAACTAGTTCAAAGTGTGAAATCACGAAGCTGGGATAAGAGATTATAGAAAGCCATGATTTCCACACACATATTTGAAACAGAGAAGAGACTTCATCGAAAACCTCAACAAGATTTCAACTATCAAATCCTGTGGCAGCAGATACACCATATTCTGCGTTATGTTCATTTTAGGGTTCCTTCTCTAATCTCTAATACTTTCTTATGTTGCTCAATGTTGATAGTTGTGTCTCTTTCGGTGTTCTATTCAAAAGAGAGAAACAATGATGTGAATCCGCCAGATGGTAATCGAGAATTGAAAAATTTAGGATACACAATGCATTGTTGGCTCATTGCGAGATTGTGATTTTGGGTTGGCTCTGTCTGTACCATAGTCTCTTTTGAGAGAAATGAGAGTGACACGATGAGAATATATTACGGATTATAAATACACTAAATAAATATAAAAAAGCTCGGTTGATTTTTCTATTGTGTGTAGCCTTTAATTAACTATTCACTTTTAACCAACTTTAACTACTTAATTAATTATGTTTTCTTTTAACAAATAATTATTTCTATGGAAAAATAGGTTATGCACAAACAATTTTGTATTGTCATCTAATCACAATTTTTCATGATAAGTTTAATAAACTTCTATCGAAATTGGGCTTTGCTTTGTGTAATTAGTTTAATTAGATAGATTAGATGGGCCTAATCAATGCCCATCCTTTCCTTCGGTTCAGTCACAATATATATTAGTGTAGTTAGTTAGATAGTTAGTTATTTCATTTTGTACAAACAGATTTCTTGCGCAAGTTTTAGGATCAAACTCTTTTCTCTCTTTTTCTCTCAATTGTTCTTCATTTTTCTTCTTCCTTTCAAATCTGTTCTTCTTTTTTTCTTGCACAAATTTCATTGATCTTCCATTGGTGATGATCATGGAAGACTAAACAATCAATCAATCCAAGGATCCAGTTCAAACAAGGAACAATTTGAGTTCTGGTTTAGTATTTTAATTTATGTGTGAATGTTCATCTTCTTCTTTAATAATCTTTTCAATTTTTATGATTATGATATGGATTCATTTCCTAATTTTGAATCTAATCACAAATTCTAATTTGTGATTTCAATTGATTTAGGGATTAATTCGATTGAACTGCCTTTATTATCATTGACTGAACTTTGACAATACGATCATTTATCTACAGAACTATGGTAATTCGAATTACTTGGTTTGGTGAATTGGATTGATGCTCTTGAATCTGTTTCACAACCTATTTCATCTATTATGTTTGTTTTTGCATTTTTGTTTTCATTTTTGTTTGTGTTTCTGTAATTTTTGTTTATTGTCTGCAAACCATTTATTGAAATTCCCCTATTGTTTATAAGTAGATTGAAGTCGGAACCAAATTGAATTGTATCTTTGAGTCGACCTAGGTTATTCTTGTACTTCATAATTAATCCTAGTTTTATTTGTTTTATAATGATTAGACAGTCGTTATCATTGATCCCACTGTATCAAGCTACCGTTCCTTTATCATCAACAACAAGATAAGATATAAACTAAATAGAGATTTTATAACTTCTCCCCTAGTTGCAAGTAAGTTAAAGTTCTCCTTTTTGGATAACAATTGATCCTTTTGCACCTGTTGAGGACTAACGGGGCTAAGTTAATTTGTTTTCCATCTCAAAAGCGTATGTATTTTTGAAACCATCATGCAAAACTTTCCTATCATACTACAACAACCTTTCCAAAAACAAATGGCTTGCCTTCATTGGGACTACATCACATAGGACTTCATCCTTGTTGGATTTCCCCATGGAAAATGAAACAATCACTAATTTAGAAACTTTACTTCTCATACATAATTCAACCATTATAGCATGTATTGATGAGGATGCTTATGTTGAATCCACATCCTTCGGTTTAATTTGACAAACCATTACCAATGCAAATTGAAATGATGATGGATTTAAGTGATGACTAACATTATGCTCAAGTGTTTTAGTGTTTATTCCTTAAGAAGAAATAAGTGTTCTCTCACTTTGAGGTACTCAAAATGATGCTCATAGAGTTTCAAAGAAATGCTATCAGAGTTGAAAACCTAGAAGAATTCTTGAGGCCCATCAGAATGATGAAGATTGCTTCCCTCTAAGCACTTGGTTATATAAAAGATGTGTCAGAGGCTGCATGGAGAGCATCATGGTTTGGAATGAAGCTATGCAGAGTCTGCATCAGAATGATGAAAGACCTTGACTCTGAGTTTCTAATAGTTCATAAGACTCAAAATGCATCACTTAAACAATATCAACAAATTGAAGTTTGATAGTTCTTCACTTTCCATATGTTGCCACAATCAAAGAAGGCACATAAAAAAGGAAGAACTATTTGCATGAGAAGATGCAAGATTGTTGAATGATGAAGTTGTCCATGAGAGGCATTGATGTGAAACATCAAATAAAGAACTGAAGAAATTTACTCAATTTGACCTTGGACAAAACACTATCACACCAACAACTGAAATTCTACCAAGTCTTTCTGTAACATCCTTCCCATTTACTATATTATGCCTAGGTCATAATAAGTAACTAGAAGATGTTAACTTTTCTAATGTAAAATTTTTAACCAAAATCGATTGAGTTACGTTTATATATAGAGACTGTAGAGACTTTTTGGTCTCTTTAGTAAATTACAACTTAGTAAGAACTTGCAAATGATATTCCCTACAATAATAGTAATGTCCATATATTACAAAGCATATAACAAAATACTACAAGTCCACAACATTAAAAGAAATCTTCCAACTTGTCCTCACTTTGTAGCTCCTCCTTTTGATTTACCTGTCTGGAATGACACGGGAATATACTAAAATAGTGAGAATTCCAAAGAATTCCCAGTAGGTGAAAATTTGCTTATCATACAGTGTCATCGTCATCATTCCAGCTACTTCGGTTTATTAAGAAAACATGTGAACAATTATAGTTGATTTTGAATTTCATAAACATATAACTTGAAGTAGATTTATTTTATTCACAAACACTTAAAAATAATCTCATACTTCATCATTAATGCAAGCATCATTTTTAATCATGTCAATGCATAGCTTACCCTTGTTAATTTCCCCTTTAATACCCTAAACTAGACAATGAGCTCATTACTAGACTTAAGTTGCTCTCGCAGGGTCGTGGTCAGCTCAACTGTATCACCCTTTGGGGTCCCATAGGGTCGTGCTCAGCTTAACTGTATCACCCTTAGGTCAATATGTCTTTCTCGCAGGGTCGTGCTCGGCTTAACCGTATCACCCGTTGGGTACCATCAGGGTCGTGCTCAGCTTAACTGTATCACCCTTTAGGTATTATCTTTCTTTAGTCTTTCCTTCAGGGTCGTGCTCGGCTTAACCGTATCACCCTTCAGGTCTTATCTTTGTATCTTTCTTTATGCACATGACATACTCAATGACATGCAAAGCTACATAATTCATGTCATACAATTATGTCACAAAACATCAAGATTTCATCATCACAAAAGAAAATCATAACAAAGAACATCATAACAACAAGATTTCTTACTACATATGATTTGGTTCTTCCTATAATATATACTCATATAATAGTCATTAAATTCTCATCTTTTAATATGTTAAACTAGAATTACTAAGCTTTCTAAAAAGGTATTACATGCCTCAATTGGAGTTATAAAACTCTAGATATGATATTTTACACATAGAACTTCAAATCTGCTAGCAGTCTCAAAATTCCACACTAACACCTCCTAGTATTTTCACGATTGCAAGCAGTAAACAATCTAGTTTTAACATTTGTATCTTTAATTCCATATATCATACACCTAATTTGAATAAGAAATGAGAGATGTAACACCCTCATTTTTAAGAAATATTTGTTAGATTTTCTCATTAAATTATTTATTTTACAAAGAATTAGTTTTAAGGAAAAATGACGAAAACGCCCCTAGATATTTGGGAAATGACCAAAATAGTCCTTACTCTCAAAATGGCTATTATAATTTTAGCATTCAGAAGAAACCTGAGGAAAGGATAAGAGACCCTTAATAAATGAATTTCCAACAAAGCAGATAACATGAAACTATGAATTAGAATTTCTAGGAATTTTACTAAACATTTTGGAAAATAACATAATACAAATGCTTTAGGATATTTTATGAAGTAAAAAGCTTAAGACACCAATATAAGCTATAAATCAAATGGAATTAGCCATAAAAGAGTATGGCACGTAAAAGAAGAAGAAGCCAAGGAGAATTGTAGAAACAATACACTTGGAAGAATACCATTCATTAACCAATAAGGAAGAAACATGTGTAAAGTAAAGCTATTTGTAGCATTATTGGAATAAAATCTTCTACATCCTTGTAGAATCCATGTGAATCATAAGCCAAAAGCAAGGAAGATGGTAGAAACAAGCCATGTGGAGCAAGATTAGTAGCTAGCCAATGAAATGAAGCCACAAGGAAAGTAAGCAATAAATGACCCATAATGATTCAAGGAAGAAAAAATCAAATGAAACTCTCCAATCTTTGAACCCGTAGGCCTTTTTACACATTATTTCAAGGATCCCAACCGTCAGACATTAGATATATGGGTTAGGAGTATGCCTTTAAAAATTTAAGAAGATCCAACGGTTAACGAGTTCAGAATGAATATTTTTGTAATACGGGTTTTGGGCAGAAATTTTATGACTAAAGGTTAAGCTATCTACGGTTTTGAATAAAAATCAAAGGGAATGCACCTTGAACAAGCTAGACCACGTGCTAACCAAGAAAGGAGGGGAATTATTGAGAAGTTTCAAGAAATGGGGACACTTGGAA
>PYAF01000264.1:42778-61312 GCA_007407185.1 Glycine tomentella
CTGGGAGCAATATTGTGATTCCTCTGATATGGCTGCTGCTGTCTCTGATCATTCCACACTCCATTAACCTGCACAGGGTCAGCTCCAACAAGAATAGGACATATGTTAGATTCATGCTCACCTTGGCAGTACTCACAGCTGACATGTGGTTTGCTGGCTGCAACTTGAGCTGCAGAGACTTGTAATCTATCAATTTTCTCAGTCAACTTGGCCAGCTGTTGGGCCATGATTTTCTGCTCTGCAAGCATGGCATCATTACTGGACAGCTGGATTGGTTCTCTCTTTGGCTGAATAGTTGTGCTTTCATTTTCATTCAGGGCCAGAGAATTAATTAGCTCATATGTCTGAGCTGCAGTTTTTGACCTTATTGTACCCCCTGCTGCAACATTAACAATCATGCGTGATTTAGGAGTCATACCATTAAAGAAAATATGTACCTGCTTACCCACAGGCATGTCATATTGTGGGCATCTCCTGATCAATTCTTGGAATCTGTTCCAAGCAGCACACAAGGATTCTCTTCCATTCTGAGTGAAGTTGGTAATTTCATTTACCAACCTGTTGTATTTATCCATGGAAAAGTACTGGGCAAAAAATCTTGAGACTAGGTCATCCCAAGTTGAGATGCTATTGGAAGTTTGTCGGTTCAGCCATCTCAATGCATTTCCCTTAACAGCAAAAGGGAATAGGCTTAGTCTTACAGCATCATCTGAGACCCCTTGGTGTCTGATAGTGTCACAGATTCTGAGAAATCTATCAATGAAATCATGTGGGTTTTCGAAGTCTTCTCCTCCAAACTGACTGCGTTCCACCAATGCTATCAATGAAGGATTTATGTCAAAGTGATTAGCTTGTATTGGTGGCCTCACAATGCTGGAGTTTGGTCTTGTGAACATAGGGGCCAGAATATCCCCCATTAGTTCATCTTCCGGTCTCGGCTGATTGTTTCTTTCTTCAGCCATCTCTGCCTCTGACTTTAATTCAGGAATTGAATCAAAGTCAAAGTTTTCCGCTTCTCTCCTTCTTTGTCTGGCTAGTCTCCTTCGGACGGTTCTTTCAATTTCAGGGTCGAACTGTAAATCCTCAGAATTGACTAAACCTCGCATAAAACTCAGAGAAGCGATTAGTAACAAAAATTCCAATCACAAAGATTAAAAATTACTGTAAAAATCTGTTTACCAATCCCCAGCAATGGCGCCAAAAACTTATTGCGATAACCGCACACTACGGCAAGTGCACCGATCGTTTCAAGTAATAAAATAGGTAAGTGAGTATCGTTCTCCACAGGGATTGGGGTGAAGTTCACAGTAATATGAAATCAATGTGATTGAAAGTAAAAACAGAAAATGTTGAAAGAAAGTAAGTTGATTGATTGGTTGAGTGAAAACAGAAATTAAAATAAATAGTAAATTAAATTAAAAAAGTTACCAATGGAAGAACAATTATGGTCAGGCGCAATCCCCTCTGATTCCTACCTCCTTCACTTGACTAGTTTATTAGTTTAATTTGCACAAATGATAAATCTCTCCTAATTTCGTAAATCCTAATTTATTAGCGACTTATCCCTTTAATTCGATCGAGAATCCTAATCCCTTAGCAATCCTGTCAAACTAAGCATTTAGAGAATATATCATAAGGGTTTCTTGTTATGATTGTTCAGAAAATAAGTCTTTCTAGATTAGTTAATCCCGAATCCCTTAGTGAATTAACCCTTTAACCTGAATTGAAAACCTAATTCCTTAGTGAAATCTATCAGTTTAAGCATTTAAAAGACCATATTATAATTTCTGTAGCCACGCATCCCTATCCTTAGGTGATTAACAACTGTTATTCTAAACAGGTCAGAAATTAGAACCCCAACGTCCCCATTGTGAATCCTAATCCTCAGTACTTACTCAGAGTGATCAATTCTAAATAAGAATAGAAATTAAGAGCAGAGTAGAATAAAACAATCAAAACATTATTATTCAATACCAGTCAAATTACAGAGGAGTTCTCATCAGTTCATGGCCTTCCCATAATACAAGATTTAGCCTGCCATGGGCCTCAAGAACATCAAAGCAGTAGAATAATACATGATTGTGCTGAAACCCTAGCCTTGATTCTTGATTTCCAAGGGTTTAGAATGATAAAATATGATGTAGAGGGCTATCCAGTCCCCCTCCATCAGTCCCAGAGGCCTTGTATTTATAGAATGGTTTAATTAGAGTAACAAAGCATCTTTCTGAGCCAATTTTCGAGCTGTATAAGTTTAATTTAGGAAACTGTATCTTTTCCACGCTGATGGCGCGAGAATCCACGCTAATCGCGCGGATTGCACGAATTGAAAGCTGCCTCTGAACCTTGTGGCGCGGATCGCACGGTTTGTGGCGCTGATCGCGCCACCTTCACGGCATGATGGCACTACTCGCGTGGAAGTTCACGCTGATAGCGTGAACCATTCGAAGCTAGGCTCTGTTTTTATCTTGTGGCGCGACCCGCGCGAGACCCTTGACCTGCTTTCTTCTTCTTTTGCCTTGTTCTCCTCCTTTTTGGCCGTGAAACGCATCTTGGTAATAAAATGAGCTATAATCAAATATAATTAACAAACTAGCCCATAACTAATCTAATTCCTAATGATTTAATCGAAATATAACCTAAAACTATCCTAAAACTAAGAGTGTTTGCACACATCAGTAGGTGTAGGAGTATTTTTGGTAGTGTTTGTATTTTGGTTAAATCAGGATTGTGGTCTGGGTGTGGGTAGTAATGGCGGGTAGGGTGAATGCAATTTGGGTGGGTTGTGCTTGAGTTGTAGCTTGGTTTCTTGAATTTTGGCTAAGGACATAGCATGGATCAAAGAAGCAGGACAAAAGGCCGATACATCATGCCGAATTTCAGGTTTTAACCCAGAAATGAAACAACTTACCAAGAAAGATTCAGATAATCCATTAACTTTGTTGGAAAGATTTTCAAAAGCTTCTTGATATTCCAACACAGTTCCTATTTGAAACAATTTAGACAATTGACCCTGAAAATCCTCCGTTTCAGGTGGACCAAATCGAATCTGCAAAGAATGGATGAATCTTGACCAAGAATCGATAATGGAGTTCTTATGGAGCCACTGGTACCATTGTAGAACTTTGCCCTCAAAATAAAAAGGGGCAATCTTCAAACGCTGCTCATCTTCCATCTTATGAAAATCAAAAAATTGATTGATCTTGTAAATCCAACCTTGTGGGTCACTCGATCCATCATAACGTGAAACCTTGAGACGCAAATTCTTTGCCGCAGCATGATCTTGTGAACTGGAAGCAGAATGATTCACTGAAGCATTGGGAGATGGTTGGCGCTCCCTATAGTTGTCAAATATAGCATCCAATTTGCAAGATAATTCTTGAAAACGTTTGTTCATTTGTTCCTTCAATACCTCTACTTTAGCTTGTGTGGTGTCAAGACGATCATCAAAGGATCTAGCGCGTGTTTCTGGGGCCATGGTTCATCAATGGAAGCACCAAATTGGTAGAGGTGTGTTACCCGAAAGAAGAAATAAGAAGAAATAAGAAGGGAGAGGAAGAGAAATCAGAAGAGTTGAGAAAGAATTGTTTATTCATCAAAATTCATAAAGCATACTCGTATGTCTTATTTCCTCCCTATTTATTACACTTGTAACCCCTCTAACTAACTCTTCACATGCTGATGACACATCATCCATCTAACTAACCCCTTTACATGTTTATGACACATCATCTCTATATCTAATTGGTTTCCTTCTTGCCCTTATAGCCTTTCTTTCAGCAATACTAGTGTCTTGTTGTTCTGTCATGTCCACATCCCTTGTAGCTTTAGCCCTCATCTCAACTTCTTGGTTTGTTCCCGTATCAGTGTTTCAGAATATTATTGTTAAAACTTAGATGCTTTTGAATTACAAAGTGGTATTCCATTATGGATATATACATTATTATTTTTGTCCTATTTTCTAGTTAGAAATTACATTTTATTTGGATGAGAAGAGAAATTTGGAAAAGAAATAGGAGAAATTAGAACTAAAAGGGGAATAGGGTAGAAAAAATGTATTATTTGGCTGAATAGAAATGAGGAAGAAGTGGAGAAATTTCTCGTCTCATATAAATAAGTGAATGAGAGAGTGGAAAGAAATAAATAGATTGTATAGAAAGACTTATACTAATTTTAAAAAATAAATTTATCCCTATTTTTTAAAATTTTACTCTATTCTTTTTTTTATTAACATAAAATTATTTATCATTATTTTTATGTTATAAAAATCCTTTTAAATTTTTAACTAAAATACCAAAAATGAGAGTACTTAACTAAAACACAATTTCCCTAAATTATAAGGGAATGGTGGGATTTTTTTCCCTATGATGTGAAGTACCTTCTACTACCTTTCCCAGTGTGTTTGGGATAATTGAAGGCAGAAATGCTTTCACTAGCTGTGAATAAAGAATGAAAATCACAGAATGATTAGAGATTAATTAATGAAGGTACTGTTTAAACAAAATTTCATTGGTAAAGTTTGAACTTTAAACTACTTTCTTCTCAAATATATATGGCTTGCCAACAAGTGATAAAAAATATCTTACCATGATTGACAACCTAGATTTTGCTTATATGTGTGTGTGTGCGCGCATGTGCTGCGTGCATGTTCAATTAATTTAACAAATGAATAATAAATAAAATGTAATGCTTAATTTGAAAAAAAATACTAAAGGTCATAAATTAACAAATTATATTAAAAATATTAAATATAAAAAAACTATTTTAAATATATGCTTGCTCTGTTGTTTTATAAAAGAAATTATAAACATAAATTATGACTGATTAAGTAAAGATTTTGCAATATAAATAATCCATATGAGCTGATACATATTTACTCTTGATATATTTCATGAAAAAATAAAATGCCCCAAGATGTATCTTTTCTTTTTTACTCAATAAAAAAATTGTATGATACCTTCAAATTTGAAAATAAATTTGACAAACATGAAACATCAGTTTGAGCTTTTATAGTTTCTTTCCATTGTTCTTTGATTTTTTTTTTCTTTTATGTTTTGTTCTTTGGTTTAGAAGGATTCCTTACAGCTGTTGGTCTGTAATTCTTTCTCTTCGTTTCATGAATTTATTCTCTTACAACAAAGTATAGGTCTGTTTATAAATATTTGTCATGGATTGGAATTATATATCAGTTTACTGGTATTTAATTGTTGAAGTCTTTATTAAATATTAGGGGAACTGGAGGGAACTTTTTCATCGATGTGTTTAATTGTTTAACATTTTCTTATTACATATGGCATGGTTTTATTACCAGAAATAAAAACAAGCTCAATTAACTTAGGAATATTGTATACACCTTTCTAGGGAGTATATGATTGATTTAGTTGGAAGACCTGGGGCAACATGCCAGCCTGATTCTTCACTGAATTCTGCATCTTCAATGTTGGTCCCTTCACCATTATGTCATCCAAAGTTCAAGCCAGTTGAAACAGCAGAATATACAAAGACACCAGCCCAATTGTATTTCTTGGACAGTGAAGCACTGCATCTTGTATTTGATTCCACATCAGGTTATTTTCTTTGTTAAACTAGATGCTTTTTATAGAAGAATATAATTACCATGTGGAATTAGAATGTTGAGAAAAATGAGGCAGCTTTTTATTTGCATTTATACTGAAAATTATTGTCACATCCTTCGTTTTAGTGGCCTGTGCTTTTATAGTTATTATCTCTGAATTTTCTAACCTTAACTGCATTTTATCTTTTATTTTACATGAAACATTAAAAGTTACCATGCACAAAAGGCAAATGAATTAGACCATTTGGATTATTATTGTATTGTTTCTTACAATATTAAGTGTGATTGAGTTTGGTTGTACTAGTTGTACTCAGATTATTGTTTTATATGTCAACATCACAGTTCAAGGTCTTGTTAGTTAATTTTTTTTTTTATCAGCAAAGATAATATTATATATACATATATATAACAAAGACTAGTACAAGTAGTACTAAGAAAGAAAAAACACCCCCAGGGAACCTACCAGAACTTTGGCAGCCTAATACATGGTAATAGCCCGAATTAAGGTGCCAAAGGTCAACCTAAAGTAAGCTCACCTGAAGGTTAAAAGACAAAAGGGACTACAAAAAGATACCTCCCCTACTTACAGAACCCATCTTTAATATGGCTAGACCAATGATAGAAAGGAATATTAAAACCTTTCTCTAAATTAGCTAACTAAGACCAACAAAAGAAAAGAGCATTCTCCAACAGCTTAGAGCCATTAAAAATCTCATTATGGAAAACAATCTTGTTACGATGAAACCAAATGCTCTATGTCAATGCTATCCACCAGGGATACCACCTCTGAATTTTAAGGCCAGTGACATGACAGTATGAATGTTGAAGGAAGTGCTCAATAGGAGTAATCGGTGATGCCCCTACCACATTGATCCAGCCCAAAGATTCCCACCACAACGGCATAATCTTGTGACAACTAAAAAATACATATGATGCCTCCTCAACACAGCTGCCACAGAAAGGGCAATTATGGTACCCCAAATTTATGTTTCTGTGGGCCAAGTTCCTCTTAGTGGGCAAACGATCTCTGAGTAACCTCCAAGCAAAACAAGTGACTTTGTTTGGAATACGCAGTCTCCAAAGGTCTGTGTACACCTCCTTCTGGGTCCACCCCCCTTTTTAAAACCTTGTAAGCACTTCCCACCGTGTAACTACCATTCAGGGCCCCCTCTAACCACCAACTATCCTGCTGGTCAGGATGTATGGTCAGACCCTGAATTTCCTCTAGGAATTTAATTGCAATTTAAACTTCTCCCTCCCTAAAGCACCTTCTCCAATTAAGTTTCCATTCCCACCCATCATGTGACAGAGATCCCATTTGCTGAATGAATTGTTGTTGCTGTTGAGAGATGTGATATAATCTGGGGAATTTCGTCCTCAGAGGTATGCCATCATCCTTCCAACTATCTTCCCAATATAATACCTTTGATCTGCAACCAACCCTCCATTTGGTTTCCTTATTAAACCACCCCTCCTCATTACTAGGATGGCAAATGCTACTCAGGTGCCACCGCCATTTCCCAAGTAATGCGGTGTTGAAGCTCCGTAGGTCTCGAATTCCCAGACCTCCGTTCGCTTTTTCTCGATAATCTTGTTAGTTAAATATACTCTAGTTTGGAGGCAGTAGACTTACTCCTAGCATGGAAAATTTTATGCCATCATTTGGTTGTAATTTAAGGGACCTAGTGACTTACCACATGAAATATGAAAGATTGAATATTATTGATTGATGCTCAGTGACAGTTAAGATTGCTTCCCCCTAATAAGACTTAGGAATAGACAGTTGGGATAGCAATTGGAATAGAAATTCTCTCATGGTTTTAAGCAAGGGGTGATTTTTTTCCTTTCAACGACACTATTCTGTTATGGAGTCTCAAACACATGTGAGTTCATGAACGGTACCATTCTCTTTAAGGAATTTAGTAAGATTTTGATTGACATACTTCCTACCCTTATTAAAATGTAAGTGTTTGGCATTCTACTTGTTGGAGTATTTGGGGGCTGAGAAATTCAATTATATTCAGACAAGGATAGCAGGAAGAAAGAGACATCCTTTCACGTATTAAAGCTTGTCATGGTGCACAAATCCTTTGGGTTGCTTGTCAAAATAGTTATTTTGACTTAAGAGGGTCTTTTTTTTTGTGGATACCCCTAGCTTGTAAGGTAATTGTTTTTTGTATAGTTCATCTGTACACCTTGTACAGGAGCTATTATGCTCCCTTAAATTATCAATATATTATATACTTTGTCTTTCAAAAAAGAAAAATGTAAGTGTTTAATAGGTTTTCCAAACTGAGTCTGAACCATCTGGTAAAAATGCACAAATGATTGGAGTACTTTGGATTTATCTCTCATGAGAAATAGTCATGTGATGCAAATACAGTCATCAATAAAAGAGACATACCATTTGTTGCTCAAAATAGTAGAGATAGATGTAGGTACCCCACACATTCAAATGAATGGGATCATAAGGTTCAATACTTCTAGCAAAATTAGGAGAAAAGTTGCTTGATGATGTTTAGCAGATTCACATACATCCCCATGAAATGAATCAACAAACTTTCAAAACCAAAAATGGAAACATAGACTTAAGTTAAAGGAGGATACCTAAGACAGTTGTGTTGAAGCCAAATTTGGGAAACAAGGGACTCTATGATAGAACTGGACCAGAATATAAGGAAGAAGAAACTGAATTGTATTGATGAACAAGCTGTTACAACAAATTTGAGTGTATTCTAGGCACTCAACCTGTTACTTGTATATTCCTACCCTTCTCCTCTCTTTCTCCTCTATTTATATCCTTCTCTCTTAGTAACTAACTGACAGTTGTTTCAGTTAGTTAACTAATACTCAGTTACCGCTAACACTTATAACAGAGCCACTACTTAGCTTTTCTTCTATTATACACCTGACCCCATCTATTCTTATATCTATCAATACCCTCCCCTTCAAGATGGACCTTGTCCCCAAGGTCCAAGTGAGGAAGGAAAAACATTGCTGATCTCTTCCCAGCTCTCCCAGCTATCTTCATGATGTGGGAGTCCTTGCCATTTAATGAGCACCTTTTGCTTCCCTCTTCTGTTATTCTTGTTTTCACAATCTGATCTGCTTGTACTTGCAATTCTAAATTCTCATTCAAAGCCTTAGGTAAGGGCTGAATCAAACAAGTCGGTTTAACAGCTTTCTCAAGCAAAGATACATGGAATACAAGATGAATTCTGCTATCCTCTGGTAGTTCTAGCTTATAAGCTACTTCTCCTATCTTCTGAATCACTTTATAAGGACCATAGAACCTTGGGCTTAATTTCTCATTTGGCTTCTTTGCCAAGGACTTCATTCTATAGGGCTGTAATTTTAAAAATGCCCAATCTCCTTCTTGAAATTCTACTTCTCTTTTATTTTTATCAGCATACTTTTCATCTGTTCTTGAGCTTTTACCAAATTTATCTTCAATTCCTGAATCAGCTCATCTCTGTCTCTGCTCAGATTAGTAATCTCTTCTAACTTAGAAGGTAAATCTATTCCTTTAAGTAACAATGGAGGTTCCTGCCCATACAAAGCTATGAAAGGAGACATCTTTGTTGATCTGTTGTAATTAGTATTAAACCAAAACTCAGCCCAAGCTAACATATCAGGCCACTGTTTTGGCTTAGTACCAGTCAAGCACCTTAAGTAAACTTCCAGGCATCTGTTCATCACTTCTGTCTGCCCATCAGTCTGAGGATGGTATGTAGTACTCATCTTCAGCTATGTGTCTGCTTGCTTGAACAACTCCTTCCAAAATTGACTCATGAACAAGCTATCCCTGTCTGAAACTATAGAATTTGGGAACCCATGTAATCTGACCAGTTCCTTTATGAACACATAAGCAATTTCCTTGGCAGTATAAGGATGAGACAGTGCTATTAAATGAGTATATTTTGTCAATCTATCCACTACTACTAAAATAGTATCCTTGCCTTGGGCCTTAGGCAAGCTACCAATGAAATCTAAAGATATATCAGTCCAAACCTTAGTAGGGACAGATAAAGGTTGTAATAACCCTGCTGGAGCTAAAGTGCTGGACTTATTTCTCTGACAGATTTCATACTCAGCCACATATTGCCTCACATCCTTCTTCATACCATGCCAAAACACCACACTAGCTACCCTTTTCAAGGTCCTAAAGAATCCAGAATGTCCTCCTAGAGGTGAATCATGTAGCTCCTTCAAAATTACAGGAATTCTAGATGAATTCCTAGCCAATACTAATCTATCCTTGTAATATAATCTCCCCCCTTTTATAGCATATACTGCCTTCTCCATTGTTTTAGTTAACAACCCTTTGTATACTTCAAATACTTGCTTATCATTCTACAACTCCTTCTCCCAATCCACCTATTCCTCCTGCTACACCACTGAAATGGCAGTGAAAGCAAATTGCCTTGAAAGTGCATCAGCTACCACATTCTCCCTTCTAGGCCTGTATTGGATTTCAAATTCATATCCAATCAGCTTAGTGACCCATTTAAACTGGTCTTCATTCACAAATTTTAAACTTTTCTGATCTGTTTTAATTATACATTTCCTTCCTAGTAAGTAATGCCTCCACCTCTTGACTACCAGCACCACAGCCATTAATTCCCTTTCATACACTGGCTTGAGTTGACTTCTTTCTGACAAAGCTTTGCTCCAAAAAGCTAGGGGTTTTCCTTCTTGCAGTAACACTGCCCCTAGTCCAGTTCCTGATGCATCTGTTTCTAGCACAAACAGCTTAGAGAAATCTGGAACTTTTAAAATAGGCAGTTCTTTCATGGCTGCCTTTAATTGTTCAAAATCAGCATCAGCCTCCTCTCCCCACTTGAAAGCATTCTTCTTTAATAAAGCATTTAATGGTTGGGCTATCCTCCCATAATTCTTAACAAACCTTCTATAATATCCAATCAACCCCAAAAACCCTTTCAGCCCCTTAACATCTTTAGGTTTAGGCCACTTTGACATTGCTTCCAACTTGCTTTGATCAGCTTCCACCCCTCTACCAGAAATAATATGCCCTAAATATTCCAATGATCTCTGCCCAAAACTGCATTTTTTTCTATTAACATATAACTCCTGTTGCTGTAACACTTGCAACATAGCTCTAACATGCATATTATGTGCTTCCAAAATATCACTATATATCAGAATGTCATCAAAGAACACCAATACAAATTGCCTTAAGAATGGTCTCTTTACCTCATTCATAAGAGCTTGGAAAGTGGCAGGGGTATTGGTTAGCCCAAAAGGCATAACCAAGAACTCATAATGTCCTTCATGAGTCCTAAAAGTTGTTTTCTGCCCATCCTCTTCTTTCATTCTAATTTGGTGATATCCAGCCTTGAGGTCCAGTTTTGAAAACCACTCAGCCCCCCCAATTTCATCCAACAATTCTTCTATTATGGGCATGGGAAACTTATTAGGTACAGTGATCTTGTTCAGGACTCTGTAATCAACACAAAACCTCCCGCTTCCATCTTTTTTCTTCACCAAAATTACAGGACTAGAATATGGACTAATGCTTGTCCTAATAATCCCTGCTGCCAACATATCTCTTACCAACTTCTCTATTTCATCTTTCTGATAATAGGGATATTTATAGAGTCTCAAATTGGGTATCCTATTCTCAGGCTGAATGTTTATATAATGATCTTTACTTCTATGAGGTGACAAACTGTGAGGTGCCTGGAAAATCTCCCTGAATTGCTCCAATGTTTCCACTATAAAGACAAGAATCTGCCCTCCTTCTTCTTTAATTTCTACAGCTTTCAATTCCACCAAGAAGCCCTGATCTTCCTTCAACAACACCCCCTGAATAGCTTTTAAACTGATGGCAGCCCTAATTAATTCTGGTTCAGCCTTCAAGCTTATTTCCTTATCTTCCACCTTAACAGTCAATGTTAGTTTTTCGAAATTAGCTCTTACCTCCCCCAAACTAGCCAGCCATTCTACTCCTAACACTAAGTCTGCCCCACCTAACTCAAACAGATAACAATCCTGCATAATATCCAATCCTGGCAGCTTAATTACTAAGCTTTTACACAATCCTTGACATCTCACCTTGTGTCCATCACCCACTTCTACAGAATATGGGTTAGTTTTAGTCACCTCCAATTTCAATTCCTTCACCAACTGTGTTGAGATAAAATTGTGGGTAGCTCCACAATCTATCAAGATCACCACCCTTTTACCTTTCAGCTTGCCCCACAATTTGAGGGATCTCTTTGTGGTAAATCCCTCAATACTGTGTAAACATAGTTGATACAACTCTTCCCTTTCTTCCACTGCCTTTTCTTCTTGCAATTCTCTTCCTCCTCTTCCTCCATCACCATCAATCTTAATTGCTTGTTTTTACACATATTTGTAGAGTGGTACTTCTCCTCACATGTGAAACACTCCCCTTCCTCATTTTCTCATTTACCTCCATTGGTGATAGCTTGTGAAATGTTCTTTTTCCTTTCCAACCCTCACTGCCAGCTTTAGTTGCCATTCCAAACTCAGCCCCCTTTCTTCCTACATTGGATCCATCCCTCCAATTCTTTTGACCCCAAAAACTAGGCTTCTGTACAAATAACTCTTTCCCATTATTTCTTGGCATTTTGGCCAAGACCCTTATTTTTTCTTCCACCTGTCTTGCCTTGCCCATAACCTTCATTAAATTTCTTGGGTCATGCAACCTCACCTCTGCACTTATTTCTTTTTTCAAACCCTTCAAGAAAACTTCTACCAGAAACACCTCATCCAGCCCCTTTACTGTACTTACCAGCTTCTCAAATTGGCCTACAAACTCCTGCACTGTTTCTTCTTGTTTTAAAGCTAATAAAGTCTGAAATGAACTTCCCACCATGGATCCTTGGAACCACTGGGTGATCGCCGCTACAAACCCTTCCCAAGATTGGTTCGGGTTGCATTGTTCCCACTATTGGAACCACCCTAGAGCCTCGCCCTCCAAAGCGACCAGAATCACCTCCATCCGCTCTTCATTGTAAAGTATCGCTCCACTCTGGCCAGCCACCCAAACACGTCCTCCCCTCCAAAAATTGGCATCTCCACACTTCTCCATCGCGACCCACATTCACGATCATTCCTCCGCGCTTTCTTGTTGGGTTCGTTGTCACGCGCGTCACCCATCGTCGCGGGTTTCTCCAATGTCATGGCTAATTGCTGCACCATAGCCTCCATCCAACCAAATCGCGATTCTAACAATTCGCGAGTATCGTCAATTGCCTTCTTCATTGCGTCGATCCTGGCTTCCATTTTGTTGTTGCTTTTCGAACCCATTCACCCTCCAAGCCCCAGAATCTATAGCTCTGATACCAGTTTATAGAACTGGACTAGAATACAAGGAAGAAGAAACTAAATTGTATTGATGAACAAGTTGTTACAACAAATTTGAGTCTATTCGAGGCACTCAACCTCCTACTAGTATATTCCTATCCTTCTCCTCTTTTTCTCCTCTATTTATATCTTTCTCTCTTAGTAACTAACTGACAGTTGTTTCAGTTAGTTAACTAATACTCAGTTACCACTAACAACTTATAACAGAGCCACTACTTAGCTTTTCTTCTATTATACACCTGACCCCATCTATTCTTATATCTATCACTCTACCATTCTAATGACAGGAAAGTAACAACTTGTGACTGTACGTGGGACAACAGTTTGTTCAGCACGATCTCCAGTCTCAAAGGTGGTATTGGTTTTTCCGATCTCTACGCATTTCACTGCTCCACCGGAAATTCCCTCTGCCCCTACCGTACTCCAGCTTGGTAGTTTCCACCGCCTGTCCAGGGTTGAGCCCTGGGATTTGACATATTCCATTGCAAAAAAAACTATGAGCTTCATACTCGAATCCCTCATCATCCGTTAACAATCGCAGCTTCTTGATGGATTTGGTGTCTAAAAATTGAATTAAGTGCAATGAACGGATCAGAGAACAAAAAATAAAGATAACTGTTATGACAGTTATGATGGCAGTCTAAGATTGATTTGTAAAAGCAGACTCTTGTAGATTGTGAGCTCCAATATCAACACGAATTAAAAAAGGATAAGGACATGACTGAATATTATCTTCTAAATAATGAAATTGTACACTACTGTTACAACATTAGAATATATAGACTAAACTGAATAATTACTTTCCTAAAATATGGGTAAATCTATGTTAATTAATAATTTGCCCTAATAGTTTTACAATAATTACATTAATTGCTAATAACACTCCAAATAAAACTTGACCATCAAGTTTTGGTTCATCAAAAAGTATGAGAAAGAGGTTCTTTAGAGAGAGAGAGAGAGTGGGTGGGTTCGGGACCGAAACAGAGGGTGGGACAGAGCAAATTTGTTCGAGAGGGGTGGGGATGAGTTTAGGGGTGGGTTTCGTGTCGACTACAGTGGTTATGGGAATAATCAATGTCACTCGAGGGCTGGTGAGGCACATCGAAGAGTAGGATATATGAGAAATTGGAGGGATGCTGTGGACATATCGTCCTTCTACTTCACTCTGTTCCCTAAAGAGGTGGATGAAAGGGACCTATGGTTTGTCTTCAAGAAACGGGGGGACGTTAGGGAGGTTTTCATTGCAAGAAACCGGAATAGGCACGGGTGTAGATATGGTTTTGTACGTTTCAAGGGGGTGGGTGATGCAGCCAGGTTAGAGTGTCAGCTTGATAACCTTATTGGGGGGATTAAGATTCATATGAATCTCCCTAAACACGATAGGGGACGTAAGGAAGGCACGAATAAACAACATCATGTGATGGCCAAGAAGGTGGCTTTGGAGGTCAACAAGCTTGCTAAGGACAAAGGTAAAGCTAAAGTCGACGATGAGCTTGAAGAAACGGGGGTGGCCAATCCAAAACGTACGATATACTACCCGCATTGTCAGGCATCATATGCGCAAGTGGTAACGGCAAGAAACCATACAAGATCCAGGAGGGGTGTGGCAAGATATGGAATGGTGACGAGGAAGTCGTCTATGTTGAACATTCAAATATCTATTCCTTTGGAGGGTCAGAAGTGGTGCTGCGAAGCTTGGGTTTGGAGGCTCACCAATGTGAGGGCTTTTGATAGACTAGAAGAAGATTTTATGTGGGAGGGAGGTGAGGAAGTCAGACCCAAATATATGGGTGGTGACATGGTGTTATTATCTGGCCTTACCAACTCCAAAGCAGCCGAAATGTGCAGAGAAGCTGAAGTACATGGTTTTTCCATGTTCCACTCGTTGGAAAAATGGCATCCAGGCATGAGGCCAGGCTCCAGGTTGGTTTGGATTTTATGTTGGGGTATCCCACTTCATGTGTGGGATAGAGAATGTTTCAAATAGCTCGTTGGCGGTATGGGGGACTTGGTGGATGTAGTCAATGACATCGCCGACCTTCATCGTCTGGACAAGGCGTGGTTACTACTATATACTTCATGGCTGCCTAATATCAACCATACAATTGTGGCAACCATTAATAGAGAGGAATATAGTATCAGTGTTGTTGAGGAAACTTGCTTTCAATCTTTCAAGTGTCTAAGGGGGAATTACGGTTCATCTTCGGACGTGATTCTGTTCGATGAAAGTGTGTCAGGGATAGTCGAGTCGTCGGGGGTTAGTTTTTTGGACGAGAGCCCGGAGATATGGGCGGAAGGTGACGGTGTGGAAAGACGGGCTATGTGGGACGAAAGGGTATTATCCGCGGGTCAATGCTCATCACAAAAACTGTTGGATAATAACTAGTTGAACAGAGACATCCATACTGAGGTTGAAGTTAATCAGACTTTTGGTGTTGGGTGTTTGCCCATTTTCACAAAATTGGCAATGGTCAATGAGGGTTAGGATGCGTGCCAGGAGGGAGAAGTGGGTCAACAAGCTTTGTCAGAAGGTTTGAATGTGAAAGTAGGTGGCGTGGTGATTGAGAGTACGACTACTACAGAAAAAGGTGAGTTGCAGAATTCTGATGGTGACCAGGAGACAAAAAAGAGGGATGTAGGAGATATAGAGGAGGACCCACATACATCACCTAGTTGCAGTGGGCATAGGCACATGACCGAGGAAATACGGAATATCCATATGGCCTACAGTCCTGCCATAATCCATAATGGTAAGGTGGGCCACAACTGTTATGGCCTACACTCCCAATGGAAGGTTTATTCTAAATCAAAGGGGTGTAAAAAGGATTTGGGGCCCAAAACACAATTTTAAAGGCCTGGTAGCAAAGGAAAAGAATGTGTTGTATCCTCTCCGTGTTCTGTGCTCCTCAGGCATTGGCATCGAGTAGTAGTCTAAAAGAAGCTGCAGAATGGGTGGGAAGAAATTTTGATAATAGTTTGACCGAAGTAGGCTCTTCTGGGAGTGAAAGAGGGCTTGATGGAAAAAGGGACAAAATAGCTTCAAGTCCTAATTTGAGTGAATGGAGGAAAGATGTGGCTAGAGAATGGGAGGTAGCAAAACACTGGGCATCAGCTGCTGTAACCCAGATGTTATGATAAAAAAAATGTCATCCATGGAGGTTAGGGATATGGAGGAGGCTAAGAAGTTGGGGAACAGAGCAAGTGACCCATGAAGATCATGTCTTATAATATTGGAGGGCTAGATGGGGGGATTAAATGGTCTACAATCAGAAAACTGGTTACCGTTGATAGGGTGGATTTTCTATGTTTGCAAGAAACTAAATGAGAGGACTTTGATAAAAAGCTATGTCAGTCTTTGTGGGGGGGTCCGGAGGTTCAATGAGAATTGATACCTGCTATTAATAAAGCTGGTGGGCTGCTATGCTTATGGTCTGGAAAGGTGTTTAACCTCACATCCAACGTGTTAGGTGGGGGTTTTGTTTATCTGGAGGGTAAATGGGTAGTGGATGATACTAAAATTGTCACTATGAACGTATATTCACCATGTGAGGCACCTCGAAAGAGGTGTTTGTAGGAGGCTATTAAGCAGTTGAGAGGTGCTAACATGGAGGGGCTTTGGTGCGTTATTGGTGATTTCAATAATGTTAGGATTCCATCTGAACGTATGGGAGTATGTTACAGACCCTATGATGTAGGTATTGTGAGAGAATTCAATGAGTGGATTGCTGATTTGGAGATTGAGGATGGACCTTGTTCTGGGCTAAAATTCACATGGTATAGGCCAAATGGCACAGCCAAGAGCAGATTGGATAGAGCTTTTGTTTCTGCTAAATAGCTTGAAAAATGGCCGAGCACCTCCTTGGCCATACTGGACAGAAATTACTCTGACCACTGCCCTATCCTGCTGACATCTTCTTCTGTTGATTGGGTCTGAAGCCTTTTAGATTTTTGGACTGTTGGCTATAGGACAAATCTTTCAGGAAGCTTGTGCTTGAGAACTGGAATTCAAATCCAATAGCTGGTTGGGGGGGGGTTATGTACTTAAAGAAAAGATTAAAGGCCCTAAAAACAAAGCTGAAAGCCTGGAACAAATCACATTTTGGGAATATCCAACAGAAGATAAAATCCTTAGAGGTGGAGCTTAATAGGCTTGACATATTAAGTGATGATAGGCAGTTGCATGATGAAGAGTTAAAGCTGAAAAAAAAAGTTCAGGAGGAGCTATGGGTTGCTGCCCACTCATATACTTCACTACTTAGACAAAAAGCTAGGACCAAATGGATTAAGGAAGGTCATTGTAATTCCAGGTTCTTCCACTTGATTGTCAATTGGAGGCGCAGAAATAATTTGCTAAATGGGGTGTTTGTTGATGGATGTTGGATTGAGGAACCATCAAGAGTTAAGGTTGAAATTCGGTTTTTTTTTACGAAGAGATTTGAAGAATCAGATTGGGCAAGACCCAAGTTGGATGGGGTTGCTTTTAATTCCATTGAACAACAGCACAATGATCTTCTTTTAGCCCGTTTTGGTAAGCTGGAGGTGAGGGAGGCTATGTGGGCTTGTGGATCTGAGAATATCCCTGGGCTTGATGAGGTTAATTTCAAATTTATCAAAGCTTTCTGGGACTGCTCAAACCGGACTTTATGAGGTTTTTGGACGAGTTCCATGCAAATGGCACTTTTCCTAGGGGTGGAAACACATCATTTATAGCTTTGATCCCTAAAGGTTTGGCACCACAGGGTTTAAATGATTACAGGCCTATTTCCTTACTGGGTTGCGTGTATAAGATTGTGGCCAAAATCTTATCAACCAGGCTGAAAAAGGTGCTACCTTCCATCATTGATCAGCGTCAATCTGCTTTCATGGAAGGGTGATGTGTTGCAAACACATCTAGTTTTTAGTATAGTTTAAGGTTAGATTTTAATTAAACATGTAGGAAATAGAATAGAATTAGGCTAGTTTAGCATTTTAATTACTTTGAACTAATTTCAATACATTCGAGCATTTTACAGGTAAAAAGGAGGAGAACTCAAGCAAAAAGAGAAAACCAAGTTTGAAGTCCCACGCTATTAGCGTGGGAATTCACGCTATCAGCGCCATATGCAGGAAAAGGAAGTTGAACTCTCGACCAATTCACGCTATTAGCGTGACAACCGCGCCACCAGCGTGAAAGAAGCATGGAAGCAGCCTGGAGATTCGAAGAACTCATGCCATTAGCGTGAGGAATGACGCTAACAGCGTCACCCTTTTGAGATACTCACGCTATTAGCGTGGAGTCGCGCGCTGGCCGTGTGGATGTGATTTTGTTTCATGTTTTAAAAGATTGACTTCAAAAATTGGATTATCTTTTGGCTTTCTTACCTTACTTAAACCTTAGTATAAATATTAGGCCTCTGAACTGAGAGAAGGTGGGGGATGAGCAGCCATTAGCATATTCTTACATTCCAAAACCCTAGAAATCAAGAATTAAAGCCAGAATTGCAACTGAATTATGAATCCATCAACAGCTTTTGTGTTCTTGAGGCCTATGGCAGGCTAAGCATTTCATTGTGGGAAGGCCATGAACTGATGATTTATCCTCTGTAATTTGACTGGTATTGAATTATATG
>PYAF01000265.1:0-18263 GCA_007407185.1 Glycine tomentella
CCAGAGGCCTTTATTTATAGATAGATCTAATTAGGGTAACCAGGCCTATTTTCTGTTCCAAATCTGAATCAAATCTTCTTAATTAAGGAAACTAAATATATTAATAGAATCAGTTAATTAAGGCAACTAATCCTAATATAAAACCAAATCCAAAACATATAACTTAAATAAGGAAACAATTTCAACCTCACGCGACCCGGGCGTGATCTCGCGCTAGTCGCGTGGAATGGCCGAAAGAATGGCGCTTGTCGCGTGGTTACGACGCTCATCGCGCGAGATGGCAGAGAAGAAAGTCCTTAATCCTTGAGGTTCTGGCGCGACACGCGGGATTTTTGGCGCTTCTCGCGTGGTACTCTCGGGTCCTCCACGCTGGTCGCGTGGATTCCACGCTGGTCGCGTGGTGTCTTCCAGTGATTGTTCTTCAACTCTGCACTTGACGCGACTCGCGTGACACTCCCGCGGGTCGCGCGGGACTCCAGTACTTGTTTTCTTCTTTCTTTGGCCTTTATTCTCCTCTTTTGTCCTGAAAATGCATAATTGGTATTGGAATGAGATAAAATAAAATATTATTAATAAACTAACTAAAACTAATCTAATTCCTAATTATTTAATCAAAATATAACTTAAAACTATCCTAAACTAAGATGTGTTTGCAACACATCAGAGACCGTCTTTGAATGCCTTTTTATTTTTATTTTTATTTTTTTTATGATTTTTTTTTATTTTTATTAAGGTTTCTAAGACGGCTAAATACTGAACCGTCTTAGAAGGGTAGCCTTCAAGGACGGTCATGCGCTGAGACCGTCTTTGAATGCCTTTTCATTTTTATTTTTATTTTTTTATGATTTTTTTTATTTTTTATTAAGGTTTCTAAGATTGGTGGTAACAGAACCGTCTTAGAAGGGTAGCCTTCATAGACGGGCATGTGCTGAGACCGTCTTTGATGGTTTTTTTATATTTATTTTTGAATTTTTTTAAAAGCTTTCTAAGACGGGTGTCTAGGGAACCGTCTTAAAATGGTAGTTTTTTTTTTTTGGGAAATTTTCTATTTACGATTTTACAATTCATTAGCATCTTACAATCGCGTTTTCGTTTGATGTTAAATACTATTAAAGGAATCATTAAATGTGGAAGCTAATACATGAATAAAAACTAAAAATTGTTTATATATATTTCAATGATAACATTAATATTTGCAAAATTTGAACTAGAAACCAATGGAACATGTTGTCCTTCTTTCAAACAATCATCTTACGAATTATTTTTCCATTACACATCTCATATGATCATCGAAATAACACATAAGTACATTAACATGAAAATTTGATAAGGTGGATCTTCTTACTCCATGGTCCTGATCAATATCATTCACCTATGCCGCATGATCCATAAATTGGTTCCTCATACTCAACATAATCAAAACCTGTCCAATTCAGTTAAATTAAGAGAATACCAACATTAAATTATGACTAAATCAAGGAACATACGGGAATAATGTATCCTACAATCATTCAATAACAATCTATAACAAAATTGATGGAAAAATTATAACATGTTACTTTACTTCTATTGAAGTAAAAAGGGAGCCCATGCCATACACAATGCAGTCCACATTATTTAAGAAGAGTACTGTACCAGTTAATTAATAAATCTATTAATTATTATGTTCATTAACGAATGGCTAAGCATGCAGAACAAGGGAAACAGAGTGTGTGTGGGGGAAAGAACCTATTGCCATGTTGAGCATGGAGATCAATGACCATTTTCTCTTCATATTCTGATAGAAGGCCTCTCTTCAAGTCTGGCCTCAGATTATTTGTCCACCTCAGCCTGCAACTTTTGCCACACCTTAACAGCCCTGTATGAAGGAATAACCAATTTTTGGAAATTAAAAGCATGATTTCTAAAAATTTGTAAAGAAACAGTGGCAAATTAATTGTTATGTAGATGATTAGATATAGGAAAGTATTGTGGAATAGATGTTGCTACCAAAGGAAAGGAGTGAACATTAATTTTGCAAGCCAATACGAATTTAAAATAAAACTTAGGGTGAGGGTGTAATGTCTCGAAATTTAAGCATGTAATTAAGCCGAATTAAGCTTGTGATTAAGTATAATAATTATGCTTTAGAATCCCTGAAAGAAAGCTTGAGAAAAGAGTTGAGAAAACAGATTCGAACAACTGGCGCTAACCGCGTGGAGCCTGGCGCTAACCACGCGGGATGCATGAAACAGGCCAATGGTTTCGGCCATTTCACGCTATTAGCGTGGATACGGCGCTAACAGTGTGGGTTGGTCGAGCCTGTGGCGCGGGCAGCTCGGTAATTGGCGCTATCAGCGCGGAAAGCTAAAAACAGGCCAATACTTGCGGCCATTCCATGCTAACCGCGTGGGAGGTGGCACTGATGGCGTGGGTCATACGAACCATGGCGCGATCAGCGCGGCACCCGGCGCTAACAGCGTGGGACTTCGGGCAGCCTTATATAAGAGCTCATTTGGGACGAAAATGGAAGAGGAAAAGTGAGAGAGGAAGCCATTGATGAGCTACAGAGCTTTATATCTTCTTTATCGTTCACCTAAACACGTCTGACCCAATTGAGAAAGTGATCAGAGCCCCGAGAGGGGAGAAAGACCCCGATTGATTCTCGAGAAAGAGCGAGAAACAATGAGATTGATTTCACTGAGAGAACCCTTGAGAGCTCAGAGTTTAAGGGCGAAGGAGGCGTTGTTTGAGCAAGCTGCCTTAGGGAAAGCGATTCCCTGGTGTTTCTGAACATCACAGAGGTAAGAAACTCGAGCTCTAACAGTTGGTTCTGTGTTTTGGATTTCGGGGTTTTGGGGTTATCTTGAGGGGTGTTGTTGGAGGTGTTAGAGCCGTTATTAGGCTCGGACTCTGTAGAGTTTTATGCTCAGAAAGATGTTCTGATGAATTTAGAGCCTTGAATCATCATTACTGATGAAGTTTGATTTTGGCTCTGAGTATGTATGAGCAGAGACAAAAGGCTAGTAATATGACTAGTATGAACCTTAGAACAGTTAACAAAGTTGCTCATGAGACTATATAGATGAGATTGACCGGTTGAAACTGGTGATAATGAGAAGTTGAGTTTGAGCTATTTTAAGCAGGTATATGCTTGATGATAGCTCGATCAGAATCTTTGTCGAGGCTCTGTAGCCTTGTGTAGGCTGAGAGAGATCCTGTTGAGGATTAGATGATCACTTATATAGTGATTTGGTTTATGTTTGTAGAAAGGATGAGAGTTTCCTTTCACTTGAACGGTCTAGAACCGTATCTGATATGCTATATGCTTGTTCTTGTGTAGGACGTGAGCGTGAGAGCTCTGGTGGTGTTGACCACGAGGCCGGGAGAGTCGGTGATTTGTCTAGAGCAGGTAAGCTCTTGGTTCTTGTTTGTGTATCCTCTGCTGCGTTCCACCATATATCCACTGGGATTATGGTTATGATATGTGTATAGACTAGTAGAGGAATGTGTATAATGCTGTGAATAAATGGTAGATGATGTCTGAACCCTATGAAAGGGTAATTGATGCTTGACATTTGATCTGGACCCAGAGATGGGTAATTATTATGTATGGCCATGAGTTGTTGATTGATGATTGACGTGTATTTGATCCCTGAGAAAGGGAAATTGAGGTGTATGGCTGTGATTCATTGGTAGCATGCCTGATTGATTATGAAACTTGAGTATGCATGTATATAGATGCTGTGTATTGATGTTCTGATCCCCATGAGAGGGAGATTGAGATGTATTAATCTGTTATGCTGGAAATGTGAACTGAACCCTGTGATAGGGGATTGATATGCATGGCTATGATGTGATTGAATTGTGGCATGTCTGGTTGAATGTGAAACCTGATTATGGATGTTGTGCTTTAATAGCATCCTATTGTCGTAGGATAGATGATTTGAGATTGAGTAAGACCTGGTGAGAGATGAGTCTGTGATATGGAGGTAGCCTCCTACGTGGAGATGTTCCTATATACACAGAGGTAGCCTCCCCAGGCAATTGTATTGTGTTAGAGGATGAGATGGCCCTGTGATACATAGAGGTAGCCTCGTGATAAGAGATGTTCCTATGTACACAGAGGTAGCCTCACCAAAAGGGGATGTACCTGATATATAGACGAAGCCTCGAGATAGAGATGTACCTATATATCTAGAGGAAGCCTTCGCTAGGGATACATGCAGGAGATGTGGCGAGTATGTAGAGGTAGCCTCCCTGTGAGGAGATGTTCCCATATACTTAGATGTAGCCTCTGCGTGGCATTTATTGATGTGATGAATGGCTTTATGCCATGAGTATGCCTTGGTTTTGGCTGATGGATGTGTATAAACTGATTGTGGTCAGGTGTATTGTGCATTGATGTGCTTGATTATTGATTTAATGTTTCACTGATGATGATAATGGTTGATATATATATATATATGTGTTGTCAGTGAACCAGGGGAAGGAAATACCTTCAAGGGCCCTGAGTTTACTGAGATTTTATATCTCACCCCTTGTGTGGGGCTATGTTTTGCAGGTGATTCTTCCAGAGTAGCAGAGAGATCCCAAGGCAAGAAGCCTATGCAGGATTAACTGCTGATGGACACCTTAGGCTAGAGAACATGAGCATGTGGCTCAAATGTTTTGTATCTTGTTTTAGATGTGGATTTTGTTGTACCCTAAGGGGATATTGTATAGTTTTGTACTGTACAGAGGAACTTGTATGTATATTCACCATATTATAGTGTACAGTGTTATACAGATGACATTTGATTATGTCACTTTTAGTATATGCTTCCAAACTGCTTAAACTCTGATTGATTATCTGTTTAATTGTGGTGCATGTTTGGTAATGACCCTGATTAGTGGATCGGGGCGTTACAGGGGGAAAGACGAAGGGCAAGAAGATATTCAGGCATCATTGCAATCTTTATACGCAGTTATGAAAGATGGTAGGAAAGTAGGATTACCATCCTGCTGGTTTTGATGAATGACTAGAGTAGCCGATTCCAATATTACAATTAAGCCTGCTTATTGATGTAATTTTATAATGTCATTGGGCACTTGTGAACTATTAGTTATAATTAGGGCTATATTCACCTAGGAAATGTATGTACTAAGGCTTTCTATTTCATGGTGGCAATCATTACTGTGGATGCCATAATTACATATTCAAAAGGTTACTTCTCATGATTCCAGTTATTTTAGTGTGTCGCTACTTCATGAAATGCTAATTGGCAGCATGGAATTAAAATCAAATGTGTGCTTCGACCTTGATGAATGAGGCTTGTTTCATGTTATTGATCCATGCTTATGATACTCTCTCGCTGCAGTGCTAAAATATGCTACTCAACTACATATTTTTTGTTAATCTTGTATCTTACTATGCTTCTTATTCAGGAGCTATTACAAATGCACAAATGCTGGTTGCCCTGTCAGAAAACATGTGGAGAGGGTATCTCATGATCCAAAAGCAGTGATAACCACATATGAGGGTAAACACAATCATGATGTACCAGCTTCAAGGAATAGCAGCCATGACATGGCAGTACCAGCAGTTGCACCAGGTGGACAGACCAGAACTAAGTTAGGAGAAAGTGACCATTAGCCTTGACCTTGGAATGGGAATTAGCTCAGCTACGGAACATAGGTCAAATGGGCAAGGGAAAATGCTGCATTCAGAGGTTGGGGACACACAAACTCATTAGTTACAGTTCCAACTTCAAGTTTGTCTATGTCTATGTCCATTTTTGAATGCTTGATTTTCATTATCTTTAGTTAAATTCTACAAAATTCAAATGCCAACAAAGTCTATCTGGAATTGAAGTGAGAGAGGTTCAAATTAATATTGATATAGTGAGAGAGAAAGAGACAGAGAGAGAGAGAGAGAAAGGGAGGGAGACTTCGAGTTCCTAAGAATATGCACATAACAAGGTGGGATTGAGCACCACCACCTACTTATTTATATATAAAATTCAACCTCCTTTTATTAACTCCAAAGTCCTCTAACCCCACTACCACAATTGTCTTATTTTTTTTTTCATTTTTTTCCAACTATTTATTCCTCACTCAATTTAGATTTAGTTTTTTTAAAAAATATGTTTAAGGATCATGATAACAAATAATTGATTTTTTAGTTCCTACTAAATATTTTCATTATTTTGAGTGTCGATGGATCGGGGGAACATGAGAAGGAAGAAAAGGAAATCTTAATATCATAAGCATTGGATGATGGAAAAAGCAAGCAAGCCGATATCTTTTTCCTTCTTCTTTTGTTGTGAGAACGGAATGGAAGAAAAGTAATGAAACCCGCGATGGCTACTGAATAACCTCCTTTTTTTACTTTATCAATAATAAAGCCTTTTACCTTTGTATTCGTTCGCCAAATCTTGTTCAGTTCCATCCAAGCTAGGTTTTGTCTGAATCTTATGGTCTTCATGCATTAGGTCACCACAGTTCTGCAACCTTTCATGCTACGATGTATGTATACTATACTACCACTTGTCTACAAATTTTCAATGAGCAACCAAAAAAGTTGTATTCATTCACAGAAACATCATTCCTAGAATCCATGATTCCCGAACATGAAAAAATTCCCCCTACCAAACCCCCCCTAGACCATTACTCTCTGCAGAACTAAAGACAATAGGAAACCCATTCAGGCTATCTAATAATCTATTAGAATTATACAACTACAACAGAACACATATAGAAGCTCTCTGGATAGCAAATTTGTATGTCAAGAATAGGAACAACAAACAAGTTAAATGCTACAGGTTTTTAACTTTTTATTCCCCATGGGTTATGAATTATGATCCAGGAAAAAAAGAGGTTAATTATATTAAATTTTAGATTTCCATGTTGCAGCTATTGAGTATACTATTGTAGCCAGGGAAGCAATTTTATATTATAAACTTTTGTGACCAATCCTTAGGTTCCTTGGCTCATTCCCAAATATCGGATACTTCTTTGGCTCATTTCCTATAAACTTGTGTGGGGTAACAAACCAGCTACCATTCACATTGACTAAAACCAAAAGTTCTATTAGAGAACAAAGCAAATTGAGACAGATTCACACATTATTGGAGAGAAAAGGGATTTACGGCGCCAAAACCAGACCATAAAAAAAAATGCGGCATGCATCTTCAATGTAGATTTTTACCCTTCATCAGAACATGGTTTGATACTACTAGAGGAATATAAAATATTCCATGACCTCCACCTCCTAATATCTAAAGCTCTTGGGATGAATTGGTGGTTGACATGCTACTAGAGCCTACATGATCATGTCACTGGAAATTTAATCCAAGTCTCTCTCATTCTTCATAATTAAATTTAAATTTTAACACAAATATAAGCAATGTTAAAATAGGAGAAAAGAGAGGGATAATGGACTGGAAACCGTGTATGAGATTACACAAGAGACGCATGTTTATATAGGTTAGTTACACATAAATAGAGGACATTTTGTTTTTTTCTAAATCAAAGATTGTGTTTATAAATCACTAATATTAATAGAATCAGAATATTGGATTCTGATTTTCAACAACCAATCTTTTAAAAGGAGCCTCTTCAAACTTAACTATCAATCAAGATAAAAAAAAAATTGTATAATACAGGGGAAAAAACTTTCTTACCAATGCCAATTCGAATATTACGAAGTGCATGAAATACACCAAGAGGGGATCGAACTGCAAAGAATGTATCAACCTGGCATAAATACAATTTAGTCATATGAGCAATAAAAAATAATTCTCTGATTATTTTACATCAGAATCAATTTTCTTTTAATTTATAACAAACTGGCCCAATAGCTTATGAAAAAACAGCCTCTATAAATAAGTTGTATCATAGAATCACGATGTTGTTAACCTTAACCACTGTTTATATTTACTATGGAAATAAAAATGACCTATCTTTTATCTGTTCAATATGTTAAATATTATGCAAATCTAAATGAAAACATTTTGAACAGATAAAAGATGACAGAATCAAAGTTCTTTTCTGTTTCCATACCTTAAATCGAAGTTTGGTGTACTTGATATATGCAGTATAAGTCTTTGGAGCATCTTGTAAGGGAGGTAGCTTTTTAGATGACTTTTGTACTGTCATAGTGCCACATGCATGTCAACATCCTTATTTTCTTTGTGTTATAAATTAAAAATCAATATGAACACAAAATATCGAAACCTTCTAAAGGAAAAAAACCAGTAATTACCAAAATGTTAACTCTTCCTCAGTATGATTATTGCTATGGCATGATTCCTTTTCAGCTAGACTGGCCTTCAATGAATCAATCTAAACAAATAAACTTTGTTAGTTATGAGCATGCACTAAATGCAGTTAACATTAGTAGTCAAGTAGCATAATACTAAGAGGGTATTTGTTAGGAATCCACAAACGGGTGGAATTATTGGGGAGATAAACAAGAAAAACAGAGAATGAATGGGAACAAATATGCTTTTACAGTATTTCTTGATTGATAGTTATAGGATGTAACTATAAATAATACATTCAATGAAGTTAACAGAGAAAATGAAGCGAAACAGAACCAGTGCAGGGGTTGATCACGAAGTTGTCACTGAAAATGTGGAGAACTAGTAGTCAATTGCAAGGTAAATGAATGAATGCATTCATAAATAAAATACCAAGATAGTTGTACATACATAAGTCAGCCTTAGCTTCAATTACCTTACAACTCCTAACTTCTTCATTCATTATATTACATTACGACCCCAATAAAAAATAATGTAACTTACCAACAATCCAACCTGCACTTGCAAAACCACTGCTATGTCTGAAATTTTTCATTTGTAGACCTTGAATGTGTGTATGCAATCTCTCAAAAAATAAAGGGTTAAAATAAATTTTTTAAAATTTCGTAAGAGCCTTGTTGGTGCTGGTTGCTTGTCACTTAATCTCTTGGGGTGTTGTCATATTTGCAGCCGTTGGATAAATCCAAATACAGGGATGGCCTCTGACATGTGAGTATATATTGATCATATAAGCACCCATATGCATAGAATGAAACAATTTGTAACTACAATAAAAAGGTAGTAGTTTCATAAGTGGACTAGTCGAACCTTATGGTTGTTTCATTCATTGAAATGGGGTACCATCAGGACTATCGCAATCTCCACCTAAACAATGACCTGCGAAGTAGTTTCATTTGGCAAAGAAAATAGTACACATATATCGAAACTATGTTGAAGAGTTAAAGAAAAAAAAAGATAACACGCTAGTATTCCATTAAAGGCCTTCAATTTGCGAACAATGTCTACAATGCGTACATATATGGGAAGGCTAAATGTTTTACAAAAAACCCGTAAGACATACAAAACAGACTACATTGATTTGTTTTTTGCTTCTAACAAAAATGATGCCCATTTTTGTCTTAATGTTTTTATGGTCCCCATGTCTAACGCTGTGCCATCACTAAACCACTGCAAGAATAAGTCAACAAAGAAAATCATTTAGAACCATTTACAGTATATGGAAGCATTTAACAAATTCAACTGAACATTAAAATGTATTCAACTTCTTATACCTTGGTCCATTCATTCTTCAAACCGCCACTTACAATGTTCCACATCCAATGCATTACGTAATACCCACATTCAAACCCTCCCTTTTGCACATGGCTCTAAATATAGTAACCTTTAAATGTAAATTTGACATTTGCAAATATATTACAACAACACAATCTGCATTAAGGTGAACTAAATGACTAACCTTAAGTTCAATCCAGTTTGGTGCAGATGCATTGCACTTACCATCGACACCCGTATTCAAACCCTTAAGTGAACTAATTTATGAAATGCAACATACATCTATGTTAACGCATGAACTTTAGGTTGTATGGATAACTTCGATTCGTAATGTGAAAATATTCATTCTTGGTACAACTTACTTGTTAAGTACAGCTTTGATGTGAATATCTGGCTTCTTCCGCAATGAACAAAACCATACCACTGTATGAGTTGCCGGACAAAGAACAAAAAGCTGCCAATGTGCGCTGCATTTTATATATATTAGGAAGAAAAAATAAACAAGTACACTTATCCCTTATATGTCATTAGTTTCATACTCACTTATTCAAATAAGCTCCTAGGTACACCTCTCTTTGTGATTCCTTGACCCATAATTGAATGTATTGTTGACTTTCTAACCATCTGTCCTTTGCATCATGTATCATTTGAGGCTCTAGGAACCCATACACTGAACCATAACCCAACCTTGTACTCCACTGATCCATAAACCTATTATTATCATTTGAAGTGAAATTGAAAATGTTAAACATGGAGACTGCATCAATTAACTTTAAGTAGGACATGAAATAATACATTCAATGGCCTGTTACTTACATAATCCACAACTGTAGTATAGAAATGTTCAAGTACTTGTCACCTGATATAATTTCATTGATATCTGAATGTGTAATGAAGAATGTTGTTTCGACACTAGCAATGCCAAACTTAAATGGTTCCCATTTCAACTGTACTGGCCGAAGGTAAATATCATAGACGTTCTTCATCAATTCATCCAAAGGATCAACTGATTCTGGAATGTTTTCTAAACTAACGTGTCCAGCTTATGTATTTGACACAAATAACAAATAACCAATTGTTACGTTATGTATTTATAAAAATAGCAACACAATATTAAATTGCAAGCAAAGTGATGGCCTACCTCTTGTGATACTGCTTTCACCAAACATGTGGGCCAAGCGACAAATGTGTGTAGGGTATCTCTGACATACATAATCTATGAAGTTGGATATGGAACAGGTGCATCCCCATCATAAATAGTTTCCACACTAACCCGTACCACATCATCTGCGTACTTAACATTGTGAATTAAAGAGGTTCTGTTGTACACTTTGCCCATAGCAACTAGCTTTGTCGAACCATGAGATGCAACAAACAACCCCATGCAAGGCACCACATCAGTAGCTTTATCTTCCCCAGATGGATTTGCTTTAGTTTCAGCACAACTTCCTTTTGTGCTAACACGAGCCGCCAATTGTTGTACAAGTGCATCTACCGGCGGCGATTTTTGTGTTGCAAGTTGGCTTAACTCCATTTTAATTGCTTCCTTTAATTTTTCGTTCAATTTCACATCCATGTCAGCTTCCATTTTTTTCTGTATTCTCTCCTCCAACTCAGCTTTCATTTCTTCTATATGTTGTTTACTTTCCTTCTCCTTTTCCCTCCTCCATTCTTCCTTCAGCTCTTTAATTATGCCAGCCAATTGCTCAGTGTTTATGGATCCACACGAACTACTTGAGGCACGTGATCTATGTCCAAAATATTGAGTTATGGTCACACCTGTCCCTGCAACACGTACCCTACCAGGGTGTTCCGGTCGTCCAATAGTAGCATTTAATATGTCGTGCTGACCATGAGGAACAAAGCTTCCTTGCGTCTGTTAATCTTCTAACAAGTCCTGTAACATCGGATTGACAAGTTGTCAACTCATTAAAATGTAATATATAAACTAATATTTTGAACCTTTAGTTAAACTCACTATTTTATCCGCTATTTCTCTGGCCTTGTCAGATGTCATCTGCCCATATTTCTTAGTGTGGGCCATCTTCCACTTCACATGTCTAGGAATTGGCGACGGAGGTTCTTCAACATCACACTCGTGCTCAGTAAACATTGCATCTTGTATTCGCTTCTTTAATTTCTCATCCATTAACTTTTTTTCTAGCAGGTTATAACCCCCACGAGAAAGTACGTGGGGCATTCATTATTTTTTTGGATTTCTTGCGCCTTTTTCCTTACTCCCTGTCATTGATTTCGAAAGGACGTTGAATGAGTCAGTTCAATTTCAATACTGCAGCCATTTATATAATTATAGTAAAACATAAGTTGCCATCTAACCTGCCAAGAAGGTGTTTTTCGGCTAGAAACAAATTCCTCCCAAGTTTGAGGATGTATACCATATTGAACGGAAGGTTCATTATCATTTTGCCTCTTAGCTTCAGCATATATGTATTTTGTGGTTAATGCAGATTTGAATGACCTCCATCTTGTGCAAACCGATGACATTATCTTATTCTTGGCCTTATCAGCTTCTGGGATGTCAAATCTTCCCTGCAGAAGTAAACACAATTGGACAGTTTAATTTAACATTATCATAGCATTCAACTAGGCTTTATCATAGACATTGACTAAGTTAACATACCAAAATGTCTTCCCAAATTAGATTCTTCAATGTTTCAGGAACATCTTTCAAAGAAGAATGGATAATGGGAATTTTGTCTCTTGCCACTACCCCGAGATAGCTGTGGAATTTTTCTTTGTTATTGCCAGATGCTCTTCCAGTTGATGGATTTACATTAACTACTGGCCTTGGCTGATCCAAGTCTCTACGAGTCAAGCTTCTTAGACGGGTCGCTTGTCTAGTTTTCATAGACGTCTCCACTGAATGTTGATGTTGTGAATTGGGAGGGGACAATGGGGGTGTCGCCATCAATCTGTAAGCAAAACCAAACAACGAAATTACATAAGTCTGCTATATAACAAAAAAATTTTAAAAGCTGTTTCAACTAAAGGTAAGCATAACCGTTGCAAAACGTACACATTGAAAATACATTACTTTGAAGTTCAGCAATTACGATTTCATGTTCTCCCATAAACCTTCATCATGATCAATTCACTTTGCAAGTTCATCATCAACATCATTGTCTTCAACTACGGAGGGCATCCGTGATGAGAAAGCAGGCATTTCACAAATATCCAGTGAGGCATCATCACGCAAATGCATACCACTAAAAGATGATCTTGCTTGTAAAACAATCGAAAAGCGAGCGTCACACGGATCTGTGATGTAAAACACCTGTTTTGCTTGCTCTGCCATAATGAAAGGCTCATCCTTGTAACCCACTTTATCAAGTTCAACCAAAGTGAATCCAAGATGGTCTTGATGGACACCTGTGTTACCGTTTACCCACTTACACTTGAATACAGGAACTCTAAATGCACTATATCGACCTCCCATATTTCTTCAATTACCCCAAAGTATGGCATATATGCTTGAATTGGGTTGTTATCAGATGCGCCACAAAAGTGTAACGAGTTAGCATCGATTGTAACCCCACTGTTTTGCACTGAACTTTTATCATCTTGCGACTTTGTGTAAAAACAATAGTTGTTGATATCATATCCCTTCCAAGTGGGTACATTTAAGTGTGGGCCAACAGCTAACAGTCTTAATGTTGCAGATGCGTTGTCATCACTCATTATTTGACCTTTAAACCATTCAATGAAAGTTCTGTTATGTTCTTGCAACACCTTCATGATGTTCATTCTAGGGTGAGTCTTTGTCAAATGCTGTTTGTGAGCTTCTAAGTACGACATTACCTCAGTCATGTTATTCAAAACATACAAATGAGGTTGTGAAAGCTGCTGTCGACTCATAGTAACAACATTGAATCCTCGTGTACCCTTTCCTCTTGATGACTGGTCATGGCGACTCTCAGGTATACCAACAGCTTTAATTGAATCCATGTACTCAGAACAAAACTCAATGCATTCTTCGGCAACGTACCTTTCAACAATGGAAGCTTCAGGTCTGTATTAATTTTTAGTATAACCTTTTAAGACTTTCATGTACCGCTCAATCGGATACATCTAGCGTAAGAACACCGGACCACACAACCTGATTTCCCTCACTAGATGAACAATTAAGTGGACCATTATGTCAAAAAAAGAGGGGGGAAAAAACATTTCCAACTGACAAAGGACAATAGCCGCCTCATTCTCTAAATCATCCAACTGTGTCGGGTCAATAACCTTCTTACATAAAGCATTAAACACGAAGCACAGGCGACAAATGGCAACCCTAACTTTGTCTGGCAATATACCCCGAATGGCAACAGGCAATAATTGTTGCATTAGCACATGACAATCATGAGACTTCAAACCAACCAATTTGAGGTCAGTTACGGAAACAAGGCTCTTGATATTTGAAGAGTATCCTTGTGGGACCTTCAAACTACGCAAACATTGACAAAAAGCTTTTTTCTCTTTTGTGGACAAAGTGTGACTTGCTGGGGGCAAATAGGATTGTCGACCTTTACTAATTGGATGCAACAGTTGGCGTATACCCATTTCAACAAGATCATGCCGACATTTTAAATTATCCTTTGTCTTGCCTTTGATATTGAGTAGGGTGCCAATTATACTATCGCAAACATTTTTCTCGACATGCATGACGTCTACACAATGTCTCACATCAAGACCGGCCCAGTATGGAAGATAAAAAAATATTGACTTTTTCTTCCAAATGGTTCTTTCGTTAGCATCCTTCTTTTGGGTCTTCCCGTACACAGTGACAATGTCCTTAACACAATCATAAACTTCATGGCCAGTCAATGGTGTGGGTGCAATTTTAGTCTCTTGACTTCCATAAAAAGCTTTTTTCAATCGCCTATACGGGTGATAAAGTTTGAGGAATCTTCGATGCCTAGTGTAAACTGTCTTCTTGCCATGCTTCAGTTGGATGAACGATGTATCTTTCTGACAGATAGGACATGCATAATGGCCTTTAACACTATACCTACTCAAATTTCCATAAGCTGGAAAGTCATTAATGGTACAAAATATCATTGCACGCAAGGTAGAGGTTTCCTTCAGATTTCCATCAAAGAAATCTACCCCGTCAACCCACAACTTATTCAAATCTTCAATTAGTGGCGCTAGATATACATCAATATCGTTTCCGGGCTGCCTTGGACCCGATATCATCATACACAACATAATGTATTTTCGCTTTATGCACAACCAAGGAGGGAGGTTATAAATCATCAACAACACAGGCCACGAACTATGATTAGTTGCAAGGTTACCAAAAGGATTCATTCTGTCGGATGCAAGACCAAGCCTTAGGTTCCTTGGCTCATTCCCAAATATCGGATACTTCTGATCGATCTTTGCCCATTGGGGAGAATCAGCCGGATGACGGAGAAATCCATCAATTTGCCTTCGATGTGCATGCCAAGTTAGGTTTTTTGCATCATCGGCGTTAGCAAACAACCGCTTAAATCTAGGAATAATTGGTAGATACCAACAGACTTTTGTTGGACGAGTAGTGTTTCTACCTGGTTCATCGAGACATTCATCTTCGTTCAACTTGTAGTGTGATACCCCACATGTCGGAAAGTTTTGCATATCAGCAAAGTCATTTCGGTACAGTACACAATCATTAGGACAAGCATGTATTTTCTGGTACTGCATACCCATAAGACATAAAATTTTCTTCGCCTCATAATGATTTTTCGGTAGAGTGTTGTCTTCAGGAAGCATTTTCTTCAACAAAACTAGCAATTCTGTGAAGCTTTTGTCACTCCACCCAAATCTAGCCTTTAGGTTGACCAAAGCTAACACCGCTGACAATCGTGTGTAGATTGTGCACTCAGAATACAAGGGGATCTCTGAATCACTTTGTAATTTCTCATAACTAGGTGCATGTGCTTGGCGAAAACTGGCTTCTCCAAGATCGCGTAGCATGTCTTCAATATGAAATCCTGTGTCTACATCAAGCTGCGCAGTAGATTCAGATGTTGGCATATCCGGCAATTCCCCATGCCAGATCCATTTTGTGTAACTCGGAATAATTCCGTGACAGATTAGGTGCGACCTGATTTCATTTAGTGGTTGTCGCCTCCCATTTCCACAGTTAACAGAAGGACAAAAATAGTTTCCAAGCTCAGGAGTTGTATTACATGTGGCAAATTGGAGGAATTGTTCAACCCCATTTTCATATTGCTGACTAATGCGCGGTAATTTCATCCAATTACGATCCATGGTTTAACAAATAAGCTGGCGTGATGATATTGTACAATATGTTATATGCATTAAAATGTAACACTTTAATAAGGTCGGGCCCTATCCCATTCAGGAAGTCATATATTGTATACATGATGTGTAAATACAAGATGAGTTTGGTTTGTTTAATTTAATGAAATTTTGGCAGCATTTCGCATTGATCTCCAAGTACACGAAAGGAAAGGACAGGTTTGAAATCACCCCTTTCCAGTATGCACTCGGAGATCAAAGCGACATGCTACCGAAATTTCATTAAATTAAACAAACCAAACTTAACTTGTATTTACACATCCTGTATACAATATATGACTTCCCAAACTGTCCAAACGGACAATTCAAGATTCAATTCAACTAGTAATCCAAACTATTCGTATTACTCATTGAATTGATTCTTGAACAGGAAACTAAGGTTGACTAACAATGCAATGCATGGTGTGACAAAGAAAATAATCATATATTAAGTTATTAACAAAGGAAGTGTTTACCACAAAAGATAGGAAACAACACACATACCTCAAAGCATGGTCAATATCAATAGCAACACAATCCAGCGACAGCGACGATAACAATGACTTGTTGTTGCGTGAACCAAGAATGACAGATTCAAAAACAACCACCTAAAACAACATTAAAGAATTAATTAATAATATCTTAGACATACGCATATAGAATTTGAATCCACAACATAGGATTCTTTTTGTAATCAAACCATAAAGCACCAAAAAGCAACTAGCACAGAATACATATATTACAATGTCCAACTGTATGATTGGTTATCAAGGAATGATATTTTCACACCTTAATAAGTAGTATATACACCGAGATAGAGAGACAGGGCAGATATATGTATTTCAAAATTAAAATGTACAAAGTATAGTTGAATGGTGAAATATTGGGACTGTTAAGAAAGAACAACTACACAACTAGAATAACTTAGCAAGAATTATAAAAAAAAATTATATTCAAAGGTGGTTGTTGGAAAAAGAATAGTTTCCATAACAAGTATTCTTTTTCATTTATACAAATTTCAACAATGCAACTAAAGATGTCAATTTCTATAACTGAGGGGTTTTTGTGGGCGAAGTTTGTCTTACAGATTGATTTATATAAGAGAGATTAAATGTAACATTATGTATTAAACATGAGGCCCGGGGCGTGGGAGCGTGTCAGATTTTTGTGTTGGTTTGATGTTGTTCTGCTTATTATATACTACTATTTAGGTGTGTTTGTGTGTGGATGAACTTGCATCTTTAGTACTCATAATGAGGGTTTACGATCCATGGTTATGTATAATGGATTTTGGTTAAGGCCAACTATAAGTGAATTGATTTGTGATTGAAAAGTTTAATGTCAAAGGCTAGTTTGGAGTAAAACCAGAACACTGATTTTTGCCCTCATGTTGAATTTGCATTTTTCGCTTCTATGCAGGAAATGTATTTTTAATCAAACATCAGTAATTTCCTAGCAAAATGTTGTTCAACATCGACAAACAACTGTTTGGAGTTTTGCGCTGCACAACCAAACATGGCAGTAGTTGTTGGGTTGAAACTGACAACTAACGCCTTGTTTGTTTGTTTGTTTAATGTTTTCAATTGATGTATACCCAGTTTATCGGATGCTCTAATTAATAATTGTGGGATGTGAAGCAGTGATAAATTTGTAGTGTTTCAGGTGTTGTTGTTTATGCTGTTAATGATTTATATCTCTCTATTTCCAGACACAAAGGCTTGGGAAGTGGACACTGAGTGTGCAACACCGTCATAATGTTTCATGTGTTATGTTCAATGCAAAGCAGGATATCATTGTGTCAAATTCCGAAGATAAAAGTATTCACATATGGGATGCAACAAATAGAACTGGTATTCAAACATTCTGCCGAGAGCATGACAGATTTTGGATTCTTGCAGCCCATCCTGAAATGAATCTGCTGGCAGCTGGTCATGACAGTGGCATGAATGTTTTTAAGCTGGATAGATAAAGGGCTGCATATGTTGTTAGTGGTGATTCATTGTTCTACACTAAAGATCGGTTCTTGTGTTTCTATGAATTCTCAACACAAAGAGATGCACAAGTACTTTGATTCCGACGATCGGGATCTGTTGCGCGATTTATGCGAATGTGTACGGCAAGTGCACCGATCGTTAACAAGTAATAAAGTAGGTAAGTGAGTTATCGTCTCCACAGGGATTGGGGTAATTTTTACAATAATATTAATTCTAAATGACTGGAAAATAAAACAGCAAATAAAGAGATAATTGTTGATGTTGGATGATTGGTTGAATAAAAACAGAAATTAAAATGTAATAAAATAGTAAGAAAATTTACCAATGGAAGAAACAATTGTGGTCAGGCACAATCCCTTTTGTTCCTACCTCCTTCACTTGATTGGTTTATTATCTTAAGTCACACACATGATAAATCTTT
>PYAF01000266.1:0-14803 GCA_007407185.1 Glycine tomentella
CCTTGATATTGTATCATACAGCCAAAGCTTGATCTTAGATAGCCTGATCCGCAATTTTCCTTTTGTTTCATGTAATATCAAAATTCTAATTTCCTATTAATTCATGTTGCCTTTAATTATTAAAATTACTATACTAATTCATTTAGAATACTTGTTCTTCCCATAATTAAGAGAAAATTCTATAGATCATGTCTATACTATTCTTATAATTTTCTGATACCTGAGGTTGTCTAGATTGAGCTCTTTTCAGAATATCTTCCAAAATTCCTAGAAATCATAATTTAGGATTTTCTGCCACCAACCATGTTGATAATTTGTTGTCTAACGGCATTTTATTCAATACTCAGGTTCCCATAATTTTCTAAAGTCATCTTGGTCAGTTTTGACCTAGGGGCATTTTGGTAATTTTACCCATCACCCTAGGGGTAAAATCGTCATTTCTAAAAATATTCAGGGAAACTCTATATTTGTTACCCTAAGGGTATTCTGATTATTTTTCAGGCATCCCAGAGTGTTTAGAGAATTTCCTCCTTAAAGTATCTTGTTAAAATGCCTAAGGACAATTGGTCATTAATAAAATATCCAGGGGTATTTTAGTCTTTTAGTGCCTCAGGGACCTATCTGTCATTTATGAAATTGTCTAAGGACATTTTGGTAATTTCTCCTAGTAAATATCTTACTAAAATATCTAGGGATGCATTGGTCATTTCCAAAATTGTTCAGGGCAAAATTGTCATTTTCACCTTAGGGATATAAACGTCATTTCTGAAATTGTTCAGGGGCGTTCTTGTCATTTTGCCCTAAATTTTCTACTGCCTATTATTAACATTTTACTCTTAGTCATTCTCTGTAATTCCTTAAATTTTGGGGTGTTACATATGTGAGACAGGCTATGAGACAATTCCCTGTTTTTCTGCTGTCATGGACTTGTATTATACCTTTTCTAGCCTCAGGGAGGTTGGTTAATGGATATGTCTCTGATTTGGGTAATTTGAAATGAAAAGCTCAGGCTCAAATAGGGTACAAATGGAAAAATAATTGAAGGTAAGTTAATTTGGCCCTGGTTTTCAGAAGAAGAAATGTCAAGTCACATCTGCATCCAGAGAAACAATTCAAGTTCTAGAATACTATAAAAATGGAGTCTCTCAGAAAAAAGAATAATTATTGTTTGGTTCAAAATCTCACAGGTGCTAAACTCAAGTCAATCACCGCTGACTTCATCTCAAGCAGCATTTCAACTTCAACATGCATATCACATACCAACAATCACAATTCCATTCATGTATCATGCAGTACATGCTATGTTTTATTTCACACAAGCTTTCATCAGAGAAATCCTATCTATTACTGTGTCCATTCACTTTTAATTCTGAAAAATCTGATGTGCTGCCAACTTTTATTGAAATATTCAGCTAAAAATTTAAACTAACAAAAATTTTCTGTTGGACATCCTTTGTTTCTTGACTGTGATTCAGCAAATAATGCATATGCACCCATTCCTAGATTTAGAAAATTGTTGTCCCCAGCAATACATGAAAAGGATTATGTGCTGCTAAATGTTCAATGATGTATGCATTATTTAAGAATCACAACCAGAATGAACATCAATCCAAACAGAACACACTTAAACAGTTAATTCACAAAACAGCTAAACTAAAACATACTGAGAATTTAAAAAAAAGGACAATAGAACAAAATTAAATGGTCCTGGTGTTGTCACTTTGCTGCAGGCTGCAGCAAAACTTGGCTTGCTGCCTTTCTCAATTTCTTTACCTGAACTGGAAAAATTCCAAACTATACTTAATGCAGTGACTGAATTCCCAGATTTGGTCTTTACATTGTGATTCAGCTCAAACAGAAATAGCAATTCAGGTAACTATGCATTAGTAGATGATATCCAAAAATAACAGTGCAGTTTCAGTTTTTCAATACAACCGGCATGTGTACAAGTAGCTGGGGAAAATCAATATGCTAAGAATTTTACTTTGTACTCATGATTCCCAGATTTAGTTCATTACATTGGTTCCATACCACAACTGGTTGTTGTTCTTTGGGCTCACAAATTGCAGTATTAACAATTAATTAAACGCAAAACCCCACACAGGCCTCAAACACATGTAATTTCAGATCAACTACACAGGCCAAGCTACAAGTATTAGAGAGTATTCATCATTTAGCAAGGCTTCCCACTGTGGATTCCCAGATTTATCTTCAGGCATATTACCAATTGACACAATCGGATCAATAAAAATGGGAACCATCCAAAATCATCATTGTCCATGGATGTGCATAACAACAATTCCCATATTTGAATCCAGGCATACCATGGCATAGCAGATCCACAATTTATTTTAGATTTCACGCGAGTCGCGCCAAACTGGCGCTGATCGCATGGTTGTGAATAAAGGCCTGGCACGAATCGCGCCATCATCCGCGCTGATCGTGCGGGACATGAAAAACACAGGCCTGGTTTCGAACCTATGGCTCGGTTAGCGCCACTGTTCACGCTAATAGCGTGATTTTAATGCAGATGAGGGTCCCTAGTTCAAACTTGTCACGCGAAATGCGTGAGACTTCGCGCTAGTAGCGTGGGTTAGCCGTGGCCATGGCGCGAGTAGCGCCACACTTGGCGCGATCAACGCCACCTTCTTGAACCACCTTTTTCTTTTTCTTTTTAATGGCTTTTTGTTTTATTTAGCCTAACTAACAATGCATAAACCTAAATGCCTAGAATTTAAACATGCATAATTGTAAATCTACTGCTATCAAATTAACAACAGAACTTAAAACACCTATGATCCTATGTATTTACATTCAAAAGAGTGCTCGTTTAACGTCTTAAGCTAGACGTATCCTGCAGTTTAATCATTAGTGGATTGAAGTGGAATAGAAATTGTGTCTCTATCCACTTCGCTTTCAGAATGAAGCTTCAACCGGCATTTGTTAACTTTGAAGGGTTTGCCTTTATCTAATGGAGTGATTTCTATTGTTCCATAAGGACAAACCTTCTTGTAGGTTTTTTCGTTCTCATCTGCAGCTACATGTATTTTGCTTGCAGTTTGGTGTTCCCTTTGTGCAGCATCCAGCTTTTTGGCACATTTCTTCTCAGATGTTTTCCCAGCCATTGCTACAATCTTTTTCAGTTTAATCTTTGGTGCTCCAGCTGGATTATCATCTTCCTTTTTCTGCAACACTTCCAGCATAGGTTCAATATTTTCTGGTGTGGATTCTTGGTCTGCAATGTTCAATTTTTCATCAATGTCTGCTGAAGTATTTTCTGCTGCAAATGCATTTTCCTCTGCTGCATTATTTTCTGCTTCTGCTGCAATTTCTCCTGATGCATTTTCTGCATCTATTATACCTGCACAATTCATGTTATCTAGCAAATCTAGTCTAGAACAATTATGTGTGTCAGATGGATCTTTCACAGTATTGAAAACATTAAAAACAACAGACTCATTATCCATCCTAAGTTCCAATTTTCCCTGTTCCACATCAATCAAGGCCCTAGAAGTTGCTAAAAAGGACCTCCCTAACAGTAGAGGGATTTCACTTTCACCCTCCATATCTAACACTATAAAGTCTGCAAGGAAAATGAATTTGTCTACCTTCACTAAAACATCCTCAATCACCCTTAAGGGTTTCCTTAAAGATCTATCTGCTAATTGCAAGGATACTCTAGTAGGTTTTAATTCAGTTATACCTAGGGACTTACACATTGATAATGGCATTAGATTTATACTAGCCCCTAAGTCACAGAGTGCCCCCCCTACATTGATATTTCCTATGGCTATAGGGATATTAAAACTTCCAGGGTCTTTCAATTTCTTTGGAAGCTTTCTTAAAATGATGGCACTGCACTCCTCAGTGAGTGCTATGGTTTCACAGTCCTTTAATTTATGTTTCTTAGACAGAAGTTCCTTCATGAATTTTTCATAATTAGGCATATTGGCTAATGCCTCAGCAAATGGGATATTTATATGTAACTTCTTAAACATGTCTAAGAACCTGGCAAACTATTGCTGCTGAATTTGTTGCTTGGTCTGCACTGGATATGGAGGTTTCTCAAAGCTAGAGAAATCTCATTGCTTCTTTGGAGGTGCATTATTTTTCTCCTTCTTCTTTTTATCTGCAGGTTTTTCTTCCTCTGGTTCTGCAACTTTTCTTTTTCTGCTTCAGTTGCTGAATTTTTCTTCACCTTAGGCTCTTCTAGTGAAGTAAGCACAGTACCACTCCTGGTGGTGATAGCATTGACATGTTCCCTTGGATTTGTCACTGTGTCACTAGGGAACTGTCCTTGTGGCCTCTCAGAAATTTGTTTCGCCAATTGACCAATTTGAATTTCAAGATTCCGGATGGAGGCATCTTGATTTCTGTGGTGAGCTCTAGTCTCAGCTATAAATTCTGTTGTTGTTTTTGACAGCTGCATCACTACCTTTTCAAGTTCAGAAATACTAGTGGTTGGAATGGGAGGGGGTTGCAGATAGGGGTGTTCGCGGTCTGGATTGGATCGGTTTTGAAGCAAAAAATCATCCGATCCAATCTCTTCGGTTTGGTCATTTGATCATCCATTCGGTTTGAAAATTTTTTCAAATCCGATCCAATCCAATCCAATTTTTTTCGGTTTGGATTGGATCGGTTTTCGGTTTTTAAAAAGTCTAAAAAAATAAAACTTATGAGACTTATTTTTATCAAAATAAGGAGTATTTAACATAAACAAATACATTTATTGTACAAAAATAAACATCATTTTCTAATTTTCATTAGACAAACTCATTCATTGGACAATATAAGGAGCAATGTATTGGATTTTTGGTTTTTGGGCTATGATGGGGAATAGGCCCAAGTAGATAAAGGGTAAGGTATGGTTTACAATTGGATCGGTTTGGATTGGATCGGTTTTCGGTTTTTAAAAAGTCTAAAAAAATAAAACTTATGAGACTTATTTTTATCAAAATAAGGAGTATTTAACATAAACAAATACATTTATTGTACAAAAATAAACATCATTTTCTAATTTTCATTAGACAAACTCATTCATTGGACAATATAAGGAGCAATGTATTGGATTTTTGGTTTTTGGGCTATGATGGGGAATAGGCCCAAGTAGATAAAGGGTAAGGTATGGTTTACAATTGGATCGGTTTGGATTGGATCGGTTTTCACCGGCCAATCCGAAAACCGATCCAATCCGGTGAAAATTTTTGGTTTTTTTTTTCGGTTTTCGATTTTTCGGTTTTCGGTTTTTTGGTTCGGTCACCGCGGTTTGCATTGGTTTGGATCAGTTGATGAACACCCCTAGTTGCAGATAATTGTTAGACTTATAGTCTAACCCTCCTCCTTGAATGTTCCTCTGGTAGTTGTTTCCTGCAGCAAAATTGTTGTTTCTTTTGTATGGCTGCTGCTATCTTTGATCATTCCAAACGCCATTAACCTGCACATGGTCAGCTCCAACAAGAATAGGGCATTGATTAGATTCATGCTCACCTTGGCAGTATTCACAGCAGACATGTGGCTTGCTGGCTGAAACTTGGGCTGCAGAGACTTGAAGTCTATCAATTTTTTCATTCAATTTAGCCAGTTGTTGGGCTAAAATTTTCTACTCTGCAAGCATGGCATCATTGCTGCACAATTGTATTGGTTCTCTCTTTGGCTGAATGGTAATGCTTTCATTTTCAGTACAGGCCAGAGATTTAATCAGCTCATAGGTTTGAGCTGCAGTTTTTGACCTTATTGTGCCTCCCGCTGCAACGTTAACAATCATACGAGTTTCAGGAGTCATACCGTTAAAGAAAATACGTACCTGCTTACCCACAGGCATGTCATATTGTGGGCATCCCCTGATCAATTCTTGGAATCTATTCCATGCAACATACAGGGATTCTTTCTCATTCTGAGTAAAGTTAGTGATTTCATTCACCAACCGGTTGTATTTGTCCATGGAAAAGTATTGGGCAAAGAATCTTGAGACTAAGTCCTCCCAAGTTGAGATACTATTTGATGTTTTCTATTTAACCATCTTAGTGCATTTCCCTTAACAGCAAAAGGAAATAGGCTTAGTCTTACCGCATCATCTGAGACCCCTTGGTGTCTGATAGTGTCACAGATTCTTAGAAATCTGTCTATGAAATCATGAGGGTCTTCAAAATCTTCTCCTCCAAACTGACTGCGTTCCACCAATGCTATCAATGAAGGGTTTATGTCAAAATGATTAGCTTATATTGGTGGCCTCACAATGCTGGAGTTGGGTCTTGTGAACATAGGAGCCAGAATATCCTCCATCAGTTCATCTTCCGGTCTCCGTATTGGCTGATTTTGTTGTTCTTCAGCCATCTCTGCTTCAGACTCTAATTCAGGGAGTGAATCAAAGTCAAAGTTTTCAGCTTCTCTCCTCCTTTGTCTGGCTAGTCTCCTTCGGATGGTTCTTTCAATTTCGGGATCAAACTGTAAATCCTCAGGGTTAACTGAACCTTGCATAAAACTCAGAGAAGCGATTAGTAACAAAAATTTCAATTACAAAGATTAAAAATTACTGTAAAAATTCGTTTACCAATCCCCGGCAACGACGCCAAAAACTTGATGATGAAATACGCACACTACGGCAAGTGCACCGATCGTTTCAAGTAATAAAATAGGTAAGTGAGTATCGTTCTCCACAAGGATTGGGGTGAAATTCACAGTAATATTAAGTCTAAATGATTGGAAGGAAAAAGAAAATATTTTTGGAGAATTGTGTTGAGTGTTGAATGTAAAACTGAAATTAAAATAAACAGTAAAATAAATTGAAGTATTACCAATGGAAGAAACAAAAATTGGTCAGGCACAATCCCTAATGTTCCCTACCTCTTTCACTTAACTGGTTTATCAAGTTTGATGACTCAATGATACATCTTTTCTATTTTAGTAAATTCTAATTTCTTAGCAATTTAACTCTTTAACAACAATCCTAATTCCTTAGCAATTCTTGTCAAGCATGTAAAAGACTATATCATGAGGGTTGCTATTTCCTATTGCTCAGAGAATAAATCTTTTCTACTTTAGTTAATCCCTAATCCCTTAGTGAATTAACCCTTTAACCTGAATCAAAAACCCAATTCCTTGGTGAATTCTATCAAGTTAAGCATGTAAAAGACTTATTATAAGATTCCGTAGCCACGCATCCCTATCCCTAGGTAATGAATAACTGTTATTTTACTAAGGTCAGAAATTAGAATCCCAACGTCCCCATTGCGAATCCTAACCCTCAATACCTAAATAGAATGGCCAATTCAAAATAAGAATAAAACAATGAAGAACAGAGTAAAATAAAACAATCAGAATTCTCATTCAGTACCAGTCAAGTTACAGAGGAGTTTACATTAGTTCATGGTCTTCCCACAATACAAAATTTAGCCTGCCATAGGCTTCAAAGAAACCAAAGTTGTCAAATAAAACATGATTCTGCAGTGACCTAGCCTTCATTCTTGACTTCCAAGGGTTTAGAATGATGTAGGGAAGTGTGGAGATGATGTTGGATGATGTTGAGAGTCCCTTTCTTCAGTCCAGAAGGCTTTCTTTTATAGATGAATTTAATTAGAGTAACAAAGCCTCTTCTTGTGCCCAATTTGGAACTCAATCTTTTTAAATCAGGAAACTGCGTATTTATGGCGCTGATCGCGTGGGTTGTGGCGCTAATTGCGCCACAAGTTCGAATTACTGGCGCTGGTAGCGCGAAATTTCGCGCTAATTGCGCGGATAGCACGAATCAGAATTGCCTTCAGACCTTCTGGCGCGGATGGCATCGGGCACCGCGCTGATCGCGCGGGAGCTTCGAATGGATGGCGCTACTGGCGTGAACATCCATGCTATTCGCGTGGAGTCTTCGAGCTGGGCACTGTATTTTTGCATGTGGCGCGACTCGCGCGGATCTTGGCGCGAACCGCGCGGGACCTTTGACCTGGTTTTCTTCTTCTTTTGCCTTATTCTCCTCCTTTTTGGCCCTGAAAACGCATCATGGTAATGAAATTAGCTATAATCAAATATAATTAACAAACTAGCCTATAACTAATCTAATTCCTAATGATTTAATCGAAATATAACCTAAAACTATCCTAAAACTAAGATGTGTTTGCAACACATCAATTGTGTTTGTAATCAAACCATAAACACACCAAAAAGCAACTAGTGCAAAATACATGTATTACAGTATCCTACTATATGATTGGTTCAACCATTTATAGGACAATTTTTTTCTGCCACTACGAGGTAAACAGTTTCACAATGGTTATAACCCTCACCTCAGCCCATTGAAATATCTACTTCCACGAACCACATAAGACTCAAATATGAAACAATTGATATATATTATGCTGACTTTAACTACATGTATACAACTATGGTTAAGTATTGAAACTTCATCCAACTTTGATTTCAATCACATGCATTAATATATATTCATTACATATGGTTTTCTCAATTTTCTTCAAGGTAGTTTATTCGTATATGTCCTAGTTTTTTGTTGTACCATGGTTACAATATTTATTTAGTGAAGAGAAAAGTAGCCAGGATAAAATATCCACCATCTCACTTGCTAAGTGTTTTGACAATAGAAGATAAAAATAAGGATGACTGTGTTGGAATAAAAATATGGAGGTTGGAGGAACTTGGGAGTCAATACAAGGGTCAGAGGAGAATTCATATGGTGGAGGGACCTTGGTTCTGTTTGTATGACCATGAGGTTGGTTGCAGAATTTTAAGAGGGATTGATTGGAAGGTGGGATGTGGGTCAAAGATCTTGTTTTGGGAAGATGCATGGAAGTATGTGGTGCTGTCACTTAAGGACAAATATCGAAGACTATACCTGATTTCCAATCAACAACAACAACTCGTCCAGCAGATGGGCTCACAAATTTCTCAGGAGTGGGAATGGCAGTTTCAATGAAGAAGACCTTTTATGGAAGGGGAGGTTGATTCAATTATCAAGTTATTAGAAGACGTACAAGGGCTGATGGTACAACATCAACAACAACAAGTGTGGCAGTGGGGGGCTGATCCGAGTGGAGTGTACACTGAGGGGAGTGCTTATATGTTCATCAACATGGATTGGACTTCTATGAATATTTGTGAAGTATACAAGATGCTTTGGAAGTTAAAAGTTCATACTAAAGCATCATGCTTTGGTTGGAGACTTATTAGGGACAGGCTGCCTACAAAGCTGAACCTAAGACATGATAAATTTGGAACTCATTGATCTAATTTGTCCTTTCTGCAAAAGGGTTGAGGAGGATGCAACACACTTATTGCTTAGTTGTGATAAAATTCGGCCAATATGGTGGGAGTCATTGTCTTCGATTTCTATTTTCAATGTGTGTTCAGTGAATCCCAATGAACATTTTTGTGAACAATGTTACTATTATCTCAGCGAGCTTTGTGGTCAGAGATGGGTAACATGGTGAATAACACTAACATGGACTATTTGGTGCCATAGAAACAGGATCATTTTCCAAAATTAGCCTTTCAACAGCCACAAGGTCATGGATGATGCTATTTTCATTTGCTGAACGTGGATTAGGAATTTGGAGAAAGGGTTTAATATTCCGCTTCATCTTTTGTAACACCCCGGACGTCTCCGATATGTTATCATCAATGATATCCATATCACGCTATCAGCGTTAAAAACATGTGGTGTGGAAGCGATAGAATCGTTTTTCTTGATTACATTATGCATGGAATATAAAACCACATAACAAAGGTCACGTATGCCCAACCTAGAGCCAAAACCAGCATTCACCAAATCACAAATTGAAAGCTAATCCTTCCTCCTCTCCTCATTCTAAACACATCTCTCAACTGGACCCAGAGCTAATTCTAGCTCTATCACAGATGGGTCACTATTCATGAAATCCCTCAGATTCAAAATCAAACGGAGAAACTTGTGTTTCTTACCTCAGTGGCGACTCTAAAGACCTCAGGACAGCTTCCTTGAGCTTCTGTGTCCTTTATACGCCGTGGGTCTTCGCCAATCTCAAGCTCTCTGAGCTTTTCCTCTGAGAAATCGTTTCTCACTCAGAAAGGGGTTTCAAGAGCGGAAAAACGAAGGATTCAAGCTTCCATAGGTTTCTCTCACACTCAAAGGTCGAAAGGAAGTGTTTAGACTCTCAAATAGGGTCCTAAAAAGCTCGGAAACTCCTCTAATAGAGGTCTAGACGAAGGAGGAAGAAGAAGGGGAGAAAAATGCCCAGCTTTTCGGGCTTCTGGGCCTTTTATAGGCCCAGACGTGACTCCCACGCTCCAAGCGTGGAATCCCACGCTCCCAGTGTGGACTGGCAGATGAAATAGCATTTCTGGGCTGCTTTCCACGCCCCTAGCGTGGCCTTCACGCCCCAAGCGTGGGTTTCCACGCCCCAAGCGTGGGCCTCCAGATAAAATTGGTTTTCTGAGCTGCTTCCCACTCCCCAGGCGTGGACCTCCACGCCCCAAGCATGGAACTTCAGAAAACCCATAAATCAGCCTTAAACCTTAAGGTTATTATATCTTTGGTCATGTAATCTGGGGGAGTTTTTTGTGCTTTAGGGGAGGGAATAACTTATACACTTAGTCACCCCTACCTGTTTTGGGGTTTATCTTTCTGCTCCAACTGATATTTGGCACCCTAATCCATGCCTTTTACATGTATTAAGTTGTCATAGGTCTTGTGTTGTTTTGTTTTTGTTCTTATTAGTACTACTTGTACTGTCTCCCCCCTTTTTCTACATCTATATATATACATAATATTGCTGAAAAAAAAAGTAGTTGGACTGGAAAATCTTAACATGGGTATGAGCCTTAAAAAGCTCATTTGGTTGCAATGGTTTAAAAAAAATATTGCCTAATCAGAAATAAACAAGTGTTGGTCATTTACAAACCCTAAAATTATCTAATTTTATTTTTTCCTTGTATATTTATTTCAATTTGACATATTGATTCAAATCATGTAATAGTACTGTGACAAAATATGCACAAATCGTGATTTATGAAACAAGAAAAAATATGAACAAAGCCATACAAATCGAAGTAGTCACTGACCTTCTATTAGTTTTTCCTAGCTTAATTTGGGCTCCATATAGTAAGATATTTTTCACAGTCCCATCAAGAAGTGTTCCCTCACGAAGATACAATTTTTTGCTGCAGTATCGTATTGCACTACAGAAATTTCAAAAGACAAAAATGAGAAACAATAGCCTAAAAACTCCAACTTTGGAAACAATGAAGCTAAGAAACAAGGAAGAATAGAAAATAGGCAGATTTGAATACTAACCCAAGCTTCCTTTTGACTAAGTATCAAATTGTTTTTACTTTCATCTATCTGATTAATTTGCACATCAATACTGCACCCCACCTACATCATTATAATCAAGTGGTGGTTAGAAGCAAAGAAGACAAAAATAACAATTGATAATAGCAAAAACAAATGTATATGAATTTAAATCAAAGAGTGGTGTATGTTAAAAAATACAGAACCACGTAAAACATCATTTTGACTACTAGGTCAGAACTTCCTTTGATGCTAGTTTCACTATTCAGCATTCACTATTGTGTAATCTTTGGCTACTCCCTTGAGGAACAAACTTGTTTAAAACTTAAAAAAGGAAACTAGTTTCACTAATATAATAACTGAAATTGAACATTGATCATATAGGTTAAATTTACACTCAGACAGCAACCACATAGGAATTAAACTAAGTGTAATGGCACCATCCATACCTATGAAGCTATACATATTATTATAAGCAGATCTACTAGAAAACTGATAATAAAAGCAGAGTATCAATCGACGCAGACGCAAAACTATTCTTGAAGGGCAAAAAAGTACATTAGACTTGTAAACTGACAACCTAACAATCTAACAAATATTCAAATTATTAATTTTCCATTATAAAACAAAAACAACCACTGTGATTATTACAAGTAAACTTTATCATGTCCAACTTAGTCTCGTACAAAACCCAATGCCCAAAAAAACTATTTGCGGGTCAAATAAAATGTCAGTCGAACAGTGAAGGACATGTAACTTTTCAAAATAAATAGCAGAAATTAAAGAGTGGCAGAGGGAACACACTCATACAGACGGAATTAGAACTCCTTACTTTGACATTTGGTTGGCCGAGCCTAAATTAAATCATTCTTAGGCAAATTACTATATGTAACCCCTAATTAGGTTTATTAATTAAAAATATTTTTTCTTTTATTGATTTTAGCTACAACATTATATGCCAACGCATCCATTTATTCTTTTCTAGTTGATTATTTTTACGATGTTACATGTTTGAGTACGCAGGACTTAGTTTCAAACATGGACTACTATTTTTAACTAATTTTAGGCAAATTTTTGGTTGTTGGGTTTTGCGTTTCAGTATAGCATGCAACATTCTAGTGCCAAACTTGATTTTAGCAGGTAGAAAGCAAGAAGCTTGCTGATTGTGCAATATGATTTTGTTGTATTCTAGCTAGTTCCATTAATTTTCATTGACCTTTGCTAAAAATGTTAACAATTATTATATGTCTCATTCCATTTCCAAAATGTCATTGACAACTTTTAAGATCACATTGTTATGTTATTGTGTCTATATATTTCTATATCTTAATAAATATGAGGCAGGGATTTTTATATGTAATTAATATCCATACAGGCAATAATAACATATGTGCCAAAATATTTAAAAAACGCTTCCTCTGGTTTAGTCCAACCGTAGTAAATAGGTGAATTTTGTTTGCAAGTCTCAACATAGGCTCTCTATATTCAATTGCAAGTAGAAAGTCACTGAATCATACTTTGATACTGTTCCAACAGTTATTTCAAGGATGTCTATGTTGTGACATGGTCAATGTATAAAATAATCAAAACACCGAATATATACTCAATATAAAAATTAATAAATGGCTGAGAAGATGGTTACCATATGCAGACATTTGACACAAGAGTTCATGTGAAGTGAAAGGTATCGGAAAATTATCATATGTGTTTAGTGAGGACAACAAAACATAATCAACTTAGTATAAATAGGGGCATAAAACAAGCCATTGCTAAAAAAGGGGTCTCAAAGCTGAAGAAGGAGCATAAATGTGGATAAGTGTAGTAGAGGAGGGAAAACATATTTATAGTCTTACATACAGTACCAAGTTCAACCATCTATTAGAGTAATTGAAGTTCAATTTTGCTTGAACATATGTAAACAATTCCATTACAACGTACCCCTACTCGATTTCAAAATATAAAAATATGTACCTACCTCAGTAATAAGTTATCTTAAAAAATCTGATAAAAAACTTGCACATACCAAAAATCACTCATATCCCAAATCAAAAGATTACAAGTCCTTCTACATTCAAAAAACAAACAATGAAAACAACAAACCTCTCATGGCAACCATTGACTTGACACATTCCATTTATACAAAGTTAATTCTTTTTTCCAAATCAAAATAAACAAAGAGAACACTTAAATATATGACAGCTTTACCAACATCTACATTCCATCCCTTGAATTCAAGAAAGGAAATTCATTTGAAATTATGTTATTCGAATAACTACAGTCTGCAAAAAACAGTTCAATTATTCAAACTTATGCACTATTCTCTGTATAGTTTACTACCAAAATTTATGCTTGGTAAAGATCTAGGTAAGTAATGATGTAATGTTAGACAATCCAAAGAACAAGCACACTGAGAACTACAATGAGAGATTCAATGGAGCAACTACAAGGTACATTCCAAATTTTGTAGCATTTTTTACGTAAAGAAATATACAGAAGTCTATTTATTTGATACAAAATAGAGAATGCAAACTAAGTCGGTCTGTTAAATACATGCAAAAATTCAGATTTCAGAAGTTGTTAAAATACTTAGTCTTCAGTCCTCGGCCTCTATGGTGTATTTAAGATAGGCCATGACAAGGAGAAGAATAGGTATTATGATGAATACAATATTAATTATATTAAGATAGTGTTGAATGTTTTCAATGAGTACTATTATGTAGTGTTCTACCAATGCAGATGCTAACCCTTTTTGGTTTTCTCTCAAACTAAAGAGGAATGGAGAGGTTAAATTTGGGCATGATACACGGTAGGTTCATCATTCCTCAAAGCCTCTTTGTCTACGTTGTTTCTTTTTTCAGAGGATAACGAATGTTTCATTATTGACATGGTGAGTGGCTATGGGATGTTTGGTGTTGGTAATGGAGGTGAAGGGGTAAATTGTTTGTGTGGGAGGAAAACCTTTTGGTAGAATTTTGTAATTTATGTTCCTCCAGATTAGCTAAATAGAAATAGAAATACTTTTCTTTTGGGGGAAGGGTCACCTTGATAAAGTCAACCTTAAACTCGATTGCTATTTTCCTTTTGTCTTTTTTTAGGGCTCCGAAGAAGGTGATTGATTGCTTGGAGAGAATTCAGAAAAGGTTTTTGTGGGGTGGTACTGCTGACCAAAGGAAGATAGCCTGGGTAAGATGCGAGCTGATTTGCCAACCAAAGGAGATTGGGGGGCTGGGTATAATAACCATGGTTTAAAGCTTAAGTTTTGGGGTTTTGCTGTGAGCCACGCCAGGAGCGTGGGAAGTGCTCTAGAAAGTTAATTTCCGCTGGAGTGCCATGCCAGGAGTGTGGGAGCCACGCCAGGGGCGTGGCAAGTGGCCCAGAAATGAAATTTTGTCTGCCAAACCACGCTTGGGGCGTGGGAACCCACGCTTGGAGCGTGGGAGTCACGTCTGGGCCTATATAAGGCCCAAAAACCTCGAAAAGCTGGGCATTTTCTCTCCTTCTTCTTCCTCCTTCGTCCAGACCTCCATTAGA
>PYAF01000268.1:0-17012 GCA_007407185.1 Glycine tomentella
GGTCAGTGGTTCCCATAAGCTTTCTAACACACCATGTATCTCAGCTTCCTTCCATCATTCAAAATCTCAAAGTTTCTTCTTTTTGATCAGTGATTCACTGGTCACTAGATCCAGGGATTCCGCCTACACTCACGAAAGAAAAAGCCACTGCAAAGGATAAACTATACTCAAGGTGAGAGAACCCTCATTGCGGGGTTAATGTCGTTAAATAATAGTTGGACCGAGCATGCTAAACATAAATGTCACAGACATAAATGCCCACCCTAAACCCTAAACCCTTAACCACAAACTAACATCACATGACTGTACCCTAAACACAACCTAACCATGCCTAGCAAACCCTAATCCCTTAACCACAAACTAACGTCACATGACCGTACCCTAAACACAACCTAACCATGCCCAGCAAACCCTAATCCCTCAAACGAGAACAGCATCACCACTCAAACGCATGCTTCTCGTCACTCAAAACACCTTCAAAAATCTCTTAAAAAACGAAAAAAATACCAGAATGGTGGCAGTTTAGCAAAGACAGAGAACACTGGAAGCCAAGATATGAAGGAACTGCGGAGCGGGGGGGCCTTATTTACCAAATTGGGGCTGCTGCAACATGCCTGATTCAGGCATGTTGCACAACCCCACTTTTGTAAATATAGGCCCCCCTGCACCAGATTTGGAAATAGTTTTGAAAACGCACCTTATCGGTAAATATTTTTTAAAAAAACACCCTTTTGGTTCTTTTGCCTCTGTGAAGATCCTCCTCTGAGATGGCTAGGCCCATCAGCAAGATGGCTAGCTCCACCCACCTGGCGACTACCCTCGCCCTCAGGAACAGGATGTGGAGAAGGTGCTCTATCCTCTCTACGCTGAGATCTCAACTCAGCCATCAACTTCTCATTGGCCTTCATCAAGGCCTCATTAGCCTGCCTGCTTGCAGCTATCTCCTGCTGCATAGTGGCCAAGGCGGCTACCACTGGGTCGGGGTGTTCATCTTCCCCCGCTACACCATCATTGTTCCGGGTTCTCACCATGGTATTGCACATATCACAAAAAGGGTGAGTTGATCAGGCTCACTCTCCACAGTCACACATGCAACAACCATAATGAACACCCAGAACAATCACACAAAACACACAATTCACCATATATATAATGCTTCCCTACCAAAACTGCTCTGATACCATAATGTAACGCCCCGTAAAACACCAGGGTCATTAACCTGCCTTAATCACTATCATTAACTATAATCATAAGAGTTTAAGCAGTTTGGAAGCATAACACAAGAGTGACGTTATTAAATGTCACTAACATAGCCATATACACTATAATATGGTGAATATACATAAAATCTATGTTTAAGTACAAAACTGTACATACATCTCCCCTCAGGGTACAAAATAAAACCAAAGGCAGTATACAAAACATCAGAGCCACAAGCTCATGTCATCTAGGCCTAAGGTTTACAAATAACAGCTATCCCTGCATAGGCTTCTTGCCTTGGGATCTATATGCTCCTCCTGAAGATTCACCTGCAAAATATAAGTCCCACAAAAGGATGGATATAAAATCTCAGTAAACTCAGGGCCCTTGAAGGTGTTTCCTTCCCCTGGTTCACTTTCAAACATATTCTTAGATTCTATTTCAGGAAAATCACACAAACATCCACCATGCATTCAGGAATCTTAATCCCCTTCTTTAATCATTATCTTTCATCAAATCACATCCACCTGTTGATAATCAGGTGATATACACACCGCCTACAGCCAATCATAGCATACATTACTTCCTGCAGAGGCTACATCTATGTATATAGGAACATCTCCACATAGGAGGCTACCTCTATATACTAGGAACATCTCATGCCTGGATCTCAATATATCTCTGAGGCTACATTTGTATATATAGGAACATCTCCACATAGGAGGCTTCCACTATATAACAGGTACATCTCTTTCTAATGAGGCTACATCTGTGTATATAGGAATATCTCTACTCAAGAGGCTACATCTATATCACTGGCACATCTCATAATCTATCCACACAATTGCCTGAGGAGGCTACCTTTGTGTATATAGGAACATCTCCATTCGGGAGGCTACATCTATATCACAGGAACATCTCACAGCAGGTCTTACTCAATCTCATGTCATCTATCCTACTACCATAGGATTCTATTCATTCACAGAATTCACATTCAAATCTGATAGTCAATCACACATATCATAAGCCAGACAATTCATAGCCATAAACATCAGTCTCCCATCACAGGGTTCAGATTACATTTCAGGTATCTCATATCAATACACATCAATCCCTATCACAGGGTACAACATACAATTCAATAATCAATCACCTTAACATATAATTTCCATATACACGCATTTGCTCACATCAGAACTATCACTCCCTCTGGAGCATGGTGGAACACAGTAAAGGACACACATGCAAGAACCAAGAGCTTACCTGCTCTAGGCAAAACACCGGCTCTCCCGGCCTTGTGATCACCACCACCAGAACTATCAAGCTCACGTCCTACATAAGAGCAAACACATAACTTATCAATAACGGTTCTAAGCCGTTAAAAAGAAAGGAACTATAATCCTTTCCATATGACACAGAACCAATCACTTCATAAGTGATTCCCAGACCCTCAACAGGATCCCTCTCAGCCTAACCAAGGCTCCAGAGCCTCTTCTAAGACTCTATTCAGGCTAATACAAAGCATATTATTGCTTTAGCCATATCAATTTCAAGCTTCTCATTATAACCAATTCAGCTCATAAACAACATCTATACTATCCTATGAGCAACTTTATCAACTGCTCTAGGGTTCATAATAGCCAAATAACCAGTCTTTTCTCTACTCATACATAAACTCAGAGCCAAAATCAAACTTAATCAATAATGATGACTTAAGGCTCTAACTTCATAAGAACAATCCCCTGAACATAATTCTCTACAGGGTCCAAGCCTAATAACGGCTCTAACATCTCCAAAACAGCTCTCAAAGTGCTCAAAATCCAACCAAAACCCAAACACAGAGCCAACGGCTAAAGTTCGAGTTTCTTACCTCTGTGAAGTCAAGAAACACCAGGGAATCGCTTTCCCCAAGGTAGCTCGTCCGTGCCAAGTCTCCTTCGACCTTGGGTTCTTCGATTCCAAGGACTCCCTTAGAAAACTCGATCTCGCCGTTTAGCACCTCTTGTCAAGAATAAAGCTCGGTCTCTAGCTTATCTCGAGGCTCTGAACACTTTCTCAGTTGGGTCGAAGGTATTTAGATGAGAAATGGAGGAGATATGAAGCTTCTCTGGTCATCAATGGCTGCTGGACTTTTTCTCTCTCTCCATTTTCGTCCAGAATAAGCTGTATATAAGGCTGACCAAAAGTCCCACGCGGATCGCGCCATATCCCACACGGATCGCGCCATATGTTTGAAATCACAGCCCTGATTCGAACTTCCCACGCTGATCGCGCCATAGCCATGCTGATCGCGCTAGATGTTCGAACCTCCCACGCGGTTAGCGCCATACCCCACGCAGATCGCTCGAGATGGCCGAAAACACTGCCCTGACTCGAGCCTCCCGGGCGGATGACGCCAGACCCCATGCGGATCGCGCGAGATGGCCGAATCTGCCTATTGCTTTCCTCAAGCTTCCTTTTGGGAAAAATCTAATGCATGGTTATGTTTCCTAGTCACAAGGCTTAATCCCATGCTTAAAATTCAAGGTATTAGAACCCTTGTGAACAAACTTTCTGTAAGTTGTGAAGAATTTAAAATAGGTTTTAATGGAAAGATAGTAGTCTATACAATTAAAAGTCATAAGAGAAAACATTTGAGAAATAGCAACTATGAAGATTTCATTGATAAATTAGAGATATTATCTGTGTAATTCTCATTTTGAGGATTTTCATCTAAGGGATTTGTTTTGACGTAATAAGATGAAGGGAAATTGTGAAATGATTATCATAAAAAAGTCAATATAATGATAATAGATTTAAGTGGAAAATTTTAGAGAATATCTACATTGATAATTAGGGAATGGATCTGTTAAAATGATTTGAGGATCTTAGTTTAAGGTGTGAGTATAAAGCTAGAAATTCTATAGATTCTCAATAAATTTTTTTGCGAGAAATGAAACGTAAAAGAGTTATTTGATATTTTTTGATCAAACAAATTTCGAGGACGAAATTTTTTGAAGGAGGGGAAAATTGTAACACCCCAATATTTTCATGTGCCGGACGAAATGTAATATTTAGCAATATGCCTATAAAATAATAAAAATTACAAAAATACCCTTGGAAGGATAATTACCAAAATGTCCTTGGAAAATTTCAGAAATGACAGATAGGTCCCTGAGGAGGTAAATGACCAAAATACCCCTGGATATTTTGTTAATGACCAAATTGCCCTAGGTAGTCCAGTACGACATTTTAAGGAGGAAATGTCATAAATATCCTTAGATGTTTTGGAAATGACCAAGAATACTCCTAGGGTGACAATTACAGAGGCATCCTGAACATTTTTGAAAATGACTATTATACCCCTATGGTGAATGGTGAAATTACCAAAATACCCTTAGGTCAAAAATGACCAAGATGACTTGAGAAATTTGTGGGAACCTCAGTATTGGATAAAATGTTTTTAGATAACAAATTATCAACAAGGTTGATGGCAGAAAACCCTAAACTAGAATTTCTAGGAATTTTAGAAAGTATTTTGAAAAGAGCTTAATCTAAACTACCTCAACTATCAGGAAACCTCAGGGAAATAATAGATACAATCTATGAAATTTTCTCCTGATTATGAGAGGAATAGGTTTCTTAAACAAATTAGTTTAGTAATGTTAATAATTCAAGGCAAAATGGACCAATAAGAAGCAAGATAAAACCACTTTGTAACAAAAGCATAAAATCCACTAAACCTAGGCTATTCAATGTGTAAAAATGGAAAAAATTTGTGAAGATTACTCTTCAAGCTAGCAATCCTACGTACAATATGAAGAAGAATGTGGAAATGGGACACTTGGAAGATGGAGAAACAATAGCCAATGAAATCAAAACAAATAGAAAGCAAGCAATGATAACATTAGGAAGATTTTTTGAAGAAAACTTCCTCCTTGACTCCTTTGGGCACGTAAAACAAATTCTAAATATTAATTCAAAATTCCCAACGGTCACAAGTTAGATATGTGAGATATTAGTATACCTTTAAAATTTTAAGAAGATCCAACGGTTAACGAATTCAGAATGAGTATTTTAATAAAACGGATTTTGGGATAAACTTAAAATGGAAGGAAAACATAAAAATCTTCCTTGGCAAGATTATTCTAGAAAATTACAAGAAGGAAATGAAGATTTTTCCCAAAGCTTATCTACTCCACGTGCACAATCAAGAAGAGTGGAGAATTGTTAAGAAAAAATCAAGAAACAAGGCCACTTGGATGGATAAAATTCATTGGCCAATTAAAAGAAAGCAAGTGGAAAGCAAGCTATTATCACTAAGGAGGATAATTGCACCAACAATGGACTTGGACCAGAAATTTAGTGGGAATTAAGAGGAAGTACACATACAAATGGGGGCAAGAGACAAGGAACTCTTAAGAAAACTAGACACTTGGAAGCTAAGAATACAATAGCCAATGATAATCAAGCAAATGGAAATATATTTTAAGGCAAAAACTCATCACAAGTCAAGCACCACCATATGAACCAAAATTCAAATAAAATTTCCTACCTAAATCAAAATGGGACGTGAAGATGAATGAAGAAAGCAAGTAGGTGGTAGAATAATCAAGAAACAATACACATGGAAGCTAGAAAAGCAATAGCCAATAAAGGAAAAGCACTTGGAAAGTAAAAGAGATATTTGGAATTTTTTGTTAACAAAGCACAAGATAACCCCTTTATATGAAGGTAAGGATCGTGCACGTCACCTTAGCTTAGGCCTTCTCCTTTTCAAAGTATTATAAAAGCGCTTTCAAAACCAAAACAAGAGTGGCCGTGCAAATCACCTAGCCTTAGATCATTTTGTCCTTTCCAAAGCAAGTTCAAAACACTTTCAAAACAAATCAAGGAGTGGCTGTGCGATTACTTCCTTTTGTACCTTATCCTCTTCTCACTTCAACCTTTTCTATCATTCTTAAATTATATCTTTAACCAAGAAGAAGAACCAAAACCATCTATCTTGTAAATTCCAAGTGAAAGCTAAGGATTCAAGGGAGCAAGGTTGTCTAATTTTTGAGAAGTAAACAAGGTATGGGGGAGTTTATGATAGCTTAGTTTGAATATTACTCCTTGCTTTATTTGATTAAGTCTTGTATTCTAAGTGTTTGATGAAATGCCTCAGAGAATAAAGATTGCTAGAAACTTGACCACTTGGATAAATGACTTGGTTTTAGGTTAAAGAATGATTGATGTATAAATAAGTAGAGCTTAACTCAATGAATGAATGAATTATAGGCATTGTAGAAGAAAAATAATTGGCTAATTTACTAAAATTAAACTAGTTTATGTTCTACTAAAGTTTGTAGGTTCTATTAAAAAGTGTTTTGTAAATTCTTGAAATATGTCTAGTTTATGTTAAGAATTATGTTGGAAACATGCTTATTTAACCTTAGAATTATGTAGAACTTTAAAAGGATTAATATTTAAGTAGTTTCCTTAAAGTATTCTATGAGTTGAAGCTTGCACACCATGTGTTCGATGATTTGCCACAATGAATGAAATATGCTTAAGAGTTGTTGGCTTGAATCCTTGTTGTTGAATATGAATTATATTGGTGTGGTTGGTTGCTTTAACAAAAGTTATGAATTATTTCATGTGTTGCTGAGTGTTTCCTATAGAATTCCTCATGTGTATGATGAACTATAACTTATCTGTGAAAGAATTGATGAATGCGAAGTATGGCTGTTATGTAAAGCTTGATATGATGATTTAATAGAAGTTTGATTTGTTGTTTAAAAGTATATGCTCTGAATGGTCAAAGATGTTGAGCTTTGTGATGTGTTCCACTAGAGTGGGTGGAACTATCTGATATGAGATTTTGAGAAATAAAATAGATGGTGAAAAGTAAATAAGAACTAAAAACAAGTCATGGCATAGTTCATCTGCATTTGACCCCTCAGAGTGGAGGGAGGTTTCACTAGAGTGGGTGAAACTATGGTACCCTTTAACCTCTTAGAGTGGAGGGAGGTTTCACTAGAGTGGGTGAAACTATTTTTGAGTATGACCCCTCAGAGTAGAGGGAGGTTTCACTAGAGTGGGTGAAACTATGTTGATTTTGGTACCATTTTATGATAAGCTGGGATCTCAGTCATGCATCATATAAAAAGATGAGCATGCATCTCATACATCTCATGATGGATCTGTGTATGTTGTTCTGTATACTGTATAAGTTATGTGGTCCTTTTCTAATTAAGGTTTTATCCATCTATGTCTATATATGTTTTATTCAAACTAAGTTTATCATATGCTTACCCTATTTTGTGTCTGTGGTTGACACCTGTGATGACCCCAATTTATTTGGGCAAGCAGATGAACAGTAGTAGTTGAGCTTGGATGAAGATGTGCATGGATTTGAATGGAAGATGTGATAAAGATGTTGTAATTTTTATTTTGTGTGGCTTATGATATGTATTTGGACTGTTCATTAATAGACATGTAATATGTGGACTATTTATATTCTAAACTGTATTGATGGACTGTACTTTATTACTATAATTAAACCATGAAGAGAAAGAGAGAGATCGTTTATGATATAGACGATTAGTAAAAGTTACAAGCAAAGCGAAAAGAATTTTCGTAAAATTTATAATCAATGTGATTTTAATACAAAGCGGACACGAGTTTTCTCCTAAAATCAATCAAGCACGAGAGAGTAAAAGGAGGCGTTACAATGTACACGTGGAATGCAATGACCTGTTGGTTACCTCTGCGAGGATGGGTTTGTTCCTAGCTACGGTCAGTGCATCGGTGAGCCCACATTGGTGTGTTACGTATGTACATGGGGGTGCATGACGGGTTACCCTTGCGAGGGAGGATTTGTTCCTAGTTGGGTTATGCATTGATGATGCCCATGTTTCATACTTCATTTGTTGTGTGGAAATAGAATGAAGGCACTCGCGTACTTGTGGGTTTCAGTGGGCTGAGAACGCAGGTACTAAGGGGTCATCAGGTTTGGAATTTCCTAGCGACGCTGTCTGATCATTGGGTGGGGAAATGACCAGTGCACGACATGGTGGCCCTGATAAGCGATGAATCATTTTTCTTGTGAGAGACTATTTACGGGAGATGGTACCACATTACATGCTGATAGATGAGTCAGGTGCATGCATCATTATATACATGATTGTTTGAGCTGTGAAATACATTGGATGATTGGTTTGTTGAGTGTGTATTGGAATCATGACATTTTTGTTAATTATTTTGATGGGTAAAATTGTTTCCTTCCCAATTGCTGCTATCTGATGTTTGTTGATTTTATATAATAAACCCACCCTTGTATTTGTTGTACCGTGTAGTTGGTACCTGTGATGATCATGAACCTTCGTTCGTGGGAGCAGATGAGCAGCAGTAGGTGACCTTGGAGAGAGATCTTCTTTTTGTTGAAGCCGCCAAGCCGACGTGATGACGTTGGAACTCTTTTTGGAAAGAGTTGTGTTTTGTTAATTAACTCTTTCATAGTTAGTCCCTTAATCCTTTTTGTAGACATGTATATTTTGAATTGTAATTACATGTAAAACTAAATTAAGTTCTAAACAGGTGAATGATGAGTACTAATATAGTATATGTATACATATGTATTCAATTGTTGTAGTTGTATCGTGTGTATGATGATTGTATTGTTGCGAAAAACATACTACCATTTTCATAATCAGATTAATGGAGTTTTAATTAAAATTTGAAATTTACACGACTAGAGTTTGTGATGCCGTAGCGACGAGGCGGGTCATTACACGATACAAGCACCTACTGTCAACAAGATGTAGAAAATTGCCGAAGGGTATAATGCCAATGATCCCAGTGGCTGAAGTTATCTAAAAGGACCAAGACCAAGGTGAAGAAATAGAAGCCAGTGGCTGAAGTTATCCCCACCTCACACCATTGTTAATGTTCAAGCAACATGTCCACCACCTTCACCCACAAACGTTTTCAAGTTTATATGTCCAGCACCTGCCCCTTGAAGACGTTAGAACTGTCTGATATGTCCACCAAAGGTGGAGACTATTGGGATTCTCACCATAAATGACAAGAACTATTCTAAGAGGAAATATGTTTGTATCATTCTAATCAAAGTAATACTCTTCCCTTGTCCAAGTGGGAAACTCGTTGTGGGCGGTGGCTCCTTTAGGAAGGGCAAGGTAATTAATAGATGGACTATGTATACACTCATACCTCTTCCATTTTGGAGAAATAACTATTATGAGAGACTCATTTCCATGTCCTAATGGAACTCAACAAAGGGTGCACTCATTGAATCAAAACACTACGGCAACTCAAGCTAAGGATGATGCTAAGTTTGCCTATGAGCTGAGTGGCAGGCTGAATGACAAGGCTCCACGGAGGAATAAGAAGAGAAATTCGCTTAGAAAATAGTCAAAATCTGACAATGTAACACCCCTAAATTTTGATCCAATAGATAGATGAAAATACAATGAACACTCTTCAAATAAACCAAGAACGGGGTGAATTGGTTTAAAACAGAATTTAAAAACTTTCTTGAAACTTTATGCAAAATTTGTAATCTGGATTGTATTACTTAAAATCTTTTTCAAATCATAACTTTTCTTTCAACCAAGATCACCTTTGATATGCTAGTAATGCCAGAAAATATATCTTGTTGATGATAACTTGATTACCGAAACACAATCAATGAGAAATATACAGAAATAGAATAAGAGACTCAGCAATTTTATACTAGTTCACCTCACAAACTTGGAGGTTACATCCAGTGTCTTCCAACCAACTCTAGGTCAGAGTTTCCACTAAATCAAAATATTCTTTACAAGCAATTTACAAAAGGTCTCCCTTGTCAAACCCAGACAAAGAATCAAAACCTAAACCCTATAGATTTCTAAGACCAAGAACCAGAGAACACTACTCTATTCTACCCTCTAGAGAACCCTTCTCCAAAATGCTTGATAGAATCAAATTGATTTATCACAAAAGAATTACAAAACAAATCATTAAACCCTTAAAAAGAAAGATTCCAGATAGACATAACCTGGGATCCTTCATGTATGAATGAATGAGAATGAAATGGAATACCCCAGATTCCAGTTTGAATGAATTCTAATGCTTAGAATCACTATCTTGAAAAACTATTTTCTTCAACACATCTTTATTAGAAAAACTCATAAATCTTGATCATCTCAAAATGTGTTTTTCACTCAGAAATCAGTCTCTTAAACTCTTAGAAATCTTAGTAATTTTTGTGTAATTCGCTCATGTATGTTAAAGAATTCGTACCAGGTCTATTTATAGAAAATAGACTCACCAAGCCTTTTATAAAATATTTTTAACTAACAATAATTGATTAAATCGATGATGTAATCGATTATTATGCTTATGTAATCGATTAAAGCTTCTAAATAATCGATTAAATTGTTCCTCAAATTTCTGGAAAATGTTTATGAACAGAATAATCAATTATTATGACATGTAATCGATTAAAGCAACAAAACATTGTTTTCTTTTTGGCTTATGTAATCGATTACAATCCATTGTAATCGATTAAAGCAACATAACATGTTTTCCAGGTATAGCCTATGTAATTGATTACAATAAATGGTAATTGATTAAAGCAACAATGCATGATTTTGATTTTACACTATGTAATCGATTACAAGAATACTGTAATTGATTAATATGTTCTTCATGGCTTTTCCAAATTTAAAATGAAAGCATTTAATCAATTACAATACTGAGTAATCGATTAAAACAACAAGTTTTTCATTTTTCAAAAACTTCAACCATGAGAACATGAACTTTGAAAAATCATTTAAACACTTTAGTTTACTAATCAAAGACATGTATGCATGAGGATGAGAATGCAAATGCAATGAAGGATCATAAGAAAATACACTTGAGCCACTTAGATAATTACAAAAGCCATCAAAATGATTGGGCATGTAAAAAGCTAAAACTTCAAGTCACTTCAAGTCATTCTTGCTTCAATCTTCTTGCAGCTTCCTTTAAATCTAACAATCTCCTCGTTTTTGGCTTTGAGCATGCCAAATTTCAATTGTCAATTGTCTATTTTTTTATTGCATTTAATGGATGAAGGATAGGAAAATTATACTTGATAATCCTGAAATCAAAGTCAGCCTTTTGCAAGAACAAGCATAAGTACAATTCATTCCTCATAAGTGCTCCCCCTCACTTAGGCATTCAGAGTTATTTCATTATTGCATTTCTCCCCCTATCATTATTGCTACTCCCCCTATTTGGCTTATCAAAGACAAAACAAATACTTATAGAGAGAATATAAGGAGGTGAGAAACATAACTTTCATTAATTCAAAAGATGCATTACATTAATCAGTAATAAAAAGAAAATATATATATCATAGAACATAGCAAATAGAAAGAAATCATAGCAATCCTAAAAGGATTCAAAATCATCAAGGATAAGCCTAGCCTCTATGTTTTCTAATCTAGATTTCATCTCTTCCAAAGACGAATTTGTTTCAGCCCTGTGCTCATGATGTAGAGATAGTAGAGCATCCATCTTTTGAATCATGAGTGATTCAAAAAGGCTGTAGGATGATGGGGCAGAGTCTTCAGCTGCTTCTTCTTCTTCTTCTTCTTCTTCTTCACCAGCTTCATCTTTTTCACCAACAGGAGGGATTTGCTGACCAACCATTTTCCATCCATTAGGAGTCTTGACCATCCCAAGCTTGGTAAGATGTTTTTCTTTCATGAGGCTGTTGCTGGAGTTTGTGTTGTCAACAACCTCATCGGTTACATCTATTTTAAAGTAATCAATGAATCTGGACACCAACACATCATAAGGAAATGGATAATTCACCAATCTTTTGGATTTCAGCATGGTTTCCTCAAGAATGAGGATCCAGTTCATCTAAATAGAATTTTTTATGCCATTCACAAGTTGTATGTCATCATCTGTGGCTTGGGAATGATTAGTGGACCTTGGAGTCAAGATGAAGGTGATGATATAATGAAGAAGTCTATCTTCATGGGTCATAGGGCCAGTGCTAAGCCTCAGCTTCAGCCTCAAGTGAGGATCAAGAAGCATTCCTCTATAGGTATCCACCCAATTGTAACCCACAGCTTCCTCCTCAAATTTCCTTTCTCCTACAAAGGAAACCAAACTTCAGGGGTGATTTTCATGGCTACCCCATTAACTTGAGACAAGATAGTCCCATCCATTGAAGCCTTGGCATAGGTGTAAAACACCTTTACAAGTTCAGGGTAAAAAGTATCCTTCATCTCAACATATTTCTTCAAACCTTGTACTTCAAGCAAAGCAGGGAAATGAAAACCTTCTCTAGTGAACCAAGTAAGGTCAAGGTGTTTGGGAGGGAAGATAAGCTTAGTAGCATTAAATTGTATGTAAGTCATTTTGTCTCGCTCAGCAGGAAACCAATGATCTAACCTAGTAACTACAGGGTTAAAGGTTTCAACAACTTTTCTCTTAGAGGTTTCAATTCTCTTAGATGTGGACATGGTGAAAACAGAGGTAGACACTGAACAGCAGAGTATCTAGACTCGGAAAGAAGATAGAAAAGCATAACTAGGCTTAAAGAATGAAGAAAAGAATGGTGTGATTTTCCCTTTCACCAAAAGCTATATTTATAGGTGTTTTGGGCTCCAAAGTTTGAAATTTGAAAGTATAACTATCATTTCGAATTAACCCATTATCATAAAAGCTCAGAATTTTCAAATTTTGAATTTGATAGCAGTTGGACAGTTACAATTTTCAAAAAATCTGTCAGATTTTGCAATAACTCCATGAATAATCGATTACGAGCTTATGTAATCGATTAATTCGTAAGCAAAATTGTTTTTACAGAGGGTTGTAATCGATTAATACGAGGTGTAATCGATTAAACCACTGAGATTTAGTTAAGGAATATGAAGCGTAATCGATTACAATAGGTGGTAATCGATTATTATAGTGAAATTTGATATTTAAAATGGATTTTAAGCTTGTGTAATCGATTGATTAATTTTTGAGGCGTAATCGATTATTCCAGTGAGATTTGGATTTTGAAATAATTTTGAAGGAAGAATAATTGATTATTTCGCTTCTGTAATCGATTACATAAGTACAAAACTCACTCCAAAGGGCTATTGAAGTCCATTTAATCGATTATTCCGTAGCTTAATCGATTATTACAATGAATTTATCAGTATGAACAGTATTTATGCAACAATTTTGAATTTGCACTTATTTGAATGGCCAATAAATGATGTTTTCATGTAGATAAGCACATAAACATCATGCTAACATACCCTAGATTCATCTAAAATTCCTAGCATGTTTCTAAGTGTGAAGAATCTATCTCTATCCAAAGCTTTTGAAACAATATCAGCTAATTGATTGTTAGTATCAACAAACTCAATTTTGATATTACCCTTTTGGATATGATCTCTACTAAAGTGATGTCTTATTTCAATGTGCTTTGTCCATGAGTGCATAATCGGATTTTTGGATATGTTGATGGCACTTGTGTTATCACACAACAATGGTATCTTCTTAATCTGAACACCAAAGTCTTGAAGTTGTTGCTTCAACCAAACACTTTGTGCACAACAACTTCGAGCATAGATGTATTCAGCTTCAGCAGTAGATAAGGCAACACATGATTGCTTCTTGCAGTGCCAAGAAATCAAAGAGCTTCATAACAAGTGGCATGTACCACTGGTACTCTTTCTATCCAATTTGCACCCTGCAAAGTCAAAATCAGAATATCCAATCAAGCTGATAGATGTACCTTTTGGATACCATAGTCCTACTCTTGGTGTAGACTTGAGATATTTTAGGATTCTTTTGACTGTTGTTAGATGAAATTCGTTTTGGATTTGCTTGATATCTAGCACACAAGCATACACTTAACATAATGTCAGGTTTACTTGCAGTTGAATATAGCAAAGAACCAATCATTCCTTTATATTTGGACTCATCAACACTCTTTCCTTTGTCATGTGAATCAAGATAGGTAGATGTTGCCATTGGTGTTGCAACATCCTTGCAGCTTTCCATTTCAAACTTCTTGATTATTTCCAGACAATATTTGGTTTGGCTAAGGAAAGTTCCATTCTTCATTTGCTTGACTTGTAATCCTAGAAAGAATGTAAGCTCTCCCATCATTGAGATCTCAAATTCACTCTGCATTGATACAAAAATTCTCTACACATAGATTGATTAGTTGAACCAAATATAATGTCATCCACATAAATCTGAACTAGCAAGATATCCTTTTCTCTTCTCTTGATGAACAAGGTTTTATCAACCTGTCCTCTTGTGAAAGATTGTTCAAGGAGAAATTTGCTTAACCTATCATACCAAGATCTTGGTGCTTGTTTCAAACCATATAAAGCTTTTCTTAATTTGAAAACATGGTTAGGATGCTTGTAATCAGTAAATCCAGGGGACTGGTCTACATATATTTCTTCATCTATGTAACCATTCAAAAATGCACTTTTAACATCCATTTGAAACAATTTAAAGTTCATCAAGCAAGCATATGCAAGTAATAACCTAATGACTTCTAATCTAGCAACATGGGCAAAAGTTTCATCATAGTCAATGCCTTCCTCTTGGTTGTATCCTTTTGCAACCAATCTAGCCTTGTTTCTTATTATGATGCCACTTTCATCCAACTTGTTTCGAAAAATCCATTTTGTGCCAATAGGAATATGAGTAGATGGTCTAGGAATTAATTCCCAAACTTGGTTTCTTTTGAATTGATTTAATTCATCATGCATAGCTATTAACCAATGTTCATCTAGCAGAGCTTGATCAACACTTTTTGGTTCAATTTGTGAGACAAAAGCCATATCACAACAAAGATTTTTTAGAGAAGATCTAGTAGAAACTCCCTTGGATACTTCCCCAATTATGTTGTCAAGGGAAAGATCTTTAGTGGTTTTCCAATCTTTGTGCTTTTGTAATGGAGTAGATTGTTCCATCTCATTATTTGGTTCAACTTTTTCTTTTTCATTCAAATCATTAGAATGCAGAAATTCTTCCTTTTGTTGTAACACCCTGAAATTTTAAAAACTATAATTATTCTTGCATAGCTAATGATGTGAGTATTAGGATATGAGAGATTTGATGGTCTATATTTAAATTATTTGGATGAAATATTAATTAGAGAATTACAAAAATGTTTGAGGAGAAATGACCATATTGCCCTTCCCTTAAAATAGAAATTACGAAAATGCCCTTAGATATTTTGGTTAGATATTTTAAGGTGGAAATTATAAAAATACCCTTGGATATTTTAAAAAATTACAATAATACCCTTGAGGCTAAAATTACCAAGACACCCTTAGATACTTTGTGAAAACCTGATGAAATTACAAAATATCCTTTGATGGAAAATTACCAAAATACTTTGTGACAGAAAGTTTCAGAATTGAATTTCTATGAATTTTATACGATGATAACTTTGAAATTGTATTTAGCAAAATTTAGGTAGCAGAAAAGTATAGAAAAATGATAAGTAGAATCTGAGGAATCTTCTTTTAATTGTAAGATGTATAGACTTATTTAAAGAGATGATTTGGTAATTTTGATGGTCAGAAGTGGAATGGACTAATCAGAATTAAGATATAAGCAGTCTTGAATGTAAGGTCTGTGTAGCACTCTGTATAGACTACGTGTGAGCTATTTATACTGTAACTAGTCAATTTCTGAAAAACTCTAGAGTTTCATTATTAAATATTATCCTTTAGGTAGAAGAGTTCGAATTGAACTTGAACTCCTCCTATGAATGCCATGTGTAAAACTAAGTTCGAATTGAATTCTTCTTCCGCATGAAAGGTGACATGTGGATACAAGGAGAATCATATAATTTTCTTCTCTTTAAGAAAAATATCTTAAGCTTCATAAATTAAAATGATAAGACACAATCATGAAGGCTTAAGAAATATCTAGCCACTTGTAACTCACTATTAATGTAGGAATGAGAAAGCTATCATATATGTGCACAAAATGAGAAGAAAAATCTTCTCTTGTTCCCTTGATAAATTACGTGAAGGAGGAGGAAGAATGGAGAAGTTTCATGGCTTGAAGACAAGTAGAAGGACACTTGGAAGAAAAGTATCATGCCTTGAAGGATATTAATACAATATGGCATAAAGAGAAGAAAAATCTTCTCTTAAACTCCTAGTTGGTCACGTGAAGATTGGAGGAGGATGGAGAAGCTTCATGAAGATGGACAAGTGGTGGGACACTTGTAAAGGAAGTCTTATGATGAAGACAAGTGGTAGGACACTTGTAAGGTGCATAATGAACCTAGAAGATTTTTCTTATAAAGTAAAGGAATCATAATGAATCTAGTTAGAATGGAATGGAATGGAAAGAAACTAAGTTAGAATGGAACCAAATGGAAGTAACTAGCTAGGAAGGGTAGAAATGTCCATGAATATTATATCATTTTCCAACTAATATATAAAGGGTTGAAGGGGGCCTTAAGTGGAAGTCACATTCAAGACTCAACCCTTCTAACACTTCACGTGAAAAGCTCTTCCCCACATCACCTTCATTTCATTTTCATCCTTTCCTTATTAAAGCCTAAATCAAATAAGAAGAAGACTCCACTTCATTGAAGGATCACGTGTAGAAGGCACTACTAGAAAAATAGGATTCAACATCGGTTATTTTTGACATTCGACATCGGTTTCAAACCGATGTTGAATCAGGCGACGTTGAAAGTCTGGAACTTAACATCGGTTTTGAAAACCGATGTTAACTACATCGTACGACATCGGTTTGAAACAGAAACCCGATGTTGCTATGTTACAAACAAAAATTTATAAATG
>PYAF01000269.1:1573-20927 GCA_007407185.1 Glycine tomentella
AATGCTATTTTTCCAAAAACACTTTGTTTATTTCAAGATTCAAAATAATTTCCTAATGCCTTGTGATTTAATTCTTAAGCTTATGAATAATATGAATGCAATGTTTTGGATCATCAGAGAACTTCCTTCCTTTTACATTTGATCACAAGCTTTTCTTCAAATCTTCAAACATGTTGAAAGCTCAAAATACTTCCATGTCTTCAAATCTCTTTATGCTTCAAGTAACTCCCCCTCAAATCAACATAAGATATAGAGAATGAGTAACTTGGGTAATGCATTCAAGTATTGAGTAATGAATGATATGTATCTGAAGTGAGTATGAAGTGTTATCAAATGATTTTAGAGAGAACCTGTAAGGCAGTATTTATAGCATGGAGTATAGGCTTTGGGCCTTTATTTATTGATAACCTGTGGATTAAGATAAGGTGGTTGCACCTATTTGAATATCCAAGCATATTTGATATATTGTTGATAAGGAGATAATATTGTTGGTTTCGGTGCTCTTGTAGCAGATAGGTGTCCGTGCTCCTGTAGCAGGATTGACATGGAGGGCGGACACGTGTGTCCGAGTTGACACTTGGAGAACGAATCAGCACTATTAATGTGGCAATGCTGACGTGGAGGGTGTCCACGTGTACGGTGATCTTGTCATGATGGTTACGTGTAATTTTACTATATTTGAACAGTACATAAGCCCCTAGCCTCTGAGCCAATTTATGGGTGAAAGAGGGTGAAAGAATGTCGATGGAGAGAATGTCCGTGTCATGGTAGTAATATGAGAAGTGTTGTTAGCCCCCGAGTGTGGATAAGTAATGTCGTGTGTCAAGGTCAATAACTCTAGCAAGTAATATCATGAATATGGATAGGTCTATCCAAACTGTATTGGTACTTGAACCTGAACGAGGTGGTCTGGGTGGTACACGCTGAGCTGTCCAAAGTGGACTATTCCACTTTAGTGGATAAATCTGAACTTGGCAAGCGAGCGAAGGGCCATGGAGAGGAGATAGTATGAAGGTTATCAAGGGGAATCTTTGGGATGTCCGCAAACTCCTGACACCTTTTACATTTTCATGAGAACTTGAAAGCGTCGGTCTTGAGTGTTAGCCAGTAGTATCCTGCTCATACTACCTTGGTGGCTAGGGAGCGTCCCCCAGTGTGGAGTCCACACATCCCTTCATGGAGTTCTCTCAGGACATAATCTATCTGTAAGTTGTTCAAGCACTTGAGTAAAGGTGTTGTCCGCCCTCTTTTGAATAACTCACCATCAATGGTGACATAGTAGCTGACTTTCCGCTTTAGCCGTCGGGCTTTGTTTTCATCTGTTGGGAGTATTCCCTTTATGAGAAAATCTTTGTAGGGTGTCATCCAATTAGGCTCTTCTAACTCAACATTCATTACCGCTTAGGTGTCAATGTTGGGTTTCTTGAGCGTTTCTTGGATGATTGTTTTGAGGTGTCTGGTCTTTTTGGTACTGGTCAGTCTGGACAGCAAGCCAGCTAATGTTACTCTCTTGAGGTATGTGGTATATCTCAAAACATTCAAAACTATCAATGGGTGTTTTAGCCAGATGATAATACTGGAGGAGTATGGCTTCCTTGGTTTGGTATTTGTTCGCTATTTGTCCTTGGACGAGCTGTGAGTCTGAATAGCATCTCAAACGCTAAGCCCCAACTTCTTTGGCGAGTCTAAGTCCTGCTATGAGTGCTTCAAACTTGGCTTGGTTGTTTGAGGCCTTGAAGTTAAGCTTGAGAGCTTGTTCCAGCGAGACGTTGTTGGGTCCTTCAACTATGATACCTGCTCCACTTCCTTGTAAATTGGATGCTCCGTCCACATAAAGGTTGCACCAGTCTGGGGTGGATTTATCTTTTCCTGCAAAATATCTGCTAGGAAGTCTACCATAAATTGTGTTTTCATGGGACCACGAGGTTCATATCGAATGTCAAATTCTGATAGTTTGACTGACCATGCTACCATCCTGCTTGCCAGTTCTAGTTTCCGCAGTACCTGTTTGATGGGATAGTTAGTCTTAACTATCACTTGGTGACTTTGGAAGTAAGGCCGAAGGCACTTGGCGGAGGTGACTAGTGCCAAGGCTATCTTTTCGATCATCTGATAGTGTTTCTCGGCATCGTGTAGCATGCGGCTGGTGAAGTAAATAGGGAATTGGTGCTTCCTTCTTCCTGGACAAGTGTCGAGCCGACAACTTCGTCGGCCACTGAGAAGTATAAGAGCAATGGAGCCCCCTGTCGAGTAAATGAAGCATGCGATGTGGGACTTTAACTCACTTGTGCTCCAACAATCTCCCCTTCAAGTGTGAGTCTCTTCCACATGATAGCGTTCCCCTTGAGCGAAAGTCACAATTCACAAGTAGTGGCCCCTAGAGCTTATGCTCTTATAAACTTGTACCGCCGCAACACTTGCAGGACTCGCTGCCTGACCTCTATGCATGGACTCATCCGCCAGGAAGACTTTCTATACAACGAATCTCTAAGTCCATGGATCCACAAACTCCTTCTACTTGTCTGAGTCGGTCACCAAGTCGAACCATCGACTCTGATACCAATTATTGGGAAATCAAGGGGGCTAAATATCGGACAGATTTACACCTGAGTAACCATATAAGTGAATTAGACACCACACCTTAACCTAAAACCTTAAGGCTCAGGTTTGTGGGTCTTCTCCTCACTTATATGATGTTCAACTTGTCTATTTCTATCCAATGTAGAGCTTTAACTCACACTTGTACTCCAATAAAATAAGTGACGCCGTGGTCGAAAATCTTCCTCAATAGCGACGCAAGACGAACCATAGCTCCAGCGAGAAAGAGATTTTGTTCAAGTATGGTAAGTCCATGGTAAAATCAATACACCTAAGAATAAAACTAAAGGTTATAAAAAATGGTGCAACATGAACCTCTTGAAGTTATGATTCACGTAAGACATCGTCTCCAAGTATACTAATACCTATTATATAAGTTTATTTTGTACAAATAATATAATTTTTTATTAACTCAAATAATTATAATTGTGGTAATTTTGTAATATTCTTTAATTATCACTTTATTATTCTTTATGTTCATTTATTATTTTAGCAACAACGGGTCAGTTTGTTTAATTTTTTTTTTAAAAAAAAAGTTTTAAATAACTTTTACTTTAAAAAGGTATTATTTTAATAAACAGATAGAATTTGTTTATTAAAATAAATAAAAAATATTTTTTAAACAAAAATAATTTAAACAAACACATCAAAAACTCATAAAATTATTCATTTTGTTTAAAAAAATCACGTATTTTTTAAAATAAACTTTAAACAAATTATCTTCAAAATTAACCTTCCGTTGTGGATTATTTATGTTTTACTTTTTTTCCTATATAACATTGACTTGGACGTCGGGAGATCCAAAAATGTTGCTTCCAAAATCAAATTCCCTTTTTCTAAAAGAGGGAAACCACTCTAATGCTCACTCAAAATTTCATGTTAACTTAATTAAGGATATTTTACATTAAAAAAATGCTAAGATAAGTTATTTTTTATAATTGAACTTTGCCGGACAAGACATTTATACCCAAATACATGAAAAGATTATCTCAATTGAATAAAACAAGATTAAATTGCATAACATCAAATAAATATACATAACTTGTGTATATCTTTGATTTCTAACACCCTAATTATAATTTTAGACTCTTCAAATACACTAAGGTTTTCTCACAAGTGTAGTCTTTTGAATAGACTTTGAGATTAATCCTCATTTATAACTTAGTTATACTTAAAGCACATCGTCCCTCCACAAGAGTATATTCGGCTGGACCAAACTCATGTCCTCTTCCCACAAATCTCAACATATGTTGTCAATTAGTCTATTCTCATTGGGTATAACTTGTATATATCTACAATACATACCTTTTTTTTTTTTTTTTACTGCATACACACCTAAATATTATCAATAAAATAATATTAAATTTAGTTATAATTTTTTAAATTTAAATGAGTTCCTTTATTATATTTTATAAAATAATAGATATGTTTAGACAAATTCATTTCTCACTAAAGCATTTTAAACAAAATTCACATCAAAAGCATTAACTATATAAGCTTTTCTTAAAGCTACTTATTTAACATTATATGAAATAGTTTCTACAAAACAAATAAAACTTGTTATATTGAAAATTAGATTCAAACAATTATCATCAACATCAATATCAACACTACCTTTAACCCAAACTAATTAGAAACCGTAGTAGATAATTTCAATGATAGATGCGAGAAAGTTGTAAAAAGAAAAGAAAGTGGAAGGGAAAGAAAAAGGGGAATTCAAACAATTATTATCGTAAAAAACAAATCAAACGATTATGCATAAATGACCATTTATACAAAAATAGTTCACAACTTTAGAAAGCAAATCCAGATTGATAGACTCAGATCTCAAACCGTTTTCAACCCAAGCAAGCAGCATCAGTCCGTAAGATTTTTAAATCAACACGAGCAGATTAATAAACAAAAGAAAATTTCTACTCACACTAAGTCATTCAAATGGCCACCCAGAATACCCTGCATGATGATGATGGCTATTCTCAGGGATAGATGGTGTTGGTGTGCTGCTTCCTGTTGCTTCATCATTACTGCTTGAATGAGAAGAACGAAAAGGCCACAAAAAGGAAAATGGATTTCTCCTTCCACGGCTCTCCCTACCACTACTACTTACCCTTGCACTTCTACTTCTACCATTTGTGCCACGGTTACTACTACTCAATCCTTGTGGCGGCAGTTCTTGGCGGCAAACGGGGCAGGAGTTATGCTGGACCAACCATGGAACAATACAATCTGAGTGATATAAATGGTTGCATGCCATTTGTCTTGCTTCGGATCCCAGTTCAAATTTATCTTTGCACACCGGACAATGCGAATCTGATCGAAGATGCTTCTGCGCGATCTTGATGGTAGGCATTGCATCGATTGAGGACCTCGATGCCGGCAAGGGACCTTGCCTGTTGTTAGCTGAAAGCTGTTCAAACAGTTCTTCTAGTCCAGGACCGATAAAATAATCGCCTGTGTTACCCCGTGTCAGACCAATTCCTGGAGCCCCATTAAATAGAGCTTCAAAGCCACCATGTCTGGACAATCTAAAAGGTATTTGGCCACCAAAGATCAACAGAGGAGCAAACCCTGCACTGTGTTCAGGATTTGAATCTGTTTGCACCCTGATGTCACGGCTTCGCCCCCTATCTGCCATTTGATGCCTCATAAAGGCAGAGAATGTTTCCATTAGTCCAAGCCTTTGATCTTGTTCTTCATTGTTGTCCATTCCAAAGAGGTCAAAAGGATTAACATGGACCATATCATTAAGTTCATGAACAAATCCCTCATTACAGCTAGGACAAAGCACATCTCGCCGTCCCAGCCGAACTGGCCTCCTGCAACTATAACACCAATGAGTATTCCTACTGTTTGACATCCTCTTGTTTACTTCCTTAGTGGCTCAAACAACTAATGACAAGGCTCCTTCTCCACACCACACTATCTCTAACTGTCACAACAGCATGATGACTTATATACTGTAAAAGAAATTTGATAACAGTCAAGGAACATTGGATATCACTCAGATTTAGATATTAAACACCATCACCACCACTAACGAAAGCCTTATCCTACGACATAAGATCGGTTACATGGATCACACAACACCATTTGGCTTGGTTAAATTTAGAGATTAAACACCAATTGAACTAAATGCTATGCTGCTCTGCACACCAAATACTATTCAAATTGTCAGTATGAAGAATTAATCACTTACAAGCATCAATGCTTATATAAGAGGCATCTATAAAATTTATCACTGATTTGTAACTCTTAAGCAAACATTCTAAAATGCAAAGGGATTCATATAAGAGAACAAAAAAAAAAGTATACAAGGATTCACACATTTCACCTAAAACCTTCTATGTTGTTTATTTCCATGATACTAAGTAATCACCAATCTTCCACTTAAAATTCGCCAAATTTAAGAAGTCTTACACACTACTATGCTTCCAGTCTCAGTCCCACAATAAAGTAATTCATTTTGGCTTACAATCTAAGAAGCAAAGACGACGGACACAACACAAGCAGAAATAACTCCATTATCAGATTCAAAAGTAATAAAAAAGTTGGCATCTTAATTATGCATAGTTATTAAATTAGATGCAATCTAAGATCAAAAGGAATGCATAACATTTCTGTTAAAAAGTAAAACATCACATAATAAGATGATTTTAATTGTAAGAAAAAGCATTACTGAAAAATCAGTGATTTATGTAAAATTACATGCAAAGTTATGAGAATGCGTTGTTGTTAATAAGGAACAGTTCTGGAAAGTTCCCCAGATTTTAAATGAGTCTATTTAATTCTTTTACACTCTTAAGAATAATTAAAAAAATTACGGATTTAGGTTGAGGGGAAAATCTTGTTTAGCAATCTTCAAATGTTGGAAGAAAAAAGAAAAACTTAAAAACAAGTGAAGAAAGTAAGAGATCTTTAGCATCTTCTTCAGAAATGGGAGAATCAAGTGTGAACGCACCAGTTTCTGGAAGCTTCTTCCAAACCCATCATCCCTCCGAATCCCAGAATAGCTAATAAATGAGAATAAAAAGACAAATAAAATAAAAATGAGGCTTTTCGGAAAAAAAGAAAGAAAAAAAAAAACAGCGTACCACACTGGAATATGTGGATCGAAAAGGACGTGTTGCTTAGAGCGAAGCAAAGGGCAATGGTGAATGGTGAGTGAGTGAGACTGAGAGTGAAGATGGAAGAGAAAGGTGAGGGCAAGCTCTCCAACCCTAACCACTGGATGATGGCATGGGGCAGAGAAAGACGATTATTGAGGAGGAACCGACATCCAGCTTAGCTGGCACCGCATGCTTCATCTCCAGCGTCATTGGTTTCTATATGTTATTTAAAATATAAAAACAAATTGAGTAAAATATACATTTGAAGGAGGGTTATCTTTTTTCACTACACAATTATGTTTGAGCGGGATAAAATTCTAATGAGAGGCAAAGTTGTCCAAAGTTATCCATCTAATATCTAGTTAAATTGAAAGTTGAAATAGTCTCATGCTAGTTGATTTATACACTTTATAATAGAATAGATTATACTAATTATACATGAGATATGTAAAAGAACAAAATTTGTGTTCTCCGATGATAGTTGGAGTTTCACTTGGATATAATCAATATGATTAGGGGTGGAAATGGGTCATGCTGTCTATCAGGGACCTTCGGCTTGACCTATTTAAAGTTTGGTTTGGCCTGACTTGATTATTATAAAGGTCATGTTCAGGCTTTTTGAAAAGCCTTTTTAAATAAAAAGGTCGGACTCAAACTTTAATAAAAGCCTGTTAGGCCTATCAGACTGGCCTATTTATAATATATATATATATATATATATATATATATATATATTAAAACTTAAAAATATATTTATTTTTAAAAAAATATTTTTTTTATTATGAAGGCGGATGATTAATCACTTTAAAAAATCACCTTGAAAATCTCATAAATGATTAAGAGAAACATATCTATAACTTATGGGATCATATTTGATAATTTATAAGAAAAACGTATCTATTATGTTATTTTTTATTTTTAATTATTTATTTTTATTTAATCAGACTTTGTATACAGGCTTTCAGGCTAGGCCAGGCCTTTATGCAGGCCAGGCTCAAGTCTTAATAACTTATTTTTAACATGTAACAAACCAGACTTAGGCTTAATAATAGTGATACGTGTCAGGCTCAGACCTATCAAAGCCTGGCTTGGCCTGACCTATTTCCACCCCTAAATATGATAAATGTATGCATGTCTATTACTAATGTGAAATTCTAATTCTATTTTAAGAAAATATTAGCAAAAGTACTTAAGTAATTGTATCTAAGTATTTTTTATGTAAAATTACACAATTTTTTTTTTGTTTTTATCTACTCTTACATTAATCTCTTATTTTTAAAATTGTATATTAATACCCTTATAAATTATATCAACCCATTCAGTTGTTTGAAAATATTACATACTACTCTATAATGAATAAGGATAGGTATATGGGTTAATGGTTGGAGATCGTCCCATTAAACCGGCAAACTGTATAAATAGTGAACCTTGTTTTTTAACCCACGTAGCTATAGCAAATTTTGGAAATAGTCCGTGAAACTCGTGGGCTAGTCCACATACTTTGATTTTTTTTTTTTTTTTTTATATGAGTAGACTTTGATCTTTAATTTAGGTTTCATGTTGAATTACATATGGTATATGTTAGTTACATATGTTAAGACTTTGATATTTTAAATGTTGCTATATTTTAGTTACAAAATAAGATATTGTTAAGACAAGTTCAAAATTTAAATACGTTGAAAATAATTCAATAATTAGAATTAAATATTTAATATTTAATTCAATTCAATGCTTATATTCATAGTTTTTTATTCATTTCCTTTCTCACATTTTCATAGCTTAAAAAATGAAAGGAAAAAAATATTTTAATTAACAACTTTTTTTAAGTTTTTATTTTCATTCGAGTCTACGAACCCATCCATTTATCCATGGGCTTCACGGACCATATACGGACCAAAAAAAATAAGAGTGTTTATTGGGATGGTCTTTATACACCAGTCATATGTCTAATACACCCAATTGTGAACAGTGCATTTTCGAAAAAGCCCTCCCTTATATAGTTGTAGCCATTTGAACTTTCGCTCACTCTTCTCTCACCTGGTGTGGCTGCTGCTGTGCTGCGATTTTCTCCCCTTTGGCGCACCTTACTCGTTGGCATTTTGGTTCAGCTTGGTGGTTGATTGGTGGTCGTTGGTCATTGAGGCGTCGTGGTGGTTGATTCGTGTTGGCTTCCGACCTCCACAGTGAGTGGTACTTCGCCTTCTACGGATTTTGGATGGTACGGATTATGTAATCCTTATGGTGTTTACAGATTAACTAATCCGTTGAGCAACATACAGATTTCACAATTTTACGGATTGGTTAATCTGTATGGTGCTCACGGATTAGTTAATCCGTAAATACCATTAATCTGTAAACACCATACGGATTACATAATCTGTATCGTGTTTACGGATTGGTTAATCCATACGGTTATTTTTTTCCAAAAATTTAAATGCAAATAGATTTAATTTTGAATCATATGCTTTGTAGAATGTAAAATAAATATGTTATTGATCATTTATGTTTGTTTTAGCTGTTGGAAATCGTTGTGGCTTTATGATATTATTGTTGTATAGGAACTATAGTATTACTTATTGGTTGGACCTAGGTACACTTTATTTTTGGTTGGATAATGGCTGGGTGGGGACATTTTGGCTGACAAGTATCCCAGCTTATTTGCAAATTGTCAACACCATGAATGGTTTATACCAAATATAGGTCAAGTAGTGAATGAGGGGTGGATATGGAGATTGATTTGGAGAAGATCCTAGTTTGAGTGGGACAATCCAATGTTACAAAATCCAATTTAAGGACAAGAGGTTTGCAGCTACAACATTGTAATAAGTTGCTTTCTTTTAGTGTGGATTAAACCCATGGTTTGATACATAGAAATGGTGTAATTTGTAGAAACAAGGTATTGATGTTTGACTTGGTCATGCATGACATACTGGATAAGTTTTGGATTTGGTCAAACTTTCATTATTCCTTAATGTAATCAACAAGTCAACCAATTTCATGTATTTGGTAATGGATTTGGTGAGTATGTTTGTGCAGGTTTTGAAATGTGGCTTTTTTTGTTGATGTTATTTATATTTGGTATTGAAATGTGACTTTATTTCTTTAATTGAAATTTGTAATACCTAAGTTGATTACAATGTTAATATATTGATTATTTGGATATGTTGAATGGTTCCTTTGATATGTATGTTGTTAAACTAAGAAGTTAGCAAATGGTACCATAGGTTATGGCTAGAACAAGAGGTGGTTTGCGTCGTGGTGCAGGGCGAGATGGAGACACAGGGATCGCCAGAGACAGTGGGAATGAAGAGGCAGCCGCTAAAGGTCGAAGGCCTATGGCATCAGCCAAAAGACAACGTGCAGGGGCAGTTGTGGATGACCAGCCACCTGTAACACCCCGTGTGCACCGAGTGTGTTAACATTACTATAATATCAGAATAGCATAAAGTAATATCGTAAAGCCAATAAAACTGCGGAAGCATACATAGATCTCATTTCTTGATACATTATGTATGGTGCATAAACAAAACATGATATAATCTACGATTTCTAGCCCTTATTGATCCAGATAATAAAACCAAACAAAACAACTAAATCCAGGCAGATATCAACCGTATCTAGTAAGATATGACAGGAGACTGAAACCTACCTCAAAGGTATGCATCCCAGGGAGCACTCAGCTCTCAGACGCTAGTCCACGCAATCACACTGCTTGACCCTACTGATTTCCCTCAGAAGGAAATCCATCTTCTTTGCCCTATATACCTGCAACATAAACCCCACACAGGGTGAGATAAAAATCTCAGTAAGTCCAGGGTTCCTGGGGGCCTTTCCTCCCCCTGGTGCACTGTCAAACATCTAAACTCATGATTTTGCTTATCCACAGTCATCTTATCTCTCTCGTCAAATCTCTCTCATAACGCATGTTATGCACGCCTAACAAGGCCTATGCCCTCACATCTACACTGAGTGATCATCTGTCTAATATGAGACTCTCTCAAGCTCTCAGAGCTTAATCCTCTTTTATATCAAAAATACCAGCCATCTCTGCCTTCTCATCTCATATATATATATACCAGAGTAAAACCTATTCGGGAATAAGCTCTCTGTAATCTCCTCCAATGCCTGGGGATAATCCTCTAATAGATACAAATCCCCAGAATCTCACGGTACTCTAATCAATACCCGAGGAGGATCATCAATCTAAGGTTCTCCACTCACTCAGGGCTTAGTCACACACAAATATTGCTTGAGGAATCTCTCAACTCAGGTCTTACAGCCCAATACCTGAATAGGATCATCTGCCCATGCAGGTACATCTACTCAGGATTGGCTCTATCTAGGCCTGAATAGGATCGTCTGCCCATGCAGGTACATCTACTCAGGACTTACCGCCCATTACCTGAATAGGCTTACCCACCTACTCGTGGGTACATCTAATCAGGATTTACATGGACGCCTATGGATTTCCCTAAAGGAGATCATCCACCTACTCGTGGTTACGTTCCCAAAGGGTCCATAGTCCACTATTCTCTGGCCAGAGAATGCACCCTAATTCTCATAACAATACAAGACATGACACTTTCTCAACGTTAATCCAGCATTAAGACCAACATGCCATAATGGCATTTTCTCAATACATATCACAACACCATCACGGTGTTTCATTATCATGTTCATCATCATACAACATCAATGTGCCCGGCCAATCATACAAACTATCCTCAGGCATAGAACACTAATACAGTGTTCATCTCATTACTAAAACATCAGGGGTATATCTCTTATCCCAATACAGTTCAATCCTCTATTCTAGTGTTTGACTGCACTAGTTATCATATACATGTCTTATTCATCTATAAGACCAACAATATCATGCCTAACACCATCACAGTGCTAGGACCATCATCAACCACCATATAATCGTATAAAAATCAGAACTCAGAACACTAGCCTAGTGTTCATATTAGCTACAGCACATATATTTCAGTAAATAGTGACCCCCACGCAGAGAAATCACTCTAAGGAACACTGAACTTACCTGGTATGACCGTGCTTTATCACCAATCCTCAAATGGTGGTCCACACTGCTGTCATCTTTCTGTCTTGTCCTCTGGCAAAATCATATATCACAGTTAGCATCATAGCTCAACACCAGGTATCTAGCAACGGTCTACAACCGTTGGAATGCAAAGAAACCTAATTCCTTTCCATAACTTCTCAATCATCTAACCTAGTGCCATCAGTTCAGTCACTGTCTAGGCTATTAACAGATCCTTAGCAGGATCATATTCGGCCTGACCATGGTTTCAGAGTCTTGGTAAGACTCTACATCCATCAATCCAATGGCCCAATTGTTCATAGTTCACCAGTTATCAAGTATGGCCAAACAAACATATTAATGCATAATCATTGTTCCTTTGGCCTCATGAATCATTCTGATAAAGACACTTGAGTTCATTCCTAACTCAGAACCCCTTACCCCCTCACTCTTCTTCCTATTCATACCACTCTCAGGGTCGCAACCCAATTTCATCAGAACTTCAGTCTCAATATCTCATATTTCTCAGAACAACCTCCTGATCATACTTTTCTAAAGAACCTAAGCCTAATTCCAGCCTTATCACAAGATGGTTACTATTCACCCCATTACCCAAATCACAAATTGAACGGTAAAAGCTTGAGTTCTTACCTCAAAACTGTCAAGAAAGGCTCAATGACTGCCTCTCAGAGCCTCAGCATTCCATGGGCTGTCTTCTTTCCTCTCTGAACTTAGCTTCCCTCATGGTTTCTCAAAGAATGGGTTTTCTCTCAAGTCTTGACTGGAATTAGCTCACTCATAGTTCTAATCATGTTTAGTGGTGTTCAGGGGGTGTTTAGGTGAGGTATATTGAAGATATAGAGCTCCCATAGCTCAGCCATGACAGCCTAGACCAGAGGAAGAAGAAGAATAGTGTTTTGGCCTTCAAAAACGCGTGAATGGCCTTTTATACTGGTCCTGACCGACATTCTCGCGCTAATCGCGCCATATATGGCGCTATTCGCGCCAAAATCCAGTATCTGTGGCGCTAACCGCGCCAGGTCCATTTCCGTCGCTAAATCCGTCGCTAATTTTGTCGCTAATTCTGTCACTAAGGCTTTTGCGACAGAATTTTATAAAATTTAAATTTCTATTTCTTTTTATTCCTTTCTATAAAAAGCCTAGGTTATTATACCACCGGCACCGGACCGACATGTAGGGGATGATATTAATGAGGTGCCTGCTGTTCAGGACCATTTTGTTGAGGAAGCTATTCCTGGTATGGATGATGGAGGTGATGAGGTTCAATCCTTTCCAGGTGGTCCGGAGGACTGTTCAATCTTAGCAGAGTACGCTGAACATGTAGCTCTTCGGGTGTGGGAAGGACAAGTAGTTATATTTGTTATTTACAAACAAAGTGAAGTTATTTTGTAGTCATCTGACTGTGACTCATATATGTTTGTAGGAACGGGCTGAATTGAAACTGGCCTCTCATGGAAGAAAAGTTCAGAAATTTGGACGCCCAGCACCATAGATTGAAGGTTTAGTTGCTGGGACGGGTTTGGCCCCTTTGATTAGCTGCTGTGTCGACACTGGAGACAGGGAATTGCTATCGACTTTCATTGAGAGGTGGCACTCAGAGACAAGCAGTTTTCATTTACCTGTGGGGGAATTGAATATCACATTGGACGATGTCACTGTCTGTCGTACCGTTGACTCTATCTATTCATTGAATTCACTTTCATTCATTTTTTTTATAGGCTTGCTCCCTCTTTTTCCAAGAATTAATGCACTTCCCCTTGACTTCAGAGGGCCTTCTCTAATAGGGGAAAAGCCTTCCATTTCCGTCAATCCCTGTTTCATTTACCCATAGTAGGAGATATGTTATCCTCCGAGACTATGTTGGGCAGGCCATACATATCCTTGTTGAATTGCTTGAAGTATCTGCAGACGCAGCTGGAGCGAAGACTGAGCAATGCCATGAGGCATATGTACGTTTGTCCTAGCTTTGAGACCTATATGCTATGAAGGTTGCGTCACAACAGTGGATAGTAGCAGCCAGAGCATACTTGCTTCACTTGGTTGGCTGCACTCTATTTGCCAACAAGAGTGCCACACATATTAGTGTGGTATTCTTGGAGGCATTTTTGTGATCTGGACCGTGCAGGGGGATATGCTTGGGGTGTGGCTACTCTGGTTCATATGTATGTTAACCTCAACTATGCATGCTTGCATCACGGCAAGCATCTTGCCGGTTATGTCACGTTGTTGCAGGTAATTCATTGACACAGTCCCATGCTTATTACAAACCTTACATTTGATATGACTTCAATACTAAGGGGTTGTCGATGTATAATTTATGTTGCAGTGTTGGATTTATGAGCATTTCCCAACAGTTGGAAATGTCTCTGCAACTCGTTCCTACGAGGAGAGACAACCACGAGCATGTCGGTGGCGGGTTGAGAAGGCATTACCTCTTAGCACCTATCGTCGGAGACTGGATAGGTTGGTCGTGGATGATGTATGCTGGGCTCCATATGCCGATCATCGTGCGCATAGAGAGTTCGACATCATATGCTTATTCTCTGGATATATCCGATGTGGACGAGTAGTGGTCAGAGTTTTACCAGAGAGGGTGGCTAGACAGTTTGGGTTTGTTCAGGTAATTCCACAAACCCAACCGATTCGATCCCCGTTGACCGATGAAGTCGATGAACACTGGATGCAGTTTGGCGACCATCTAGCCTCGACCACACTGGAGGTTACATATCCCAGTCAGGCAGTACCTGGGTATCTTTAGTGGTTTTATCGGGAGTTTCATCCTTTTATGACACCTTCACAGATAGGTGATCCTATTAGACACCCTCCCACTCAACCTGAAGTTGTTCCAGATCCTCCACATCGACATACTGAAGACCCATCACCTATTCCACCTTCATCTGAGGACCCAATACATGCTGTGGTATAAAATTGTGTTGCCTATTTATTTAAAATGCATATATTATAACTTATTAACTACACCTATGATTAAAATGTGATGAATTTATTGTGTCAAGCTACCTGCCAAAGGTTGGTAGAAGGATTGCAGGAAATGATAGACATGCACATGGTGGTTGCAGGATCTGATGCATATAGCGTAGTTGAGCGGCTACTGCGTGTAACACGTTCCGTGACTGACAAAGGATTTGTGTATGTGCGACAGAGACGGACCAGAAGGAGGCAGGACACACATGATAGTGGAGAAGGTGACTTGTGATTGTACCTTCATGCATATTTTGACTTTATCCCATTACTTATGTATTGACGTTCTGTTTTCATCAGACATTTTGTATGACACCCATGTGGATTACTTCCAGTATTTTATTTCTATTACACCTGTGTTTTGCATCAATGGCTAATAAAATTACCTAGTCTTTTACTTTGTGGGCGTCTACGCATACTACATTTTCATTTTTTACAACTAAAATTAAGGATAAACAAATACTGCTTAATATATAAATTAGAAAATAAGACAATGTGTTGTGATGGATAAGTATTTTCAAATGTATATAACAACAAACAACTGTTACAAAAGGGGAATACAAAATGTTAACCAACAATCACCTATTGCGATTAAAAAATTCATGTCAAGTCATCAGATAAGTCGACATGGGATGTACGTAATTTCTTTAAATTTTTATATGCTTGCATTCGACCTGTATATGGGACCATCCATTCTCTTGCAACACTGTAGCAGTGTCTTTGCCATAACAAAGTAGTTGGCGGCATAGGACACCCATCTGCCAATACAACCTGAAATAATTACCAGAATATGGTCAACTACACATTTATCTGCACAGGCTACCAATTGACACAATTGTTGAATTATGTACCTGCACAAAATGGTTCCCGTAGACATGACCAATACATAAAATGCGATGCACACGGGGATCTCTAGGCGGTTGGCTTCAAAAACGAAAAAAACGTCATGCTTTGTGCCAGTGACAGAGAAATGAGGATGATGTTATACCTTGATGCAATTACGTATCCCAAATTGGTAATATCCATCCATTTGTCAATGGTTACCTGTACGTAATAAATAACAGTACAAACTATAAGTAAGTGAAATAACCTTCAAACCACTAACATAACAAACAGTTTACCTTTGACAATCCATCAACAAGCAGGGACCGTTTTAAGCGCTCGAATCTATCAAAGCCACCAAACAAACCCATGTATTCGGCCGACCATTGTGAAAGTTCTTTCAGCAAATGATTGCGTACCAAAGACCAACAATCTTCACCATATCCTAGCAATGCAGCAATTACACGAAAGCCACAATTACCATAAGCTTTAACATCAATAATGTTTAGAATGAAATCATGCATAGATGTATGAAATTGATCCAGCATAGGCATGTTCCTCTTTGTCGTAGTGTGTTGATGAGACGATGAAGCTGGTTGTTTTTGTGTCGAACAACTATTTTGCTGAGAATGTAATTCGTCAACATACTCCCAGTAAGATGGCTCCTGCTTGGTGGATCTTTCTTGTTGCGATACTTGCTTCTTTTGAGCACCTTTTGTTTTAACCTTCTCAGGAGGCGGACACATTGAATTGATGTCAGGAAATGCAAGTTCTTTCAGTTTGGTCTTTAAAGTCACTTTGCCACACAAGTCAAGCTTTTGAAAGCGTAAATTTATAGCTTCCATCTCATTACTTATGTCGACCTCGCAGTCACCAACACCTTGATCTTCAAAACTTAACCTCCGCCAAAACACATGAACTGTCTCAAGTGGTATGCACCCAATGTCATACTTTGCTAGCTCACATGCACAAGGTAGGCCATGTGCAGTTCTCATCAAACATCCATAACGAGCTTTGTTTTTACCTGCATAATGAACTCGCTCATACTCCGCAACAATTTGGTTTAACGCATACCTTGAGATTTTCCTAATAAGTCTTTGGTACAACGTTACTTTAAACACATGACCAACCTCATGCGTGCTTCTCTCCAAAGTTGCCTTTATCTCACTATGTTGCAAGGTCAACATGTTGTGCATTGCTTCCCATACTACAAAGATCTCCAACGCTATTTTTGCAATAGTCTCTTTAAGGCCCAATGAGCAGACTCTACCCTGCAGTTTATGATTAAAGTAAGCAACAATCCCCCACATATATCATTATCCACTTAACAATTTGAAAAAATGTAAAGATTTTTATACCTGTTAGTTGTCGTATTACCCAAATGCATGACTTGTCTTGTCCATGCTTTTACAAATTTTTCTTTGTGTGGATTCAACCATGTGTCCTTCACGTAATCAACAAACGTTGGCCATGGCGAACATGCAACTTCAAACTTCGTAACACAATCATCATACTGAGTCTCCTTATCACAACCCACAACACTCCCCCAGGCTTCCATCACATAGTCCCATGCGTTACTCTGTCGGACATATGTTTTACATTTTGCCTTCACATTCTTATCAATGTGAAACCGACACAGTAAATTGGTAGTCTCAGGGAATACAGTTTTCACTACATGCATTAATGTTGCATCTATATCAGTGACAATGACATGTGGGAAAAATTGTCTCTACAAAAAAATTCCTTTAAATCTTTCTAGGGCCCAAACAACATTGTTAATGCACTCGGCTTCTAAATAAGCAAATGCAGCTGAGAAGGTCATCCCAGTAGGAGTCACACCAACAATGTCAAGCAACGGAAGTCTATACCTGTTTGTTTTGTAAGTGATGTCTATCAGAAATACAACATGATATGCATTGCTCAACTTCACTGCATCCGGATGTGTCCAAAACAAGTCACGTATCACATTTTCATCCTTCACTCTATGCCAATGAATATACATGTCGCGTCCAAGAAGTTTCATTAAATGTTGCAATTCAGATTTACCTTCTCTCATACGGGTACGGTATGTATATCTTGCATTCACTACTTGCCTCACAAATGTACAATCATTGGGATTGTGTTCCGTCAAAGTTAGAAGAATATTTTTTGGTTTCACCATTGACCTAGTCACATCAGCAACAATAATCTTGTCCTCCTCTATTAGTCGTCCAACATATGGGTGTCCACATAATGAATTTGCCATAAAATGATTATGAGTGCCACATAATAATTTCACCATCCACCCTTCACCTCCAGGAACTGGTTTGGCTCGTAGCCTAAACGGACAATTACATTTTCTAGTGCTAGTGACAGTAGGTACCATACCTTTATTGAATGCTCGGTACTTTCTACTTCTTTCACAACCCATTAAAACAAATTATGTCCTTCCCTTCTTTCCATTTGACATGTCCGACCTCATTATGATAACTACAAAACCATTCTGATATGCAATAGTTCGAGCCCATTTTAATACATCCTCACGGGAAGGAAACACCTACAAAAAACCAAAAACAAATGTTTAACATCCATAAATTATGCATTTAACAACTTTTACCAAAGCAAAATTAATATAAATACCTCATAAGTCATAAAAGTTGCAGAACAATCAATTGAACATTCATTATTTTCAAACGCACTTGGTTCATCTCCGATATCTTCATTCATATTTATTTCTTCCGGCAAAATTGATAAGTCACTATTTACCTTTATTTTCTCACCTTTTTGTACTCATTTTAATCCCTGAATTATGTTTAATCGTTTATATTTTGCACTTTTCTCATTTAGGATTTAATTGGACTGATAATTCAGATTTTTAACTAAATTGGATTTTTTTAGTTTAATTATTCCAATTTATATTTTCAGGTCAGTTTAATAATTAAATGGGCTTGGAATTAATTCATGGACTTGAAGATTAGAGTGCCACGCCAGCATCATTTTCCACATCAGCATTTTATTTTCGTTTTATTTTATTTTAGTGATTTTTGGGCCAAAACTGTTAGGAAAAGCCCATTTTCGTTTAGGTCAGACATTAGTATTTATAGAATACTGTGCCCATGCAGAAAAAAAAACAAAAAACAACACTATTCATGTTCAGTTTTCTTTTAGGGTTTTAGTATTTTCATTTTCTGCTGTTTTCTCTGTTTTTAGGGTTTTTCATTTCTGTTGGTGATTTTCGTTTTCAGAATACAGTTGTGATCGCGGCCGTACGCAACCAAATTAAATCAGTTTAACTGTAGTACTAGGAAGTGACTCCTAGGTCGTCTCTCAAGGACCAATTGTCTATGTTTAAGGGGTTAAACGTGCAGGGGGGGTTTGTTGACAGGATGCAGGAATTTAAAACAGAACTCGAAAACTAAATTAAACAGAATTACGAAATTAACTGCAGTAATTAAAAACGAGTCAAACCCTAGAAACAGATTGTGCCTCTAATTTCCTCGATTCACGAAAGATGATCTGTTCCACTTAATTCTAATCAGTCCAGGTTAATCAACTAAGCGAAGATTAACCTAAAACGTCATTACACGAATTAAGCAAACGTGAACCTCATTAGGGCAAATCCTCAGAATTAAGCAAACTGAGGTTTCTGTATCAATCAACACCAGAATCATTAAGCACGAATCCAATTCGAAAAATACAGAACAAAACCCTAACCCTAACAAGAACAATCAAGCAGAAACGAATTTCACACAGAAACCTCCATTAGAGCAATCTGCTTAGGGTTCAACTCTAGGGTTTAGCCTTCCAT
>PYAF01000270.1:0-10844 GCA_007407185.1 Glycine tomentella
TCTATTTTTATTCAAACACAAATTTATCCAACAACTCTTTGTTCTTTATTTTCTGTTTTTAATTCCAATCATTTAGAATTAATATTATTGTGAAAATTACCCCAATCCCTGTGGAGACGATAACTCACTTACTCACTTTTATTACTTGTTAACGATCGGTGCACTTGCCGTATATTCATTCGCATAAATCGCACAACAATGGTTTGATCAATGAAAGAGTATTTCCAAAGGATAGTTGGTGTGAGGTGAGTAATAATAGAGATTCAGCAGTCAGTTTCATGATTTTCTCTTTTAGATACCAATTTCAGTTTCATGGTTGTGTTGTCGAGTCCAAAATCTTAGAGATACTAATTTAATTTATCTTGTAAGCAACTTTCTGAAACTTTGGTTTGCTATAAATTGTCTTAGGAATATGTTTGTTGTAATACTGCTTCCTTGCAATCAATTTCACACTATGCCATTCCGCAATTATATTTTTTTTTCATCTCTTGAACAACAAATATGCCAGTCACTTCAGACTCTCTGGTCACTCCACTAGGAATTGTTGTTGCTATGGTTCTTCTTTACCAACAACTTGGTGTTGCTTCCCTTCTTGGTGCTTTGATGCTAGTTCTTATGTTTCCATTACAGGTATAGGAGTTCAGATACTTTATTTGTCTTCACTTTCACTGCACTAGATTTTATTAATACAGATATGCTCTCAGGAAGGGTAATTAAATTTAACTAGTGTATCACAATGCAGTACATTTCTTCCCTTCCTCTCCCAACCGTTCATTTGATTCTTTCCTTCAGTTTCATGTAGTTATTAGATTCTCACAATTCATGATTTGAATTGTACTATTCAGCTAGCTTTGATTCATATTATAAGATGGGGAAGATGTTGATGGCTAAATGTAGAACCCTACAGGAGGAAAATGAGGAGATTGGGAATCAAGCTTTCAAGGGCAAGCTGATACTCTATTATTTGCTTTATGGTTATATTACTTTTTTCCCTTTTACCTCATTCGCCTGGGAGCTGGTTTTCTCCTACTACCCTAATTCCAAACAATGTTTTAAGATACAATGTTATAAATACACATTTAGCCATCCAATAAAGTGGTTAAGAGTGTTTTGTATTGTATTTTGCTTGTATTGCTTTCCCAATAAACTGGAATGTGTAATGGTTTTATGTTATGTTAACATGTCATTTCAATAAAAAGTGTTAAATGGTTTTAATGGTTTTATGTCATGCCTTTGTCGGTGTTTAATAAAAAAAATTAAAAAAACAAAGACGGTTTTTAAGAGAAAACCATCTTTGTATGTCAGCATACGAAGATGGTTATTCCTAAAAAACCGTCTTCGTAAGTGTTTAATATAAAAAAAAATTGAAATGAAACAAAGACGGTTTTTTTTAGGAAAAAGCGTCTTTGTATGCTAACCTACGAAGACGGTTATTTTTAAAAAATCGTCTTTGTAAGTGTTTGGAAAAAAATAAAAAAAAAATTGAAATTTAATCAAAGACGGTTTTTCTTAAAAAATCGTCTTTGTATGCTGACATACGAAGATGATTATTCCTAAAAAACCGTCTTCATAAGTGTTTCATAAAAAAAAATTGAAATTGAAAAAAAAAATGGTTTTTTAAGAAAAACCGTCTTTGTATGCTGACCTACGAAGACGGTTAATTCCTAAAATATAGTCTCCGTAAGTGTTTCACAAAAAAAAATAAAAATAAAAATTGAAATTGAAACAAAGACGGTTTTTCTTAAAAAATCGTCTTTGTATGCTGACCTACGAAGACGGTTATTCCTAAAAAACCGTCTCCGTAAGTGTTTCATAAAAAAAAAAATTGAAATTGAAACAAAGACGATTTTTTAAAAAAAAAACGTCTTTGTATGCTGACCTACGAAGACGGTTATTCCTAAAAACCATCTTCGTAAGTGTTTCATAACAAAAAATTGAAATTGAAACAAAGACGGGTTTTTAAGAGAAATCGTCTTTGTATGTTGACAAACGAAGACGGTTATTCCTTAAAAACCGTCTTTGTTAGTGTTTCATAAAAAAAAATTCAAAAAAATTTGAAATCGAAACAAAGACGGTTGTTAAGGGAAAACCGTCTTGTTTCAAGACATACGAAGACGGTTATTCCTTAAGAACCGTCTTCGTAAGTGTTTTAAAAAAAAAATACAAAGACATTGTTTTAGTACCGTCATCGAAAGTTGTTGTTTCAACAACACGCACAACAACGACGACTCGACAATCGTCGTCGTATGGGGTAAATAACCGACATCGTAGACCTCGCCTATAGTAGTGAAGTTTAAGATTACTATTCCCTGGCATGTTACTTCTCACTTGTTGGGAGTGACGATGATGCCAAAAGAGGAACTTCATATACTAGTAACCATTCGATGTGCAGCTTCCAAATGCTTTCGGTATCCCAAAGTACGTCCAAATCAAGACAAAAAAAATTGTTTATTTTAACCACTTCTCTCTTTGCATTGTTTCGTTCGTAAAGTTCATGCCTCTCAATGGCCATTTCAATTTGCAAAACCACTAACTCTTACATTAAATATGTTCAAATTCAATTAAAACTATATGTAAGAAAAGAAGGTAAAAATGACTTGCATTGCTTATCAAAGTATCAACGTCTCCTAATCGGTTACTACAAGGGGGGGTACTCTAACTCGGGTCCCATTGAACCGGGTCTAAAGTCTTTAATCTTAGTAGTCACTACAATACCTAGTTTTTTCTATCTTTTTTTGTTCATTTAATAAATAAAAAAATAAAAAACTGGGAACAACATGAGCATGGGCAAAACTAGTCTCATCTATAGCAAACTAAGCAACGAATGATCATTGCTTACCTAAAGAACACTGACGAAGCAGAAGAAAGCGAGGGGGAAGTGGGTGCGTTCGCCAAGGAGGATGCCGAAGACAGACGTGGCAGCGAAGGTGGTGGCGTTGGTGACAGGGATGGTGAGGGAGAGCGGGCCAATGGAGAGGATGGCGAAGAGAGAGGAACAGAGAGCGAGAGACAGAAAAGAAGAGAGCGCAATAGAGTAAGTGAATTAGGGCTCCTGGAATATATTTTTAAATGTAGGTTCAACATCGATTTTTACTATAAACTGATGTTAACTTATCATTTCACAACATCGATTTTTAAAAAATCAATGTTAACATGAGTTAGTTAACATTGGTTTTCCAAAAATCGATGTTAACTAACTCAAGTTATTTACGAATATGCTACCACATTTTTTTAACATCGATTTTATCAAAAACCGATGTTAACGTAGCGATGTTAAAATCATTGTTTTTTGTGTCGAGGCTAATTCTGCCATTTGGAGGGTCATTTTGGGCTTTGAAGTCAGAATCACTGCACTTATATTTTGGGCTGCGAATTTGATTTTTATGGTTGTAAATAGTAAATAATTAGAATTGATGGGTTTGTTCATGGTCCATTATTTTCTTCAGACTTAGTCACTACATATTAGTGACATTGGACAGACTTTATTACACATTACATTACATTAGTAAAAATAGTTTTATATTTCTCTCTTTAGGTTTTTAGGTTCAAAACTCTTGCTCTTATTTTCTCTCAACTGTTCTTCCTTGTTCTTCATTTTCGTTTTGTTGTTCTTCCATTTTCGTGCAATCATTCCATGGGGCTTTCACTGATGATGATCATGGGAGGCTAAATACTCAATCAATCCAAGGATCCAACCCAAGCACAAGGAGAATTTGAGTTCTGGTTTGGCATTTCGAATTCTATTTGAATGTTCACTTTTTTCTTCAATTGCTATTTTGTTTTCATGATTATGAATGCGTTTAGGATTGAAAACGGATTAGGTTATGGATTCATTTCCTAATTTCTAATATTAATCACAGATTAATTGAATGATATTTTAGTTAGGGTTGTGGTTTCAATCAATTTAGGGATTAAGTCGATTGAATTGCTTCTAATGAGATTGAATGAACTTTCATAATATGATAAATTTCTAAGAACAATGATGATTCGAATTACTTGGTGAGGTGAATTGGATTGATGCTTTAATTTTGTTTTACATTACTTCTTTTCAATTCTGTTAGTTTCTGTGTTGTTTTTTTAATCTTAGTCTACGTTTTAGCAAGTTTTACTTACGCATATAAACTGTTCGATAAAAATCCCCCCTTATTGTTATTAGTGAGTTGAAGTTAGAACCATATTGATAGTGTCTCTGAGTCGACCTAGGTTAATCATGTGCTACAAAATTAGTGTAGTTAAATTATTTTGGAGCGTTGCGTCAAACGCTTATCAGTGGAGTGTGTGTGAGAGGAGAGTGTACTGATAAAAGCACCATAATTAAGTAAAGGAAAAAGTATTCTCCTTTACTCCTAATTCTACAACTAAAAGAGATAAAGACAATATTTCTAATTGTTCATTGATACTATTGATAGGGGATACAATATGTTTATAACAAACACACTCAAACAAAAATATATAAAAAAAAACTCTATTCTAGAACCTACCTAAATCAGATATTTATCTATTATTATTAACAGTCAAATACAGAATATTCAATACTGATAATAGTCCTAAGGATAGGAGATGGATGGTAACAAAATACCCCAACCCTTATAGAAAAAATTTACTTTTTACAAACCCTCCATATGTATCATAGGATTAGTTGATCATTCATAAAAGGAATAAGAAAAAACCTTCATTTTAATATATATATACACTCAAAAATTAGAAGATGTATGTTAACATTCAATACCTTTTCAGTTTGAACAAAAAGAAATGCTTTTTTAGCCGTGATACACAACCCACCCAACAATAACACACCCCCTTGTGACGTACACAGATGTGACGTTTTATATAATATTTTATCATTTAATATTTAATAAAAAGAAATTTAAAAAAAATAAAATTTGGGAGAATTAGGTTATAAACGTGTTATAGGTTGTATATTTTCTTCCTCTTTTTCTTTCCTCTCCCTCTTCCTCCTTTTTATTTCGGGCTTCCACGTCCACAAGTTTCACTTTCAATATTGTGAATGATAGAAAACTCCATCTTCACGTTTGATTTCTCTTTCTTTTTTGTTTGTGTTTCTTTCTTCTTCATCTTTATTTCATTGTTGTTGTTTAGTGTGTTATTTGTTGCTATTATTCTTCTCAATTAAGTTTTTTTTGTACTGTTTAATAATGGTTTTGCTTACTCTTTGAGTAGGGAGACTATGTCGATTGTGGCAGATGGAATGTGTATATTTTTCTTTAGTTAACTAAATTAATTTTAAACTTGTTATCCATATCTGTTGACTTATAAACAACCATTAAGGAAGCATTACTCTTGGATGAATTTTATTTTTTATTTATCTTTTTGTTTATTACGTAAGGTCTTTATATTTTTAGGAACATTTTTGGTTAATTGAATGTTATTTGGAGGATAATCGTGTGCATAGAATGGTTAAATTAGAGTAAAATCAAAATAAACCTTTTTCATGTCATGTGAGAGGAATAATTCTACTTATATCAAGGAAATCACACAAGCTACATTTACTGGTTAGTTATGCAGAAAGTCAAGGTTACAATAATAAATTTAAGTGGTTATATTCGATTGAATTTCATTTTGCATCTTAACTTTCATTAGAAACTATAAAATGGTGATCCTAAATTATTTGATAAGTTTATAATGCACATGTTAACTCTTACTATTGTTTTAAATTTAGGCACATCATATGGTGAAAAATTGTATTCATGCTATGAATAATGTGGTTAAGTGTACAATAAGTAAAGGTTATCCTTTTATCATTGGTTGTTAACTCTAACCTTTCTAATAGTATTACTCAAAGTACATATGAGAACATAAATTTATTTGTTTTATGTATCAAGGATTGAACTTGTACGAGCAAAGTGTGTATTATGCCACTGAAGAAAATAATTCTACTTGTACCAAAGGAATCACGCAAACAACATTTATTGATTAGTTATGTGCAAAGTTCAGGTTACTCCAGCAACTTAAGTGATTACATTTGATTGGATTCATTTTACATCCAAATTTTCCTTAGAAACTATAAAAAAATGATGATCCTAAATCATTTGATAAGTGTATAATGCACATGGTACATCTTACTATTGTTTTAAATTTAAGTACATCATATTATTAAAATTTACATTCATGCTATGAATAAGGTGGTTAAGTTTATCGAGATGGAGGAGCTCTGTGTTGGAAACACTGTAAGTCTTCAATGACATTGGAAACATGACAAGTGCACCAGTGGCAGCTCTATATCAACATCAATGTAGTGGTGAACCAGTCAACCCAAGCCCGGGTTATGGCCCCAGACATAATAATGGCCCAAAACCCAGTTACCGAAGTTGCACCTCAGACAAGCATGGAGGGGGGAGTTTATCGGAGGAAATACAATAGAGGGCAACACAACAATAGTCCTTTTACTGATGAGATCGTTAATGCCCGATACTTAGAAGATTTTGATGGTACCTTCCTGTCAAAATATGACGGAAGTCAAGATCCACAAGTACAAATCGATGAATTTGATATGCAGATGTGTGTTCGAGGAATTGACGAGCCAATAATTTTCTGAATTTTTGTTACTACTTTATCTGGAGCTTCCCAGACGTGGTTCCACACATTACCATCGCGATCGATCCGCAATTTTGAAGATTTTGGATAGAAGTTTTTGCTAAACTTTGCAACTAGCAAAAAATAACCTAAGTCCAAGTTCGAATTGGGGAAAATACGACAGCAACCCAGTGAAACGCTATAAAGTTATTTAGACCGTTTCAAGGAACCAGCTTTGCAAGTACAGGGATTGGAGGAAAAAGTTCATGTGCACCTCATGTCTGTCGGGTTGAGTGGATCATCCCGATTGGCGAAGTCAATGTACAAAGACCCGGTGAAATCATTGATGGAGTTTAGGACTTGGTCAAAAAAGTATTTGGAGCTGGAACAGATGGAAATTGCCAATGCAATGGGCAGATAGAAAGAAAAAAGTCCCAGATGAAGGAGTCCACCTCCAAGAGGCAGGCAACACCATGGGGTCCACAGCCAAGGCAGAAACCCGGATGTCAAGTTTAGGCCAGGAAAATATAAGGCTAAGTATGAAAATATACTTCACTAAATGCATCTCGATCACAAGTCTGAAGAGAAGTAGCTCTAACTGACATGAAAAAGGTGGAACGACCTCGTCCGTTATACAATAAAGCTGGGGTAGATCAATCCCGATTCTCCGAATTCCACAACGGACCAGGGCACACTACTGACCAATGATGGGATCTCCGAGATGCAATTGAAAGGTTTGTCCGAGAGGGCAAATTAAGAAAATACGTTATAAAGACCCAGGGTTGCCAGAACAAGCGTAAAGGTGGGGGTCAGAACAAAACCCAACCCAGGAAAGATAAAGAAGATAAAAGGAAAAAGTAGAACGATAATGAAGATGAGTTCATAGAGCCCGAGTTCGTTTGCAATGTCACCTCTAGAGCTTTGGGAGGAGGAGGAGATACTGCCAACCAAAGAAGGAAGTATCTCAAGGAAGTTCTTTAAGTGAAAGAACAATACAAGTTTAAAGGCAAGAATAACAAGACAGAGCCTCCTGTGCTCTATTTCACAGAAGAAGATATGAAAGATGTGGTGCCCGGTCATGAAGACGACTTGGTAAACACCGGAACTTTGGTTAATTGCCAGGTCAAAAGGATGTTTGTAGATAATGGCAGCTCAACAGATATTATTCTTTAGGGTGCGTTTAAAAAGATGAATTTGGACGAAGAAGATTTGAAGCCATGTAAAACAATGTTGATAGGATTCAATGGGGAAAACACTAACCTAAAGGTTCTATTGACCTTCGGATGACCTTGGGCACCAAGGAAGCGTTTAAATCAGAACGTGTCATGTTTGTTGTGGCTGATTTTCCCTCACCATACAATGTTATCTTAGGAAGGCCAACTATCCACAAGTGGGATATGTTGATATCTACTAAGCATCAGAAGATAAAAATGGTCGGGAATAAAGACAAAGTAGTGACAATCTGCAGAGACCAGAAGGAATCCTGACAGTGTTATTATAACACAGTCAAGGATAGTGAGGGTGGCCCATCTTCACCACCTCAAATACATCAAGGGGACCGGAATGGAAGGAAAATGGAGGAACGCCAGCCAGGAAAGCCAGTGAATATGGTCGAGCTCGACATAAGGGAAGATGTGGAGGAATGTAGACCGGAGCCAACAGGAGATTTGGAAGACTTGCAAATAGGAGATCAACCTTGCAAATCACCAAGGTTGGTAACACGGTCAACTTGACCACCGAAACCAAACTGATGGAGTGCCTTAAAAATAATCAAGATGTTTTTGCATGGAAGGAATCGGAAATACCGGGGATAGATCCCAACTTTTGCTGTCATAAGTTGTCAATATATCCCATATCAAAGCCTGTGCCACAAAAGAAGAGGAAGCTCAGCCCAAAAAAGAAAAAAGCACTGGAGGAACACATTAAAGAGTTATTCGATGTTGAGTTTATACAGGAAATCCAATATACTACATGGTTATCTAATGTACTGATGGTCAGGAAGTCTAATGGCAAATGGCGAGTGTTCACAAATTATACTGACTTAAATAAGGTGTGCCCCAAAGATTCTTATCCAATGCCCAATATTGATCAGCTGGTAGATAACTCATCCGGTTTCCAGTTATTATCTTTTATGGATTCCTACTCGGGGTATAATCAGATAGCTATGTATCCAGAAGACCAAGAAAAAACGGCCTTTATAGGCGAAAAGGCGAATTATTATTATAATGTCATGCTTTTTGGATTGAAAAACGCAGAGGCCACATATCAAAGGATGATGAACAAGGTGTTTGAGCACCAACTCAGCCGAAATATTGAAGTCTATAAAGACGATATAATTGTGAAGACAACTATTATGGCTGATCACATACAAGATTTAGAAGAGACATTCAGTAGACTGAGGGAATACCGTATTTGATTGAACCCGCTCAAGTGTGCATTTGGTGCTTCGGCTGGAAAACTCTTGGGGTTCATGTTAACCCACAGAGGACAAGTTGTGTTGGACATGAAGTTTCCAGCAAACAAGAAAGAGATTCAGCAGTTGACAGGGAGACTGGCTGCTTTAACGCGTTTTCTCCCGAAGTCAACAGAAAAAGCTCTTCCTTTATTCAGATTACTTAAGAAAGAGGCTACAATAGAATGGAACCCGAATTGTGAGGCTGCGTTCAAGGAAATAAAGAAATGTTTGGCTTCTCCACTTGTATTGTCAAAACCAAAACTTGGAGAGGTACTAATATTGTACTTATCTATGGGAGATGAAGCAGTCAGTGCAGTATTAGTAAGGGAAACAAACAACGTCTAAGTGTCAGTCTATTTTGTAAGCTGAGCTCTCCGAAGTTCCGAGTTGAGGTATCAAAGATTAGAAAAGGTAGCCTTTGCATTATTGGTAACAGCAAAGAAGCTTCACCCCTACTTCCAGGGCCATACAATAATTGTCAGAATTAATCAGCCAATTCAACAAGTGATACATAAACCAGATTTAGCTGGAAGGATGATCAATTGGGCCATACAATTGTCAGAATTTGACTTGAAATACAAAGCCTGACATGCCATCAAATCTCAAGCGCTGGCGGATTTTGTCATGGAATTAACCCCGATTGATGGAGGAACAGAAGATGACGTTTGGAAAGTATATGTTGACGGATCGTCTAATGCCAAGAAAGCGGAGCCGGGATCATAATTGAAAACCCAGAAGGAGTAGCTATTGAGCAATCCCTTCAGTTAAACTTCCCAACATCTAACAACCAAGCTGAGTACGAAGCACTGATAGTCGGGTTATCGCAGGCAAAAGAACAAGGAGCAAAAAAGCTAAGGGTGCTTATTGATTCCTAGCTTGTCACGGCCAAGATTGAGGGGCGATATCAGGTGAAAGGGCCATTATTGGCCAAATATTTGCATAAGGTCAAAGAACGCATGCTCGAATTTGATGATGTCGTTGTTAGCCATATTCCAAGAGGGGAAAATTCCAAGGCCAATGTTTTGTCAAAGCTAGTAAGCACCAGGAGTCTGGGAAATCATAGAACTATCATTCAGCAGAAAGTCTCCAAACCGAGTTGTGATCTCGACAGCTGAAGACAGACGAAGGCCTATGATTGATTACCTAGAAAGAGGAATCTTGCCAGATGATGTGATAGAAGCCAAGAAATTGGTATGTGATGCCGTCATGTACACGATTGTGGAGGATGAATTGTACCACAAAGGGTTGCATACTCTGATGCTGGTTTGTTTGAACCCGGAGAGAGTGGACTATGTGTTGACCGAGATACCTTAAAGAATAAACGACCAACATATGGGAGTCAAGGCATTAGCAATGAAAGCCCTTCGAGTTGGGTACTATTGGCTGATCGCGGTCGTACGCAACCAAATTTAATTTGATTTTAAATGTAGTACTAGGAAAGTGACTCCTAGGTCGTCTCTCAAGGATCAATTGTCGATGTTTAAGGGATTGAAAACGTGTTGGGGGGTTTTTGAAGGAATTTGGCAGAATATGTAAAATTAAACAGAAATAATAATTAATTGCAATGATTAAAAACAAGTCAGACCCTTAGGACAGATTGCGCCTCTAATTTCCTTGGTTCACGAAAGATAAATTGTTCTACTTAATTCTCATCAATCCAGATTAATCAACTAAGCGAAGATTAATCTAAAACGTCATTACACGAATTAAGCAAACGTGAACCTCGTTAGGGCGAGTTTCTCAGAATTAAGCAAACTGAGATTACTGAATTAATCAACCTCAGAATCATTAAGCATGACTCCAATTCGAAAAATACAGAACAAAACTATAACAAGGAAGAACAAGCAGAAAACAA
>PYAF01000270.1:10944-58652 GCA_007407185.1 Glycine tomentella
TCAATTAATTATTAAACTGCCCTGTAAATAAATATTAGAATAATTAAACTTAAAATAATCCAAATTAATTAAAATCCGAATTATTGGTCTAATTAAATCTTAAATGAGAAACAATGCAAAATATAAACAATTAAGCACAAGTTAGGGATTAAAATGAGTACAAAAAGATGAGTAATTAGTGATAAATAGTGACTCATCATTGGCCAACAATGGAAGCTGACTCTATGAGTCATGTTAAAAAATGCGAAAGTTGTCAGAAGCATCCTAAGATAATATGGTCCCCTTCTGTTGAGTTACGATATATCTCGACTCCATGGCCCTTTTTTAAGTGGGGAATGGATCTATTGGGACCATTCAAGGCAGCAAAAGGACAGCTGAAATGGTTGGTAGTTGCGATGGATTATTTCACAAAATGGATCGAAGTGGAACCCGTTTCCATTATAACATCAGCTCGGGTGCAAAGATTTTTCGAAAGAAACATCATTTCCAGATTTGGAATCCTAGGAGAAATCGTGACAAATAATGGCACTCAATTTATTGACAAGCGGTTTCAAGAAATGATGGATGGGTTCCATATCAGACACCATTTTGCTTCGGTAGAACACCCACAATCCAAAGGGCAGGTCGAAGCTGCAAATAAAGTGATTGTACACGGTTTCAGGAAGCGTATGCAAGAAGCCAACTCCAGTTGGGTTGAACAATTGTATTATGTTCTGTGGGGGTACAAGACCACCGCTCAAACTTCCACCAAAGAAACCCCATTTAGAATGACATATGGTTGCGAGGCAATGATACCAGTTGAAATTGGTCAACCATCTTGGAGGAGAAAGAGTGTTCTTCAGGAGGAAGAAGAAAAGAACAACGAAGCTTTGGCCATCGAGTTGGATTTGGCGGATGAAGTCCGAGTCAGTGCACATTGCCGGGAGTTAGCGGCCAAACTGCTGACAACCGCCAAGTACAATAAAAGAGTAAGGCTCAAACTTTTGACAAAGGTGATTTAGTGCTCCGACGAGAGGATATTGAAAACAAAAATGCCAGAGATGGAAAGTTAGCTGCCAACTGGGAAGGACCCTACCAGGTAATAAGAAACTCGGACAGGGAGCCTACACGTTGGAAACTCTTGAGGGGAAAGTAATAAAACGAACTTGGAATGCAGATAAACTTAAGGTGTATTACAGTTAAATCTGGGTCTAATGTTTCGTCACAAGTTGTTACTCTTTGTTAAGATCAATAAGCTGTGGTCTCGGCAAAATATTGATTTATTTCCTTTTATTGGAGTCGTAAGTTGTAATTCAAAAATCATGTTGTTTCTCTTTTATTGAGGCCATGAACCGTGTTATGACAAGTTCGTAACCCGAAAATCATGTTGTGTCTCTTTCATTGGGATCATGAGTTGCTTACGACAGAAGTTTGTAATTCGGCAATCGTGATTTAAGATCATAAGTCATTTTATAACATTTTATAAATAAAGCAGTTTTGTCGTTATTATGATTTTGCAAAGTTATAACTTAGTATGGAACGATGTATGGACTTAGTAAAAACTTTCGCATAAAGGATGCATCAAAATTATTATCGTGGCAAAGAGAAATGCTCTATGTGAACCCTGATCAGGTCGAAATGTAGGAATGTTTGATTAAAGAATGAAATTTTTACATGTAGCAAATTATCTGTGTCACAATTAAGTTCAGGGATGATAACTCAGAACATGTTGCAAAGATGAAATTTTTTGCTTAATAAAATGTCTGGTTGTTGGAACCAGATGAGTATTTATGCAACCGACGAAAATATTTTTGGTTTTGGCCAAATCAATTAACATAATCTGATGTAGTACAGGTTCATACATATGATTAGAACCCTGAAAGGGTGATAGCACAAAGAAAGCAATTAAGCAAATGATTGTTAAAAACAAATCTAGGAACAAGCCCAACAATGTCAATACAGATTTAAAAGAGAATCGGGTCCCAACATAAAGAGAGAAAAATTACAAATCAAAACCGGCATCCCGGCCCTTTATCAATTAAGCTTCCCGAGATTGAGCTTGGTCGTCAACTTGATCGGCAGGTGTCATCACCTTCTCTCCGCGGGTTCGACCTTCTTCCATTTCAGTCATTGAATCTTCGCAAGGAGAAGGAAGGGACATTAACTTGCCATCGCTAACGAATGCTTTAAAGTGCATACCTGAAGTATTAAGTTCAATCCCAGGATTCAAAAGGCGAATCTGCTCCAGTGCATTATTAAAGGACCCCTCCACGGCTTCAGAAAGCTCAGACTTTACATACTCCAGCTCTGCATCAGTCTAATTCTGCTTTCGGATTTGCTTGTCATATAACTCAGTTAATTCCTTAAAATTCTTGTTGGTGACAACATTCCTTTTCCGCAAAGAATCCAAATCAGATTTCAACTTTGCCGCAGTATTTTCAGCCTTCTCTGCTTTGCTCTGAGATACAAGCAATTCTTCGCAGATCTTCTCTGTTCCCACACGAGATGCTTACAGCTCTTCCGCCGCAGTGCTTTGAACTACAAGGAGTTCCTCACGAATCTTTTTTGTTTCTTCCTGGGACGCTTGAAGCTCATTGACTATTCTAGCATACCTGGTATTCACAGTCGCTAAACTCTGAACTCTTGAATATCGATCTTTGAGAAGAGAACTGAGTCCCCGAAGCGTTTCGGTGCGCGAACAACACGAAAGAATTCATCAGTAATACCCTTACCCAGAGGGAACCAGATAATAATTCGATTGCAGTGAAAACAGAGGCATCTGGAGCAGGTGGAAGAGCGAGTGGTTAGGGTGAGGTTACCGTTGGAGTAGGTGTGGATGGAGTAGCTGGAGCATCATCTCGTGGGGCCTCAAAGACAGGTGTCGGGATAGAAACTACAACCTTACCCTTTTGGGCCTCATAAAGCTTTCGCTTCTTCGACCCAGGAGTGGCCATGGAAATTTTCCCTCACACCAAAGCGTTGAGAAAAGAAGGGGCTTGAGATTGCCTCGATGGATTGTTGGAGGCCGAGGTGGGCCAGGCTGCTTTCTTGGCACCGGAAGCCGGATTTGAAGGCATCACTTGCTTTCCCATATCAGCTATACTACAAAAGAAAAGCAAATAAATAGAAAAAACAAGCAAAGTTATGTACAAACATAGCACACTAGATAAAATCGTACTTGATTGTGTGCGAATAAAAGAAGCTACATTAGGAGGACCATGAGCTTCCTTATAAGCAGCTATCTGAGTTACTGAGAAAGCGTCAGCATCCGATAAATCCATCTCCTCGAAATGGTAGGATGAAGGAGGAAGGTCGTGATGGGTATGGGAACAATAGAGTGAAAATTTCCATTCCACGTCCCTAGACTCGGGAGAACAAAGAAAAAAAGGTTGTTTGCCGGATTCAGCAACAACCTTGAAGTATTTATTCTTAAAGTTTTTGAAAGAATTTGTATATACCTTAAAGAGCTTACGCTCTGTATGACCCCGGATGGAAGTCCATCCTTTTCTATTCAGGGGTTCTCTACTCGTCTTACCGGTTTGTACAGTAAAGTAATAAAAGAAAAGGGGAATTGTACAAGGAATTTCTAAATTTTCACGAAAATGCTTAAAAGCTTTCATGAAGCCCCAACTATTTGGGTGAATTTGTGAAGGGGCCACATGAAGATGATTCAAAACATTCATCTGAAAGTCGAATAAAGGAAATTGGATCCCTATCTGAGTTATTACATCTTTGTAGAAAAAGAAAAAAGAAGGATCGTTCTCTTCCCTCGAAGAGCAAATAGGCTCGTTCTTAGCAGGGGGATGTATGACGAAATTTTCTTGTTCCCCAACCGGAAGTGCAACAACATCCTCCGAGCTAAGCTCAGACAACGTCCTTAGAACCTCATGGGTCACCCACAGAAATTTAGAGGACATAGCAGGAGGAGGGCAACCCGGATGTGATTCGGCAAAGTGAGACTCGGTAACTTGTTCCAATGACGGGTCCATAAATACCTACGTCAAAGAAGTAATAATCAGTAAAGCAGTGACATACCTGAAGAAATATTGTTTAGGTGGGAAGAAGAGTTTGTTGAAGTGGAAGTATCATCACATATAATATGAACAGATTCCTCAACACATAATGTTCTTTTACTATGTAAAGAATAACCAAGAAAAACTGCTTCATCAGCTTTATAACCAAATTTGCCAAGAGAGTTTTTACCATTATTTAAAACAAAAAATGAGATATGTTTGGTTTCCTTCCTTTATATAGTTCATAAGGGGTTTTCTTCAGAATGGCCTTTATAAGGATCCTATTCAAAGTATAACAAACCGTACTTACAACATCTGCCCAAAAGTGCTTAGGCAAGTTTGCTTCATTTAGAAGTGTTCTTGCACCTTCCTCAAGTGATCTATTGTTCCTCTTCACAACACCATTTTGTTGAGGTGTTCTTGGAGCTGAAAAATTGTGATTAATACCAAGTTCTTCACAAAACTTTTCAAAATGTTCATTTTAGAATTCTCCACCATGATCACTTCTAATTGAAACAATATTGAAAGTTTTTTCATTTTGAATTATCTTGGCCAATTTTCTAAAAGCTATGAATGCATCACTCTTGGATCTTATGAATAAAGTCCATGTATATCTTGAGTAATCATCTACAATAACATGTCCATAGAAATTACCTCCCAAGCTCATAGTTCTAGAAGGACCAAATAAATCCATATGAAGCAACTCAAGAGTTCTAGAGGTAGAAACAACATTTTTACTTTCAAAAGAATTTTGAGTTTGTTTACCTCTTCGACAAGCTTCACATATTTTATCCTTTTCAAACTTAAGCTTAGGCAATCCTATTACTAAGTCCTTTCTTACAAGCTTGTTCATATGATGCATATTTATATGACTAGCTCTTCTATGCCATAACCAACTTTCATCAAATTTACTTATAAGGCAGCTAGTATTATGTATGAATGCATGATCAATGGATAAAACGTAAATGTTACCCTTTCTTTTGCCAACATGGATAACTTCACCACTTTCACTGTCACAAATTAGGCAACAATTGTTGTTGAAGGAAACTTTGAACCCTTTGTCACATAGTTGGCTTATGCTCAGGAGATTATGTTTCAAGCCATCAACATATAAGACATTTCTGATCACTGTCTTTAGGCTATCTCCTATGTTTCCTTCTCCAATTATCCTGCCTTTGTTATTATCTCCATAAGTGACATAACATCCATCTTTTAATATGACATTTGTTAGCATGGATATGTCACTAGTCATGTGCCTAGAGCAGCCACTATCAAGATACCATATTGATTCTCTTGCTCTTAGACATACCTGCAAAAAAAAATTAAATTAAGTAAAGGTACCCAATTTAGGTTGCGTCCATAGGGTTAGCTACTTTCTTCTTTTTTTGCACCCAAATATACTTTCCATTAGGCACATAATACTTCCTAGCATAGCATTTAAAAGATGTATGACCTTTCTTCATACAATAGTTGCAAATTATAGGTTTTGATGAATTTCTATAACAACCTCTCTCTCTCTTTCCTTTAGCCCTTCTCTCTCTTTCCTTTAGCCCTTCTCTCTCTTTCCTTTCTTCCTTTTCTCTGCTTCTGCCATTGATGAACTAGAGAAGCTTCTTAAACACTCAACCGTTGACCAAAACCCTTCGCACCCAACATGAAAGTTGAAAAGAACTACTCAATGAGCTAGATTCCATCATCACTTTTCTCTGAAAACCATCAGACAGGGAGATCCAATTCTCTAGGAGAATTCACAAAGTTTGATTCTGAAGAGAAAAGAAGGCGTTTTAAGGATGTTCAAGCTTGGAAAAGTTGTTCTCTAGCCTTTCTTGTCGATTTAGAGGTAAGAAACTCAAGTTTTACCGTTTGATTTTTGAAATTGTTCTTGGGATGAATAGTGACCACTTTGTGATAGGGCTGGAATTAGGCTTGGGTTCTTTAGAAAAGTATGCTCAGGAGGTTGTTCTGATGAATATTAAACTTTGAAAAATGATTTTTGATGAAGTTTGATTTTGACCCTGAGATATGTATGAGTAGGAAGAATGTTGATGAAATGGACGGTGTTATGATAGATATGAGCCTAAATGCCTTTACAAAAGTTGTTCAGAAGGCCAAATAAACGGTGAAAATGTGTTGATATATCTGTTTTAGTCATGTTGGCAAATTGTTGATATATGACCTAGGAGATCATTGAATTGAACTTATGCAGAGTCTAGGGGGACTCTAAGGTCTTGGTTGGACCAAGATAGATCCTGTTGAGGGTCTGTGAATCGCCTATAAGGTGGTTAGCTCTGATAACCCTAAGATAGAGAACATAGAGATTTTAATGGAAGGGAATGGCGTTTCCTTTCATTCTAACAGCTAAGGACCGTTATTGATTGATTGTTTTATGCCTTGTGTAGGGCGTGATAGTGATCTTGCTGGTGGTTGTGACCATGAAGCCAGGAGAGCCGGTATAGCGCTGAGAGCAGGTAAGCTCTTTGTTCTTGGGAGTGTTTCCCATTGTTTGTGTTCCACCATACTCTGAGGGAGTTATGGTTATTGTATATCTTGATGCATGTATATTGAAATTGTGTGTTACTGTTTATGAAAACATGTATATGATGAGTTGAACATTGTGATAGTGTTGTTATGTGCTTGACTAGATTCTCTGGCCAGTAGAATTGAATTAGATAGTCTATATATGTAAGTCCTGATGTGAGATGTGCCCACATAGCTGGATGAAGCCTCCTCAGGCATTGATAGAAAGCCTCCTCAGGCATGTTTAGTAGGTCCTAATGTGGGATGTGCCCATATGAATGGATGAAGCCTCCTCAGGCATTGATAGAAATCCCTGATGTGGGATGTGCCCATATGAATGGATGAAGCCTCCTCAAGCATGTTTAGTAGGTTCTGATGTGGGATGTGCCCATATGAATGGATGAAGCTTCCTCAGGCATGTTTAGTAGGTCCTGATGTGGGATGTGCCCATATGAATGGATGAAGCCTCCTCAGGCATTGATATATGTGTATGTATGTTATGTACATGTGATATGACTTGATAGTTGCGATGGCTAGTTTGTAATGCCAATTTTGATATTATGTGCATTGAAGTGAACCAGGGGGAGGAAATATCTCCAAGGACCCTGAGTTTACTGAGATTGTTATCTCACCCCTGTTAGGGATTATGTTTGGCAGGTGAAGCTTAGGGAGCAGCTGATAGATCCCAATGCAAGAGGCCCGAGTAGGGATAGATTCTAGGAGAATCTTAGGCATAGATTGGAGAGCATGTTGGCTCTATTTTTGCTTTATGCCTATATTTTGTTTGCTTGAGGGATATGTACAGTTTTGAGACATATACTTTGTATATATTATGAGATTCACCATATATGATGTACAGTTGATGATGTTGATGACGTTTGATGACGTCATTTTGTTTACTGCTTCCATTTTTAATTATCCATGATAATTGTTGCGCTTAACCACCATAAGATAATGTTAATGAACTGGATGCATACGGGTCATTACAATTTCTAAAATAAGTATTTTGATTGATCTTTGAATTATTGAAATTCCTTTGATTCTTCTGGTTTTGTGGCACAAATAAGGCTTTGCAAAAAGATTTTGAACCCTTTTTGTAGTCTAAACCAGAAGTATCTCCAACATATTTCTGCACACTTATCATTTCAGCTAAGTTGCATTTTCCTTTAAAAAGCTTTCTCAAAAGATCAACCAAATCACTGTTTTTAGAAAGTAACAACATATATTTTTCTCCTTGAATCCTTTTAAATTCATCAAACTCCTTTTGTAACATATTATATTGTCTAGCTTAGAAGAAGAAGATGTACATGTGCACCCATTAACTTTGTAACTTGAAAGAAGTTTATCATTTTCTTATTTCATTTTACAAAATTCATTTTGCATTTCTGGAATTTTGGTGATGTGCCACCTTAGATCTCCTTTAAGCTTGTTATTAGCTTTAGCTAGTTTTTGTGCTTCATTATGCATTTCATGGAAGGCATAAACTATATTATCATATTTAGAATTTACCTCAAATTCAGCAATTGAGTAGTTTTCATCATCACTTATTGTGGATGTGAGACAAACATTAGCCTCTTCCTCCTCTTAACTAGTTGATTCGGAAGTAGTTGATTCATTTTCTTTCCATGCAATGTATGTCTTTTTTGTCTTTCCTTCCCTTTTTATCTTCCTCTCACCTTGTTGCTTCTTCAAGGATATTGGACATTCAGATTTGATGTGTCCAGGCTTTCCACATTCAAAGCAAGTAAAGTTGGTAGAGGTGTTGTTGTTGTTGTTGTCATTTTTCTTGTTGAACTTTGTGAACTTTTTGTTCTTATTCCTTCTCATGAATTTGCTGAACTTTTTGACAATTAGATTTATGTTGTCATCTTCATCTTCTTCACTTGAATATTCTTCTTTCTCAACTTTAGAGGATGCAGCCTTCAAAGCTATGCTTTTATGTTTCTTTTTTGCATCTTCTGCATTGGTTAGTTGTGACATTTCAAGCTCATATTCAAGTGTCTTATCAAATAGTGCAGCCATAGACATTTTGGATAAATCTTTGGATTCCTTTATTGTTGTGACTTTTGGTTGCCAAGGTCTTGTTAGACATTTTAGTATCTTGATGATCGATTCTTCAGTATCAAATGTCTTAACCAAAAAGATGGTTGACCATATGTGTGAATCTTGTTTGCAATTGAGATATGTTCTTAGTATTACTCATCTTGAACATCTCATATTCATGAATCAAGGAATGCTTCCTTGATCTTCTTACTTCGTCTATTCCTTCATGAGTTACCTCCAACATCTCCCACATTTCTTTTGCACTTTTGCATCTCACAGTTCTAAAAAATTCATCAAAAGACAAAGCAGATGTAATCATGTTTTTCACTTTAAAATCATATTGGACAACTCTTTTTTCTGCATTTGACATCTTATCCCATTCTTTGGGAATCAATTTGTTATCAAATGTTTTCATTGGAACTAAAGGACCTTTCTCAATGGCATTCCAAGCTCTAGGATCATTGGATTGGATAAAGATTTGCATTTTGTTTTTTCAAAAACTAAAATGCTCACCCTCAAACATCGGTGGACGATTAAGATAAGCTCCTTCTCTAAAAGTTATTTAATTTGTGTTCATTTTCTTTGAAAAGAAAGTGATCTTGAATAACTTTCAAGAACTAGCTCTGATACCAATTGAAAATATAATGAACGCTAATCAAATAAACCAAGAGGGGGTGAATTGGTTTATATCACAAATTTAAAATTTTCTTTAAAACAATTTGCAGAATTTGTATGAAGGATCATATCACTTAAAATCTTTTAAAACAAAATCTTTCTTCCAACCAAAGTCACTTTTTAGATTCAAGTAATGCCAGAAAATAAACCTTGTTGATAATTTCTTGATCACCCAAATTCAATCAATGAGAAATGAACAGAATTAGAATAAAGAACCCAACAATTTATACTGGTTCACCTCACAACCTTTGAGGCTACATCCAGTTACTTCCAACCAATTCTTGGTTAGAGATTCCACTAAACAAATATTGTTCTTTACAAGCTTTTACAACAAATCTTCCTTGTCAACTCTAGACAAAGATACAAAATCTAAACCCTATAGATTTCTAAGATCTAGAATCTGAGAACACTACTCAATTCTACCCTCTAGAGAACCCTTCTATAGAATCAACTTTAAAGAAACTATTTGTTTTGAGAAATCAACTCAAAATCTTAAACAAACAATAGAACTAACACAGTCTAAGGTTCAAGAAAGATATCACCTCATGATCCTTTTCAAATGAATGAGATGAACACAGACAATCAAGCAGAGATTGAATGCATAATAGTAGAAAAATGCTTTCTTGAAAACCTTTGTTTGTAAATCTTGCTTAGATCTTCATCACCAATCAATAGAGACTTTTGTGTTTGGATGAAGATGTTTTTCACTCAAAATTAGTTCTTTCAGAGAATCTAAAGCTTTGTGAGTAATGGGTATTTCGTAGAAATGATTTCTGGTTTTTTTAATCAACAGACCCACAAGCTATTTATAGAAAAACTGATTTAACAGACTGTAATCGATTAAATCGTTAGTGTAATCGATTAATTTATCAAATGTAATCGATTAATACATCATTTAATTGATTAAATTGTTCTTAAGCTTTCTGGAAAAATATTTATGAACATAATAATCGATGTCACGTAATCGATTAAAGCAGCAATGCATGATTTTTATTTAATACTATGTAATCGATTACAACAAATGGTAATCGATTAATCTGTTCTTCATGCCTTTTCCATATTTAAAACAAAAGCATGTAATCGATTACATAAGCAGGTAATCGATTAAAACAATGAGTTTTTCAGATTTCAAAAACTTCAACCATGAGAACTTGAGTTTTGAAAAACCATTTAACCATTTTAGTTTTATAATCAAAGATATGTATGTATGAGAATGATAATGCAAATGCATGAAGGATCATAAGGAAATAACTTGAGCCACTTAGACAATTACAAATGCCACCAATGATTGGACATCTAAAAAGCTAAAACTCCAAGCTATCCTTGCTTCAATTCTTCTTGCAGCTTCCTTAAAATCCAACAATCTCCCCCTTTTTGGCTTTGAGAATGCCAAATCTTAATTGTTCAGTTGTCTATCTTTTGATTGCATTTGAGGGATAAAGGATAGAAAAATAAACTTGATATCCTGAAATCAAAGTCAGTTTTTGCAAGAATAAGCATAAGCATAATACATTCCTCATAAGTACTCCCCCTCACTTGGGTAGTCAGAGTTATTTCAATCAATCATAATACTTTTCTCTTAGTTACTCCCCCTATCATTATTACCCAATAACAATTATTTCTCCCCCTATTTGGCTTATCAAAGACAAAACAAATACTTAGAGAGAACAGTAAGAGGTGAGAACCAAAATATTCATTAAATGAAAAATGCATTACAATGATTGATAAAGCAGAAATGAAAACATGTGAAACATAACATAACAAATAGAAAGAAAACATGGCAAATTTAAAAGATTTCAGAATCTTCAAGTACAAGCCTAACCTCTATGTTTTCTAATCTAGATTTCATCTCCTCCAGAGATGAATTTATCTTAGCCCTGTGTTCATGATGCAGAGATAGCAATGCATCCATCTTTTGAATCATGAGAGATTCAAAATGGCAGTAGGATGATGGAACAGTGTCTTCAAGTTCTTCTTCTTCTTCTTCTTCTTCTTCTCCTTCAGCAGCTTCATCATGATCTCCAGCAGGAGGAACTTGTTGACCAACCATTTGATATCCATAGGGGGTCTTGACCATCCCAAGCTTGTTGAGGTGTTTCTCTTTGATGAGGCTGTTACTTGAGTTTGTTTTGTCAACAACTTCATTGAATACATCTATTTTAAAATAGTCAATGAATCTGGACACCAAAACAACATAAGGAAATGGATAATTCATGAGTCTTTTGGATTTAAGCATGGTCTCCTCTAAGATGAGAATACAGTTCATCTGAATAGAGTTTTTGATTCTATACACAAGCTGTATGTCATCATCTATGGCTTGGGCATGGTTAGTGGACCTAGGAGTTAAGATATAGGTGATGATGTAATGAAGAAGTCTATCTTCATGGGTCATAGAGCTAGTGCTAAGCCTTAGCTTCAGCCTCATGTGAGGGTCAAGAAGCAAACCTCTGTAGGCATCCACCCTATTGTAACCCCCAACTTCTTCCTCAAACTTCCTTACCCCATCAAAGGAAATGCCAGCCACTTCTTGCCAAACTTGAGGGGTTATTTCCATGGCTACCCCATTGACTTGAGACAAGATAGTCCCATCCATTGAAACCTTAGCACAAGTGTAAAACACCTTTACAAGTTCAGGGTAAAAAGTACCCTTCATCTCAACCAATTTCTTCAAACCTTGTGCTTCAAGCAAGGCAGGGAAATGAAAGCCTTCTCTAGTGAACCAGTTAAGGTCAAGGTGTTTAGGAGGGTGTAACACCCCGTATGCATCCTGTGTATTAACAATTACTTAATCAGATTTACGCGGTAGCTAATTTAAAATCCACGGAAGCGATTTCAAAACCATATTTCTTGATTCATTAAGTATGGTACGTAACCTTAATTAAATATACATATTCCAATACACTATAGCCAGCCTCATTGATCCAAATAACATAAAGAACGACAGATACATCAATAATATCTATATAGATATATCAGAACATCATCATCCATACAGGACTCAAAATATATGCACACACATATCTTCCCTCGCAGGGGTACAAAACAATATCATATACCAAAAGTAATGAGCCACAATACTCTCAAAATACTGGTCAAGCAGCTATGCAATGGCTGTCCCTATTGGGGCCTCCCACCCTGGGAATTATCATCTCTGCCAGAAGCATCACCTGTAAAACAACATCCCCAACAGGAGTGAGATACAATCTCAATAAGCTCAGGGCTCTTGGAGGCTTCTCCTTCCCCCTGGCTCACTTCCATGATACACAACATCAAAGGCATCACAATCATCAAGCCTCCTGAACCTCACAACAATACATAGCCTTCCTCTAGCTCTAATGTATATCCGCGGTACTACGCCCCCCAAAGATGCATCATCATCAGCATCTAGGACTCTCAGTCCCCAATGTGAGCCGGAACTCACACCCGTGCCATCCCATCGGGAGCTACCCCTTTACACATGGATGCATGTATATGGCACCTCCGAAAATAGACTTCAACTGCGATGGGACCACCTATCTCTTGGTCTTAAGGGATCATCCTCACTTTTTACGTGAGCAAACCAAACTAGGAGTTGCGCTCTACTCCTAGGGAGGTTCATATCTATCTAACTGGCCAGAATATCTATCCAAAAGGCAACCATACACACAAAGCATAAAATCATGCATACATATTATCATGAGGAAAGCTGTAACAACCAATTCAATGCATATGCATCATGTATGCAACCATCACTCCCTCGGAGTATGGTGAAACACAGGCAGTGGGAAACACTCCCCACGAACAAATAGCTTACCTGGCAATGCAGTGCTCTGCTGTCCAATCCCAAAAGTGTGGTCTACGCCACTGACACCCTCGGTGTCATGCCCTATACAAAGGCACACAAGAAAAATCAATAACCAACCTAACCTTACAAGGCATTAAGTACATAATAACGGTTCTTAACTGTTAAAAAGGAAAGAAATGCGATGCTATATCATTAAAACTCCTTATTACACTATCTCCTAGTTATAAGGACTAGTCACCTAACTGGTGACTTACAGACCCTCAACAGGATCTATCTCGACCTAACCAAGGCACTAGAGTCTCCCCAAGACTCTGTATAAGACAATTCAAAGAGTTCAATACTCTATTCAGGCCAAATTCAAAGATTAACAATATGGCTAAAACGGTTACTTCAACACAATTTCACCGTTTATATAGTCTACTGAGCACATATTGTACAAGCATCAAGGCTCATGCATCTCATACAATCACCAATTTAACCAACATTCTTCCTACACATACATTTCTCAGAGCCAAATTCCAAAGTTCATAAAAATCATATTTCAAGGCTAATCCTTCATCACAACAACCTCCTAAGCATACTTTTCCAAAGGACCCAAGCCTAATTCCAGCTCTAACTCAAATGGGTCATTATTCACCTTAAGAACAAATTCTCAAATAATCGGTAGAATTTGTGTTTCTTACCTCTAAATCGACAAGGAAGGCTAGAGGACAACTTCTCTAAGCTTTGGTGTCCGTGAATCGCCTCCTTTCCCTGTCAAACTCAAATTTTGTGAAGTTCCTTAGAGAAAATGATCTCTCTATTTGATTGTTTTTAGAGAAAAGTGATGAAGGATTCTAACTCATAGGATGATTCCCTTCAAGTTTCATGTTGGGCGTGAAGTGTTTTGGTCAAAGGTTGAGTGGTACAGAGCTTCCCAAGCTCTTTAATGGAGGAAAACGGAGGAAGGAGAAGATGGGTTTTGGCCCCCAAAAATGCTTAAAATGGCCTTATATAGTGGCCCAGATTGTGCCTTGGCGCTGATCGAGCCAGATTCCAAAGAAAACATGCTTTTTGGAGCACTTCTGGCTCTATCCGCACCAGGACCATTTCCATCGCTAATTCGGTCGCTATTCCGTTGCTAACATTTTTTTTTTGCCAAGGGTTATTATAGAGGGCATATTAAGTTGGTAGCATTGAACTAAAGATAGGTCATCTTATCACGTTCTATGGGAAACCAATGATCCAACCTAGTAACTACAGGGTTAGAGGTTTCAACAGCTTTTCTTTTAGAGGTTTTAACTCTTTTGGATGTGGACATGGTGATAACAGATGTAGCAGCTAAGAGGCAGAATATCTAAGCTCAGAAAATTAGAAAAGCACAATTGGGCTTTACAGAATGAAGAAGAGAATGGTGTGATTTTTCCTTTCACCATAAAGTTGTATTTATAGAAGTTTTTGGGCTCCAAAGTTTAAATTTGAAAGCATAACTGTCAATTCAAATTAACCCACTACCATAAAGGCTCAGAAATTTCAAATTTTGAATTTTGGTGGCAATTGAACAGTTACAATTTTCAAAAAATTCTGTCAAGCTTTGCAGTAACTCCATGAATAATCAATTAAGAACTTCTGTAATCGATTCATTCGTAAGCAAAATTTATTTTGAAGAGGCTTTAATCAATTAAAACGATGTGTAATCGATTAAATCAAAGAGATTTATTTCAGACAGATGAATTTTAATCGATTACAATACGTGATAATCAATTATTTCAATGAAATTCATTTTAAGAAGATGATGTGTAATCGATTACAAAATGTGGTAATCGATTATTCCAATGAGATTTCATTTCTGAAAAGATTTTTAAGCTTATGTAATCGATTAATTCGAGGCATAATCGATTATTCCAGTGAACTTTGGTTTCTTAGAAATAATTTTGAAGGATAATAATTGATTATTTCTGTAACACCCCGTATGCATCCGGTGTATTAACAATTACTTAATCAGATAAGCACAGTAATTAACTTTAATTAAAACCCGCGGAAGCGATTATAAAACCTTATCTCTTGATTCATTATGTATGGTACGTTACCCACAATATCATAAAATGCCATAACCACCACTAGCCCCTCAGATCCAGATAACATAAAGGCAGATAACCAAGTAATCCAACAGATATAGCAGGAGAAACATAACTACACAACTTAAATTGGTTATGTATAAGTATACATCATCAAGACACTCACAGTGTTTATACAACAAAAATAAGCACCAAGTGCTCTGATCTCAAAGATCACTTCCTCACACGATGACATACAATCATATATAGTCCATATACATAACAAATCCAAAACATGTGTGCACACACACATCTTCCCTCACAGGGGGTACAAAAACATCAACAAAACAAATGAGCCTCCATGCTTTCAACTTGTTGCCAAGCAGCTGCATAGGAACTGTCTCTACTGGGGCCTTCCGCCCTGAGACCTATCATCTCTTCTAGATGAATCACCTGCAAAAACATAATCCCCACACGGGATGAGATACACATCTCAGTAAACTTAGGGCTCTTGGAGGCTTCTCCTCCCCCCTGGCTCACTTCCATGACACACATCATCAAAGGCATTACAATCACTGGCCTCCCGGCCCTCGCAACAATACATAGCCATCATCTAGCTCTAATGTATATCCCCGGTACTACGCCCGCCACAAGATGCATCATCATCAGCATCTGGGACTCTCAGTCCCCATTGTGAGACTGGAACTCACACCCGTGCCATCCCATCTGCAGCTACCCCTTTACGCATGGATACACATATATGGCACCTCCGTGAATAGGTTTCAACCGCGACGGGACCACCTATCTCTTGGTCTTAAGGGATCATCATCACCCTTTACGTGAGCAAACCAAACTAGGAGGTGCGCTCTACTCCTAGGGAGGTCCATATCTATCTAACTGGCCAGAATATCTATTCAATAGGTAACCATACATACAAAGCATAGAAGCATGGGCACATATCATCATGAGGAAAGTAACAACCAATTCAATGCACATGCATCATGAATGCAACCATCACTCCCTCGGAGTATGGTAGAACACAGCAGTGGGAAACATCCCCAAGAGCGAAGAACTTACCTGGCAAAGCTGTGCTTTGCAGTTCAACTCCAGAATGGTGGTCTACGCCACTAACACCTGCGGTGTCATGCCCTATACAAGGCATACAAGCATAATCAAAACCAGTCCAATCCACACAAGGCACAAGCATGCAACAACGGTTCTCAACCGTTAAAATGAAAGGAAACATCATTCCTTTCCATATAAGCCTCTATGTTCTCTATCTTAAGGCTATAGAATTAACCAACTCAAAGTTATACAAGACCAAAGTTCAACAATGAACAATATGGCTAAACGGCTTCTTCAACGCAAAAACACCATTTATATAGCTTCCTGAGCACATATAGTACTAGTAACAAGGATCATGCATGTTATACCATCATCAAATAACCCAACATACTAGTTATGCATGCATTTCTCAGAGCCAAAAACCAAAGTCCATGAAACCAACATATCAAAGCTAATCCTTCATCACAACAACCTCCTAAACATACTTTTCTAAAGGACCCAAGGCTAATTCCAGCTCTAGCTCAAAAGGGTCACTATTCATCCCAAGCACAAAATCACAAATCAAACGGTAAAACTCGAGTTTCTTACCTCAAAAATGATAAGGAAGGCTAATGGACCACTTCCCCAAGCTTGGGTGTCCGAGAATCGCCTCCTATCCCCACTGAACTCGAGTTTTGGGAAGCTCCCTAAAGAACACGATCTCTCCGTTTGATGGTTTTTAGGGAAATGTGATGAAGGATTCTAGCTCATAGGGGGCTTCCCTTCAAGTTTCATGTTGGGTGTTAAAGGTTTAGGTCAAGGGATGAAAATTTGTGAAGCTTCTAAGGTCCAACAATGGTGGGCACGACCAGAGGAAGAAGAAAGCAAGGATTTTGGGCCAAAAATCTTAAAATGACCCTTTTATAGTGGTCCAAGTCGCGTTCTGGCGCTAATCGCGCCACTATGGCGCCTTCCGCGCCAACTTCCAGCATTTTTGGCACTAACCGTGCCGCTATGGCACTACTGGCACCAACTTCCAGCTGTTGATTTGATGGGGAGCTGAATGAAGATTAAGTGAAGATTCAAGCAAGGTTTAAGACTTGGATGTTTTGGCTTTCAACATGGCTCAAGCTTTGAAGAAATGATGTTTTTGATTTAAATGTAAAAGGTCTGAATGCATCGTGATGATCCAAGTTTTGATTACATATCATTCATATATTAATTAAGCATTGCATCATATAGAAGCTAAGTAATTGGTTTGAAAATTAAGAAAAAGCTAGGTGTTTTCTAAAAGATAGTATATAGTCGCTTTAATCGATTACTAGTTTATCATAATCGATTATTTTGTTCATGAGCTTTCTGGAAAATCAAACATAAACACTTTAATCGATTATTGCATCAACTTAATCGATTACATGAAATATCGCATACATAGAAATTGACCTTGTGACTGCTTTAATCGATTACCATGATATTGAAATCGATTACCTACTTAGTTGAAAAATACTGTCACTCTGGCTTAATTGATTACCACTTACTGTAATCGATTATTTTAGTACATTCATGTTTTTGCATCATGCTGCTTTAATCGATTACCAATGGATGAAATCGATTATTCTTCACAAACATGATTTCAGCATAGGACTGCATTAATCGATTACACATAAATGTAATCGATTACACTTCATTATCAGGATTTTAGCTTAGTCTGCTTTAATCGATTACACCATGGGTTAATCAATTATTTAACCCGTTTAATGAAATCCTGAGAATACCAAAGGTCGGTTTAATGGATTACAAGAGCGTCTGGAGCGTCTTTAATTGATTATTTTCGTTACGAAAATAACTATATATATAACCCTTGCCTTTTGTGATTAAAAAGAACAAAGATTGAGATTGATCTTAAAACTTTTCGATGTTCTGAGCTTTCTAAGGAATCACTGAGGCATTCTTCTGGGTTATTTGAGCTTTGCTTCCATTTAAGTCATTCATGGGTTACTAATCTTGTTAGTGAAGCAAATTACTCTTTCACAAAGGTCTAGGAAAGTTGTTCTGCATATTTGTCTTGCATTCAACCTGAGTTTTGTCATTCATATGCATTTCAATCTTGGATCATCAGGTGAATTCTTTCCTGGCTCTTTGTGGGTATTAAGTTTTCTGCAGTAATTTTGTATTTTGTTGATTCTATTGTATTTAGTTTTTCTTGCAAGAAGAGATAGTGTTTCTCTAATGGAGATAGGGTATCTCCAGGTCTGCTGAGTAGGTTTCTCAGTGTGGGTTTGGCTTCTAAGGATCTAATAGGGTTTTAGATCTCTGAACTTCTTCTAGGGTTGAGGAAGAGAAACTTGTAATTGCTTGTAAGAAACATATTTGTAATAGTGGAACTCTACTCTAGTGTTGAGTGGAAGAAACTGGATGTAGCCTCATAGGTTTTGAGGTGAACCAGTATAAATCTTGTCTCTTGATTTATATTCTGCAGCTTATATCATATCTTGTGTGAATTATATCTTGTATGTTGTGAATTCTTCTTTGAAAGTTTATTCTTTAGGCATAACAAAACTTGGATTGATTTTGGATAAAGTTTTTCAATTGGTTTTGTGATAAAGATCCAAAGGGAATTAAACTCTAATTTTAAACTCTGATATTGTTAAAAGAAAATTTTATTTTACCAAGGTTAACCAATTCACCCCCCTCTTGGTTAAGAGTGCGTGTTTCTTATTTTCCACACCAGCATCTGTGGCGCTAACCGTGCCGCTATGGCGCTACTGGTGCCAACTTGCAGAACCTGTGGCGCTACTCGCGCCATAATTTTTTTTTTAAAACCTTGGTTATTATAATTTCACTTCTGTAATCAATTACATAAGGCTAAAATTCACTCTAACAGCCTTTTAAGGTTCATTTAATCGATTATTACTATAATAACCAAGGCTAAAAAAAATTGTTGTGGCCTGTGTGTAATCTAGCGCCAAGATGGCGCCGGTAGCACTAGAGTTGGCGCCATTAGTACCACAGTGCACCAGAAGGTCATTTCTCTCTGTAATATGGTGTGGTTAGCGCCAAGAACATGTCCATACTCTGGAATATGGGGCGGTTAGCGCTAGTGTGGCGCGGATAGCGTGGGAACGCGGATATGGTCACTATAAAAGGCCGAATTGCACGATTTGTGAGCCAAAACTCACTCTTCTTCTCCTCCCTGCGTTTCAACCATTGATAAGCTTGGAAAGCTTCATAATCTTTCATTCTTTAACCAAAACCTTTGGCTTCCAATATGAAAGTTGAAGGAAATCACCCAATGAGCTAGATTCCAACCTCGATTTTCCTTGAAAACTATCAAACAGAGAGATCACGTTCTCTAGGTAACTTTTCAAAACTTCGATTTTAAGGGGAAAGAAGGCGTTTTAAGGATATTCAAGCTTGGTGAAGTTGTCCTCTAGCCTTCCTTGTCGATTTAGAGGTAAGAAACACAACTTTTATCGATTATTTAAGAATTTGTTCTTGAGTTGAATAGTGACTCATTTGAGTTAGAGCTGGAATTAGGCTTAGGTCCTTTGGAAAAGTATGCTTAAGAGGTTGTTGTGATGAAGGTTTAGCCTTGAAATAGAAATTTTATGGACTTTGGAAATTGGATTATGAGGAATGTATGTGTAGGATGAATGTTGGTTAAATTGGTGATATTATGATATGCATGAGCCTTGGTGCCTTTACAATATGTGCTCAGTAGGCTATATAAACAGTGAAATTATGTTGAAGTAACTGTTTTAGCCATATTGATAATCTTTGAGTTTTGGCATGGATAGAGTATTGAACTTTTTGAATTGACTTATGCAGAGCCTTAGGGAGACTCTAGTGCCTTGGTTAGGCCGAGATAGATCCTGTTGGAGGTCTGTAAGTCACTAATTATGTGACTAGCCCTTATAACTTAGAGAAAAGGGTAGAAGAGGTTTAATGGAAAAGAATTGCATTTCTTTTCATTCAACGATTGAGAACCATTATTGATTGATTATATACCTTTTGTAGGGCATGATACAGAGGTTACTGGTGGTTGTGACCATGAAGCCGGGAGAGCCGGTGTAGCACTGAGAGTAGGTAAGCTCTTTGTTCCTGGGAGTGTTTCCTCTTGACTGTGTTCCACCATACTCTGAGGGAGTGATGGTTGTTGTATGTCATGATGCATGTGTATTGAAATTGTGTGTTACTGCTTTTATTGAGAACATGTATATGATATACATTGTGATGATATGTTGTGTGATTGATGAGATTCTCTAACCAGTAGAATAGACTATATATGGACTTCCCGAAGAGCCAAAGTCATGTGGAACAACTCTTCGTGGTCAATTATATGAATAGAAAACCTGAGAGAATGTACCTGTCGCGGATGATCTTCCTCAGGCAATGTTATATGATATATATGATACCTTATTTTGTACAGCCATCATTGAGATATATGTATATGGCTTATTTTGGTCCTCTGGTTGTATGAGGCGTGTAATTACCATACATAATGTAAAGATGTTATTGTTGATGATGTTTGATGACATCATTTTGTTTTATTTCTTTCGAATTGATTAGTTTAATTAATTGTTGTGCTTAATGACCATAATTGAATGTTAATGAATCGGATGCATACGGGGCGTTACAATTACAGAGAATTTATCAGCATGAACAATGTTTAATGCAATAGTTATCAAATTTTGCAATTAAATGAAATGATTGATTAATGAGTGATATGATTTCATGAAAGAATGCACACAACAACATGCTAACACACACTAGATTCATCTAGAATTCCTAGCATGTTTCTAAGAGTAAAGAATCTATCTCTATCCAAGGGTTTTGTAAAAATATCAGCTAATTGATTGTTAGTTTCAACAAATTCAATTTTGATGTTACCCTTTTGGATATGATCTCTGATGAAGTGATGTCTTATTTCAATGTGCTTTGTCCTTGAGTGCATGATAGGATTTTTGGATATATTGATTGCACTTGTATTATCACATAGCAAGGGAATCTTCTGAATTTCCACCCCAAAGTCTTGAAGTTGTTGCTTCAACCAAAGACTTTGTGCACAACAACTTCCAACAGAAATGTATTCAGCTTTAGTAGTGGATAAAACAAAACATGATTGCTTCTTGCAGTGCCAAGAGATCAAAGAGCTTCCTAACAAGTGGCATGTTCCACTAGTACTCTTCTTATCTAATTTGCACCATGCAAAGTCAGAATCAGAGTATCCTATTAAGTTGATAGTTGTACCTTTTGGATACCATAGTCCTACTTTTGGTGTAGACTTGAGATACTTTAGGATTCTTTTGACTGTTGTTAGATGAGATTCTTTGGGATTTGCTTGATACCTAGCACACAAGTAAACACTTAACATAATGTTAGGTCTATTTGCAGTTAAATAAAGCAAAGAACCAATCATTCCCTTGTATTTGGACTCGTCAACACTTTTTCCTTTGTCATCTGAATCAAGATAAGTAGATGTTGCCATTGGTGTTTCAGCATCCTTGCAACTCTCCATTTCAAACTTCTTGATCATTTCCAAACAATATTTGGTTTGACTAAGGAAAGTTCCATTCTTCATTTGCTTGACTTGCAATCCTAGAAAGAATGTAAGCTCTCCCATTTGGTACACAATTTTTTCATTTGAAAATTTCCATCCCTTGGCACATCTTTTTCTTCTCTGCTAGCTCTATTGGGATCTTCACTAAGGCCCAACCCAATGCTCATATCCCTTCTTACTGTATCCCCTCCATATTTCAGATTACTACACCCCTTTTAGTTACATCCTTGTTCAGCCCAATAATATCAAGGGGAGCCTCTTTAGATTAAGCCACCTTTTGTAATTTCGGGTTTTTGGGCCCAATTGCCTCCTGCCGTTGACCTAGTCATACCTGTCCACGATCCTTCTCTCTAGAGAATCCCTTCCCACCTCCACTCCATCAATTGTAGTAGATGATTGTGGTACTCTCGAGCCTTCCATTACACTATGAAATTTGAATTTTCTTCTCACTTTTTGTTCTATTGCTCAAGAATTACCACTATGATGATCTGGTGGCTACTCATCGTGTTTGTCATACCCTACTAACCCCTTTTAGGTTATATGCACCACCTATTTTTCCTTTGCCATCTTTTTATTGTCCTTTTTACCCTCTACCCTCATGTCGCCATCACCCTTATGTCCGTTAGACATTGTAATGTTTCCTCTTCCACACTTCTTTGTCGATTCTCCACACCTCCCTCCGACTAAACCTCTCGGCACCTTCAAACTCTCGTGAACACATACACACACTTAAAGGAGCAAATATGGATCCCCACCTTTCTTCTCATCATTGAATCTTCACTGCCCTGTTTCTGCCATCACCATAGGTTGCAATTACAACCGTCCCATTGTCCTCATGTATCTTTGATGATATAGATTTGATGTATTGAGTCATTGAAATGGACATGTTTGCACTTTGCACATCAAAATTGGTTGAGAGTTTGAGAACCTGACTAATATTTTGACCATATCAAGCTTTGTCATGTACCCTACTTTGTCCTCAATTTTAGCGAATGTTTCGAAGGTAGCCACCAATTTCGAAAAACACTCTGGTTTCCTCATTTGAAGAGGTATTCCCCAACAGGTTAAACATACGAATCAATTGCCTGAGTTAATGGTGGGATTCCACTTTTCAAGAGTGTGAAATTTTTTTGAAAGCCCTTCATCCTTTAACTGAGTTCCCTTTGTGACTTCCTCCTTCACCATTAATCAACACTAAGTCATCACCAAGATATTTTAGTTTCACCTGCCCCATATTACCCACAATGTATACCTCATCCAACCTATCAAACAATATTAGATCATTCAATCTGCCCACGTAACAACTGCACAACCACTCTTCAATTTCCACCTCTACTATGATTGTTGTATCCCAGCATATCCCCCCCCCTTCTTTGATAAGTATTTTTAACTTTCCGCCTCATGTCTGGTCATTGTTTGCCTTGTATGGCTACCTATAAATAATTCTTGTTAGTTCCTAGTACCCCCTTCCCTTTCTTAAATCCTTTTGTCCCCACCCTTGCATACTTGTCAACTTGGGAACGTTGACTCTCATTTGAAAATTCCCAATGCAAATGTGGTTTAGTTGTGCTTTCCAATTCTTGCACATTTTACACTGAGAATCACACAAAGCCATAACGATATCCCCACTTATCTTTTCTGTTTGGAACAAAAATATAACCAAACTCTGTCAAAATCTTTGGAAAACGTTCCATAGTCCTTCATAATTGTAGTCAGTCGGGAAATTAGAGAAGAGAAAGGTTGAAATTGAACCTGGTGTCATGTTTCCCTCTTCCCTTTGTCGACTTTCCCCTTCTCACCATGTCCACTCTATTCTCAGTGTTTCCCTCTCCCACTCTCATCTCACCTTTCCCTTACTATTCTTTGCACTGCAACTCAACTCAACCGCTCTAAACTTCTATGTATAAAAAATATAACTAAAAGGAAAAAAGAGGACCCTATTCAAGATTGGTAGGTTATCAATTATGAAAAGTTGGATTTCTCTTCATACATACATAATATACGAATTTATAATAAATAGAATCTTATGAGATACCAAATGACTTATAACAATTTACACATCATATATATTCAACCAATTTAGTTATACATCTCGGTATGAGGAACTTAATTATCAATTGACAACAAAGTCAAGGCATGCATGTATTAGCTGCTTCGATGAATTAAATTCTAAATAATTCTTATGCACTTTGTTTTCTTTTCCACTTCCCTTTCTGCTCTTTAATCACACTTTTCATTGATTACAACCATCGACGAATCTACATTGTGTTGACGAGTAGATGCACCCCCTCATTTCAATAAAATCATTAGTATTTATCTTAAAATATTATATTTTGCATCCTCTAATTTTATGTATTTGAATCTTCTTACTGATTCACATGTAAGAGTAAGTAAATACACCATCTTATTTTAATAAAATGCAAAAAAAAAATTATTTTGCACCCCATAATTTTATATTTTGAACCCCTTAATTTTATGTATTTGAACCTCTTTATCAGTTCACATGTAAGACTAAGTAAATGTATTTTTTTATTTTAATAAAATGCAAATATTTATCTTAAAACTTTATATTTTATATTTTTGTCTTCGTATTTGAATCCAATTATCTCATATATATTTATCATAGGCCAATTAACTTTAAATACCTCAGGGGGAAAGCAAACTACATCACGCACAAAAAATTGTCATTATTGCACTACAAGCCATGTATTACTCCAAATATAAGATTATGGACCTGTTTGGATGTAAGCTTATCTATAAGGATTTTTAGAAGAAAAAAGTAAGAACAAAAAAATGAGATGAACTTCTGCATAAATTAAAATAGATTTTTTATTAGCTTATTTGTAGATGTCATCTCATTTTTTAGAAAAGTTGTATTGGTGAATTTTTTAAAATTAATTAATGAAAAATTTATTTTTACTTATGAAAAAATTAATTTCATTTTTTTCTTATTTTTTTCTTTTAAAAATAATTCTAGAGAAATTTACCCAAATAAATTATATGTCTAAACTACTTTATGCGCAAATTCTCTACATGATGGTGGACATTAGTGCATTTGAAATTGAAACTTGGTAGGTAGAGATGAATGGCGGTGGCTACCTCTTTGTGAGACAAGCAAACATGGGCTGGCTCTCGTGGCAGTGGCATCAAGCAAACCCCGTTAAGGCATTCACTAATAAATTCACACAAAAACAACAAAAATTAAAGACAAAACTTATGCGTACAAGTTTTTAGGTGTTTTACGTGTTATTTTTTAATTAGAATTAAAATTTCATTTCAATAGTCCATGCATGCAATAATTAACGAGTCTGGATCAACTAAAGTTATAATATTACTCGGTGATTTAAGCAAGAAGGGGGAGAAAGACACTCTGAATTCAAAATTCTCTCACTGAAAAGAATTAACAATTAACACTTACGGATAAAAAAAAGTCTAGATCAGCTACTGTGTGTTGTTGAAGTTTAATAATAGTATTAAATTTAATTCATAAATATGTAATTATATTCAATATTTACTTAACTATTTTTTAATTTTTAATAAATATTTAATTTTTATATTTACTCGTCAATAAATTTTTGCTTTACGTTAAATTTTTAATAAAATAACATTTTTAATTTTTGTCTTTGATATTTTGTTTTAGTTTATGATAAAAATTATTAAATTTTGTGTTTGTTATTTAATAAATTAGTAAATTTTGTTTTAGTTACAACTAATAACTAATAACAAATGAAAAAAATTTATCAAAACTAATTTATTATGTACTAAAAATAAATGTCAAATATTAAAAATAAAATTATTATTTTATTAGGGATTAAACACAAAACAAAAATTTATTAAAAAAAATATAAAATTTGAATATTTATTAAAGATAAAAAATATATTTAAATTTTAAATATTTAAAGAAAATTTTTATCCGCTCATAATTATCTTAATTGAGTAAGAGTGATTCTCACAAAGAATATTTGCCGTCTTTAAAAAAAGCCTACACAAACACACACACATATATATATATATATATATATATATATATATATATTATTCTATAAAAATTAGCATAACTAACATAAATATTTTTTTTAATTAAACAACTTAAAAACCGCATTTACGATTGTGCAAATATCAACTTCCTCGAAAAAGACACCATAAAATTTAAACTGTAAACATTTGTGTCACTACTAACTAGTATGTGAAGACACAGAAGGACATCGGAGATATATGAAATATACATATATATGCTGCCCTTAATTTTAAAAATAAAACGCATGGCAACGGACATGAACATGCCTTAGGATCACATGCTTACTCGAGTGTGCATCAATAAGGAATCTGGAAAGAGGTATTCCCAGGGCTCACATAATTTACAACAGTAGAAAATGCATATAAAGTTAAAAAAAAATAGCGCATAAAAAGAAGAAGTTATAAACAAGATAATCTCCAAAGTACACGAATATTACGAAAGTTTAAAGAAAATTAAATTAATGTATGACACAAAGGTTAGCTGCATATGCGCGATGTCCCTACTCTTGTTACATTATCCATCTCTTTTCAAGGGAGAAAGTTTCTTTAGCCGTAAGTTTAGATCCTTAATAAGGAATTATTAATGTATGGATTGAACTTTTATAATTACTATTTGTCATGCTTTAATGCATATTTTATGATGTCAAAATCATCAACTTTGGATCTTATCTACTTTAGCAATGACTTTTTGCTATAAAACTGTTACTAAGTAATGCTCGATCTTAAAAAAGGACTGAAGTTGTCTTTATGGCATGAATTGGGGAAAATATTTGTAATTTTTTAAGTTACATCTCGAATGCATTTCCAGTAATTTTATAATAATAATAATCTACTTACTCCTAATTATATAAAAAACAAGTAGGTGTAATTTAGCAAATCTCATATGTAATTGCTGACATGCATGGACTTATTTTTTAAAATGAATATGTTAACATATTATACTATTTTAAATAACTATAGTTTTATTTTATTATATTACTTCTTTTAAAAAATACAAGTAAATATAAATTAGAAAATTCACACATTCAAAAATAATCTTGGTCGAGACATTCAACGCCTCTCTTGAGAAAGTTTTGAACTTAAATTCATCATAACTAACTTTTTCCATCAACCTTGTTATATTAATATATACAAATAAATATCATTTGATATGATAATAATTAAAGTTCACGTGTCACTAAATAAAACATATATAAAAAATATAATACACATAGAAGTTAAACCTTTTTTAAAAAAAATAAAGACTCAGGTTTATATTTACAAATGTTTAAACAATCTAATTAGGCTTTGACTTTATTATTTACTTATTTGGCACATAAATAAATTTATTTTGACAAAGTATGTCACTATTAATTAAAGATAACTTTTTCTATTAATATATATTAGTGTTAATAATTTAAGACAATCAATTCATATTACTAGCATTAATTTTGTAATGATTAATTTTAGTAAAAAATTATGTATTTTTATTGAAATCTCTTTTTTTAATCACTTTTTTGTTGTGGTTTTTTTTGGAGTATTTTTAAAGTTTCAAATATATATAAAAGACGATGACTTAAACTAGCTAATAAACAAAGGTCTCACACATATGAGATTAGATCAAGTAGACTCAATGTAGTGCAAATCATTCAATTTCCTCCCTTGTGCATCCAAAGAAGGGATTGCTGGAATGTTTTATTTTTTTGTGAAAAGATTTTTCTGAAAAATATTTGAATTTTAAATGCTTACTAGACAAATGACATATTTAATGCTCCAACTTTTGATTTGTCCCAATTTTGAAAATCCCATAATTTTCGTTTATTCCTTTTAATAAATATTATTTTTTCTATCTGTTTTTTATTTAAACGTTTTAATTACCTCAATTATTTTCTTACCATTTTTTCGTGCTTCCCTTATCCTATAAATACCAATTTGAAACACACACACACAAAAAAAAAAAAAAAAAAAAAAATCTCTTTTACTCTGTGTGTGTCTCTTATGTTCTCTTTCTTGTTCTTGCCAATTTATGTTACTTGTTCTTAAGAAGAGTCTATTATATGTTGGAAAATTTATGCACTAATTAAGCATATAAATCTTTAAAGACAATGTGTCTAACACATGCCTCGGATCTTTCCCTCGCTTGCTCTTAACTGGATGATTTCGTACCAGTCAACAACAATTTTTTCATCCATAATTCTTAAATTTGAAATCTTACTTGTAGCTAGTTATGTTTGGATGAGAGACAATAGAAGACATAAAGAGGAATGAAATATAAGAAAAAGTTGCTAAATTATTTTGTTTGTAAAAATAGAATTGAACATAATTGGAGTGAATATATATCATGATCCATTCTATTTCCTTCCTTATTCCTAATTTTCTCCTATCCCCCTCTCCTAAATTTGGGGTACACTAAAGAAATAAAACCTTTAGATTATAAAATGACCAACTATTTTATCTTTGGAAAATTTACCCTAATCACAACCTCCTGATAAAGATATACTTAAAATGAGGATATAACATGAGAATTAAAAAGTTGTAACTTATTTTGTTCTGTTTTTTTTTTTTCAAATAATAAAATGTACATGTTTTGTAACTTTCATTCTATTATAAAATATCCAATCAATATAATGATATTTTTATTCCAATTCGTTCCAATCCACTCAATTTTATTATATTTTGATTCATTTTATTTTATTTTTTTATCATCAAATTAAACATAACCAAAAGATTCAAGTTTAATTGCACTCGAATCAACTCGACATTTGGGTATATTATTCTATTGATATTGTACTTGATATTCAATTTTCAAAAAAATAATTTTATTAAGAAGTGATAATTAATATAATAATGTATATTTAGGGATCAAAATATAAAAAAGTGATTAATTTTCAACAATTATAAATAACATATAACAATAAGCTTTCATTATATTGCTACTGTCTTCTTAGTGCATATATGTTCATCCCGGATTTATTCCTCCAAAAACGGTGACCAGGCAGCAGCAGAAACAAGCACTTCCATTTGTTTGATCATTTCTTGACATATAATGACAACAAATTTATAAAAATTGGTAATTATGAGCAATTGATGATTAAATCTAATAAAAATATATAACACAATAAATCATTAATGCAAGTGTACTTCATAAAATAATGAAGCTATAAACAAAAGAAATCAATGCATGCATATAGCCTTATCCTATAAAACATATGGCATATAATTGTGCGCGTAGAACAGTTATCAGACTTATCTGTTGATGGAGACGTCAAATTCCATGACAGCAAGTGTTTTTAGAAAGTAAAAAATCAGTATTTTAATTTTACACAAATATTAAAAAATTTTCTTTAGGAAATTAATTAAAATTTTTTTTTTATTTGGATGCTCAATATTATGTTATTTATGATTTTTTTTTTGTTCTCAAATGATCTCTACCATAAATATTTAATCTTTTAAATTTTTAATCAATGTTCTAAAGAACCTTATTAATAATCTCCTTAGTTTTATTATAAAGAATATTTTACTAGTATTGATGCAAAGTTCATTATACATTTATACGGGTTCCCCTAATTCCCGAAAGATAGACATCCACCTCTCGAAGCATTTCTAATAGGAGTCTTACAGGGTTTTGAAATTTAAGAATTAGTTTTTATTTAGGTTAGAGGAAATAATTATATGACATTCTTGAGAATATATTATGAAATAAATTTATTTTAATTTCTTAAAGATTGCACCGTTTGAGAAAAAAATGTTCAAATTTTTAAATCTTTGTAGGGCCTATCACATATAAGTTAAGCAACTTTACGTGATTGTACTATTAGAATTGAAATTCTCTTAGATGGAGTTCTGATAAGTGTTATAAAAAATAATTGTGACCAGCTGGTTGAATGTTCAACAAAAAAATTAGTTAAATGCCTTAATATGTTTTTCTTTTTCCGTTACGTTATTGTACTATTAGAATTGAAATGCTCTTAGATGGAGTTCTGATAAGTGTTATAAAAAATAATTGCGACCGGCAGGTTGAATGTTCAACAAAAAATTAGTTAAATGCCTTAATATGATTTTCTTTTTCAATCAAATTAAATTTGATGCCGTTAAATCACAAATTTTAATGGTTTTCGTTATGAGTGATGACAGTTTTGAACTGTCACTGTATTAATTATTATTATTTTAACATCTAAAAATAAAGTAAATATTTTATATAAAAAATAAAATTTATAAATAGTAGCGACTCAAGATTACCGAGTGATATTTATTATTATTTTAAAATTATATAATAAAAATAAATAAATATATTTTGTTAAAAAAATTAAAATAGCGATAGTTGAAAATCAAAACTTTATTTATTATTGTTATTTAAAATTAAAAAAATTAAAATGATAGTTCAAAATTAAGTCATGCGATGCAAAGGAATTTCAAGAAGTGCAATTGAAAATAATTTTGATATGATTTAATATTAACGTGTTTTTATATTTTTTATATTTAATTGAGAAAATATTAAAGTTTATTTAGTAATTTAATGATAAAAAATAATAATATCTAACAAAATAATTTAATAATAATAATAAATGATATATAATATTTATAATTTAATCATAAAAGTAATTTTAATTTTAAATATGGATAAATTTATCATACTTTATTTTATATATATATATATATATATATATATTCAACCAATTCAATAGATAATATATATACCAATTCAACCAATGATCTATTAACCTAAAATCTCAACTAGATTGATGACTAGCATAATTTTCACAGTACTCTTGCATTTGCAGTTAAAACTTAGAACTATTATTTTAAATTATATTTATTTAATTTAATTTTTTGAAAATAATAATAAATATTACAATTTTTTTTAATTAATGCTCTAAAAATACTGTTAGCAATTTTTTAAATATAAAATATTTGAACTATAATAACTGTAAAAGTATTTTGACTATAAATTAATAAATTAAATATTAAACATAAATAAGAATTGAACTCAAGATGAAAATAGCCAATTGTAAATGGTAAAAAAATTGAAAAGACTAAGCATAAATTGATGAACTAAGACCACATAATTGTTCTCTTATAATTTTTATAATAATTTTTTTAGTTCCTTAATTAATATATTAAGTATACAGTTTAACAAGACCCATAATTAAGTATGTATACGTGATGTATCTATGACAAAAAAGTTCTTATTCATAATCATAACAACGTGCATGTTACTTAAGATATAATCAAGAAACAAAACAAGATATTTTAGAAATACCATTGTTTATTAGTTAGAAAAATGTGCGAGAATCTCTATTTAAACGTGGACATGGAAGCCTGTCAATGGCAGATGAGTCATCTTTTTTGTAAACTATGTAATTACAAGTACCCTGCTGGTTCATGATTTTCTCCGCCAGACTCATGAGTGAGCTCACACCCTATATACACACACACCATGTTCATTGCTTTATTTATATTTTCCTATTCTATCTACAAAAACCAGATCGAGTAGGAAATAGCAGTAATAGTAGTAGTAGCCACTATAAAAGGAGAGTGTGTAGATTAATAGATTGTAGTGTCACTCACCAAGTCTAATAGAGAATAGTGCACAACAGTGGAGTGAAGTGACGGGAACATAGAGAGACTTAAAAGAAGTAATGGGAACCCCACTTTTTCATCCTCACTCTCCTGTTTTTTTTTTACCCTTTATTCATTGTACTTGCACATTACAACGTTTTTTTTTATGTCGGTTTGTGTGTGTGAGAGAGTGTGTGAATGTGTGTGATAAGGGTATTTTTTTTTTCATCAGTTTTCAGAAAGAAAGAAAAAAAATGAGAAGAATAAGAAAGAAGAAACATGGAAGGAAAATCTGGTTTTTCTTACCAGTTCTGGTTTTCTATATCTGGTTTATGAGGTTGTGGGAAAATCTTAAAATCCTCTCAGCAAGAGAATTTCTTTTTTCCCCTTGCTGGGAAAAGGAAAAGATTATCTTTTGCTTGGCCTTTGTTCCATTTTTTATTTTTGGAAATAGTGCTTTTACTGCTTTGCCAGATTTGTGTGTGGATGTGAGATCTTTAATCGTTTTCCCTTCTCTGACTCTCATGAAGACATTGACTACTCTTCTCTCTCTCTCTGCTACTTCATTAACACAGTTTCTCTTCCGTGATTCCTGCTTCTGACCCTTTACTCTTTTTTTCAATTTTCTTCGGTGTTTTTTTCTTCCTTGTTGAGTTTAACTATATGGAACTCCTTTGGTCTTCTAAGTCCTAAGTCGTATATATTTTTGTTTCCCTTTCTCTGTTGTTTTGGACAGTGGTCTCTGATATTGTTCTTTGGTTGAAGGCTTTTGATTTTTAGGTCGCTTTATGGGAAAAACCGGTGATGTAGTAAGTTCAAGATGTGCTAGTTTGTTTTTGATTCTTTTTGTTGCATTATGTTACATACCGAAGTTGACCCTTCGGTGTTTTGCTCATCAATATCGCATTGCAACTGATGCTGTGTGATTTGACCACAGGAATTATGTTAGATTTTTTTGTTGTTGTTGGGACACGTTCGTGTTCTTTATATGCAGTGTATTGGTGTATGTGTTGTTCATCTATTGTGCATGATAATCAAAGGGTTAGAAAAAAGGGGCACGCATTCTATTTTTTAAATGAAGAAAAAATGTTTTTCTGAATCATACATGTTATTTTCTCTTTTGACGCTCTTTGACAGCTTTAAGTCCTAGGGTTAGGGTTCTTGTAAAAAAATGTTTTCCAATATTTTAGAAACCAATTTCACTGAAGTTGTTATATAATGTCGTTTAATTTGTTTGCCAATATTAGTTACACGGCATGCTGTCTAAAGATAGTTGTGAAATTGTAACCCTTAATACATCAACATTGTTAAGGATTTGAATACTTAGCGGAATATGACTCCTTCTTCCTGAGAAGTATCTGGTTTAGTCTCACCTAGCTATGGAGAATAAGTGTCACATGCCAGTGCTCTAATCCAATATATCTGCATAATGTTCATTTTGTTTTCCAGTGGTAATATGAATATGAGGCCCCTCAATCTTGATTCATTGTTAATGATTTCATTTAGTGCCTACTGCTGGGAGTTCCAATTGCTATTGTTCATATAATTTCCTTTTGTTTGTTGAATTCTATAAATTACCTCCTTGAATAGACTGTGAAATCAGACTATACACGTTTAATAATTTTTTTTGTTCGCAGCATTTTCTCTTGGTCTTTGACTAAATTAATTTGCTTGTGGTATATGTTCATGAATGAAAGGCTTAGTAAGGATTCTCGTCTTTTTAAATCCAAAATTATCTGTATTTTTGCAATCACCTTCAACAAGTATTGTCTCATTTGATGTCACTATGTTTGATTTTAGATCTGATGGAATATTGTTATGACTTGTGTGACAATTTCTCCCTATTACATTGAATTTCCCTTTCAATATGAGGAATAGTTTAAGAGAGCTTCCTTCAGTCCACTCATGGATGGGTAGAGGGTTTGAGTTAGCTGCTGACTCATTCATTCAAACACAATAGAATTGGTGTCATGGTATGCTATTGTGAATGTGTGAATGATGCAGGAGGTAAAGTTCATCCTTTTCTTGTCTTTGCTTGGACTGAAGGGAGCTCCCTTTTACTGTTTTTATCATTATATTTTTTTTATCAATGTTTTTATCATTATATTATTGGTACCATTTTTATTATGATTTCTCTTCCTTCATCTTATTACAACTATATATGCTTTAGTCAATAGTCCCACATGATTTCAATGAATTCTTAACTTCTACCCTTGTGCATTGTCATGGAAGAGGTGTTCAATTTCATTTGTATGAAACATTGCTCTGAACCTAAGGGTTTACCATAATCTTTTTTTTATGTAATTGTCTTGGTTATGTAGTAGCAAATTATTGTTAGAGCTTACTTTTTCTATTCTATTTTCGCCCCTTGATTTAGTCCATGGATTGGAAGAACTCATCATTCAGGGCGCGTTACCTTTTTATGTTCATGGGGTATTATTGGCAAGCCAAAAGAGAGAGAGAGAAAAAAAGTTTTATTTACTATAATAATAAAACACAATTTTTTTATTAAATGTTAGTTTATTTACAATATTCTTAGAGTTTTAATCACTTCTAATTAATTTTTAACATTTTTCTTGTTTGAATATTTACTTTTTATGTTTAGCTCCCTCAAGCAAATGTGGCTAGCTCCACCCCTGTTGTGGTTAATCCAAAAGTCTAGTAGGTGTTGGATTTCCATAAAATCTGTGGAACGAATTTATATGTAAGTGGTAAATTAAGAAACAACCGGAGAGGTTTGTATTTTTTTTGAAACTTCGTTGTCAATTTGTCACCTTGTATTTTGGCTGTTTTTTCTCCCATGGATTTTGGTTGTCAAATTTTATGGATATACTGAATGCTGTTTTCGGTAACTTTCATCAGTTCATATCATACAAGTTGGTACTAGGAAATTCAATATACCATCGTTTTTCACCACGTAGTACCTTCTAAAGTTTTCCCTTATGCTTCCGTTTTTAAAATACTACTAGTTCATAACGGTGTAAGCAGAAAAAAAAAATGGGTGTGCCATGTGTATCTATTTGTAAAATTTTCGTTCAGGGAAATAGGTTTTGTTTACTCAAAATGTAGCAGTCGCAAGTGACGATATGATAGTTTCATTGAGAAAAAAAAAGTATTAAATGCATAGAAAAATGAAGTGTACAAACCGACATTGCATTAATACTATTTCTGATAGAAAATTCTGACATGTATATGAATGAGTGGCCGAAATTTATTGTCACTCATCAATTAATCATGTGTGGTTTATGTGTGAAAAATGTCTTGCATCGATTTTACTATTTATAGTGGGTGGAAATAGAATTATGTTTTTATTAGCCTGTTTTTCCCGTGTAAGCTATTGGTTTTATTATATGGTACTTACCCATGCTATTTGTCACGCACATGATTCTGTATTATGTGTAGTGTTTTTAATAGTTCAAATATTGTACATTCACATTATGTTGTCATTATCGTAAATAGTAATGTGAACCCAGTATTGTTGCATAATTTTTAAAGTACAATTTACATGCATGGGCAGCCCATACATATTTTTGCATATGCAAATTGATCTCCCACCAAAGTATACTTTAATTTTCAATTTAAGCCACGCATATATATAGAGGTTAATTATTTATTTATGCAATAAATTCCTATCATTATGGCTTATATACAAATTTAATAGTGTATTTTTTTATGGACAAATATTTGTTAGAAATTCAGTTTGAGGATTTGAATTCACGACTTTATCCTCTTTTAAACTCTTTACATTTCTTCAAAACCACTATATCAATTTTATATCGCCTTTTATCATGTATTTTTATTAAATTTATTTTGACGAATTTAATTATATAAATTTAATACAAAATTAGTATACTTTTAACTAATATGAAATCATTGATTTATTTTAAAGTTAATAAATTTATTAGATATCTGTAATTAGATAATAATGAAATTTTTTTGTCAGTAAGGCATACAGTAGTTACAGTATAAGAGTATCAATCTCAACCATATTAGTTTGTGTGTCTATCTCTTTCTATTATAACATTATTATATATTTTTTTATTTTCTCTTTTTCTTTCTCTATGTTATTGTTGTATAATTTATTTGTTTTACAAGTATCATTTTATTTTTTATTTTTTATTAATGTATCATTTTTCTTTATTTATATACTAGTAAGTTAGAAAGAATTTATGAGTTCATACTTGATAGTATAATTTATTTTTTAGATTTAAACAAATTTTTTCATAAACATTTTCCAATGCACATCATTGATGTTGATGGAATACAGCACAAAAGGGTTTGGGTCACTAATTCATTCATTGATATTCATATTCATATTTGGTGGTTATCTGGCTCTAAACTCTGTCACAGATGCCTCAGAAAATATACTACTTACAATAATTGATTGCAGTGTAGTGTGTGTCGGATCACTTTATTCCAAAACACCAACAAAAGCAAACTTTGGTCAGTTAAAACACAAACGTTGCGTTCTTAGTTGGACTTGGGAGCTCAAAGACCAGCATATAGGGCCATATTCGGTGATTTTGGAACACACGTCATTGTGTTGTGTCAATTACGTGTTGTTGCCAGAACAATCATCATGAAAGATGTTGATGAGATTGAGAAGCAACCCTGGACTCACTTGATAAACATCTACAGTAATAATTAATAAAAAAGCATAGCATTATATAATTTTTTTTGAATATAAGAAATGAAGAATATGGGCTTGATGAGAAGCAAAAGGTGGTTGGTTGTAAAGTGTCCATTGTCATTGTCTTTTCCTTTTATGCAAAGAAAAAAAATCTTTAGACATGAAAAATTTGTTGTATATATAAATAAGTTACTGATGAATCTTCTAGTTTTGCAGAGCCTGAAGAAATTAAATATTAGACGTGCAATTGGCATCAGAAACGCTGCATTCTTGTCCATCACTCTCTGCTGGGGCCTAGCCAGAGGTTGGAACTTGGAGCTATAACGTTCTTCTACTCATTTGTTGACATTTGTTAAGAGTAATTCATTATATATTTTTGACTATTCCTTCCATACAAAATATCATAAATGGGGTATACTCTTGTTCACTCTCACAAAAATCTTATATATTTAGTCTTTAATTTTAGAAAAGATGAGTCTTTTGTAACTGCAGTTTTTCAATTATTGTTAAAGATTAATACGAAATAATATTATGATGAAGGCATTAAAATGGCTGATATTTATAATATTTTTATGAATCAATATGGAGTTTACTCTAAAAATTGATTGTTTACTTATTTGTTTACTAAAGAGTAATGCGATATTCTATTAATATTTTATAAAGTAAAGATAAAAAAGATTTAGATTTTGCATTTGTGTCTATATTTAAATATGTTTGGAACTGCTCGTGGGATATCTATTCTTAAGCCCAGTACATGTTGTTTAGGGTACCATTTTTGGCATTTTAAGATATGATATTTTTGGGGTTTTAAAAGGTTTTGGCAAAAGTACTTTTCTTGAGGCAATACTTCCAATATAGGATATTATTTATTTAGGTACTTTGCATGTGTTTAACTGAACTAACTTAAAAATTAAGTCAGTTCTTTGAGGAGTTCGAGATGCAAGTACACTTGAACTGGATTTTTTACATTTTACTTATTATTTAATTATTTAATGCTGGACATTTCAAGAAATGGCCGGTATGTTGTTGGGCCTTTAGTGCTAATTATATAAAATTTCTCGTAAATCTGAAGAGGATTTTGCCCTAACCTCCTCCTGCGTCTCTATTTGTTAGAATCTGCTAATATTTTAATTTTGTTGAATGTTGATGTCATTCTAGTGCTGGACCACTACTTTTGGTTTGCTTGGTTTGCATGCTGGTTTTGGGTCCTTCTAAATTGACAGGTGTGTAATTTATTTATAGTATAACATTTTATTGCATTTTGATTGAGCTTAATTTAGAGAAATAGGTGTTTACTTTTGTCTTTTTTTATTATTTTAAAAACATTTAAAACATAACCATTGGTTTTTATCTCTGAACTTAACATGTATTTAAAGGGTAATGCATATAATTATATATAAAATTAAAGAAATATGTTTACTAATTTTTTTAGTTTTTCTATATATATATATATATATATATATATATATATATATATATATATACACATGTCTTGTTTGGGTGTACACATCCAATCTTGTTTTTTGGTGTACATATATATGTTTATGTATTCTGTAATAAATTTCACCTTTGATTTGAAAATCAATATTTTCTCTTTCAATAAGAATGAGATTTGGATATTCTTATATAACTTTTCCTCCAATTGCACTTATAGCTATATATATATATATATATATATATATATATATATATATATATATATTTCAGAGGAGTTAATTTATTTTTGTCTTGTTTTAGGAGATGCTATTTCAACTATGTTTAACTTCTAACTTCTAATCTTATTTTTTTTTTACCTTTAAAGTAATTTATCAAATTTACTTTTTAACCTGATGTAGGATTTCGTTGTTCCTTTTGAGTTTCTTTACTTCCACTGATCTACACGTCCCACGCTTTGACCCACTGGCTGGCTGGCTGGCTGGCTGGCTGCAGCTCTTCTTACTCATTCTATTTTTTTGGTCGCTCATTCCTTTTATGTTAATTTTTTTGTCAATGTTTATTTTAACCTTTATGCTATTTACATTTTTCATTATTATTATTATTATTATTATTATTATTATTATTATTATTATTATAGTTATGCAGTGATAAAATTAATCAACATAATGAAATGTATGATGTCTATTTAAGTGTCGTATTTTTATTTTTATTTTACACTTGATTGAAAATATTTTAATATATATTAAATATTATGTAAGATTAATAGTAGAAACATTAGAATACACTATGGAAAAATATTAAATAATTAGAATTAAAAAAATTTAATTAAAATAATTAATTTTTTAGGAAAAAATTATAGGAGTTTAAAACTAAAATTATAGTTATATACTTAAATAAATTTTTTTATCTATAAAATAAAATAGAATTTATATAAAATGATATAAATGTTTATTTTTGTCAATAGGGGTATAGTTTAAATGTATATTCAAGCAATTTATCTCAATTCATCTTAAATAATATTAGAGTCTATTCATGTCTCACCATCGTTCGTGGTCTCACGTGAATTTGAATGTGCGTGAAAAGTGAGGTTGATTCCTCGTCACATGAATGCATGCATATGCATATAATAATTTTGATATGGTGAACCCATTTTTTCTTGTACATATGCAAGTGGGGGTGTTAGAAGTGGTATCTGAAGACACAAGCAAGCACCATGAGTTATCTGAGAAAGCTGGATTTCAAGAGCCAATCACTTAGGCATATATATGCGGGATTCTGCATTTCATAGGGCAAACACCAATAGAGCAAAGACAATGAAAGCAATAAATATATTTGTATGGAGCAAAAAATAGGAGAAAAAAAAAATCCCTTTAAAAACGGCACTACATGTGCCTCCCAATGTGTATGGCCTATATATGTTATTAGGTTCCAATTGTGCATTATGGTTTCTTGTAAGGGCCAATAGCACGCACCATAACATGCGGTGGAGTAGTACAGTGTTGGATTTGGAAAACGACTCTACATACTATTCTCCCTTTCTCCTTGTGAAGGGGCTAGCCTATACATGTCTTGTGTTTTGTTTCTATATATGGTGATGTCTTTGGTAATGGTAGGTTCACCATTCTCTTTCAATGTTAAAGGGTTTTTATCCTCAACCATTTTAAAATGAGAAAGTGTAAAGGAATTTATTTTACCTTGATTTAAATTGTAGAATCATGTAAATTTAATCGGTTTGAAAATAACTGGGTCAACTTAAAGAAAGTGCTAGTTTTTGGGTGTCATGGTTTCTTTTTTTAAATCATTTTGTCTCTTTTTACTGATGATCTCATATAATCTTATTTTGCAGTACTTGATGTGATATGTAATGTGTAATTATTGTATCTTTTGATGAATCAAAGATGGGCCTAGTTATCTTTCACATGAAGAATTTTAGAATTGGTGGATGGTGATAATTCTTGGTCTAGTTAAATGCAGCACATGAAAAAAAAAAACTAACGATAATAACAACTTACATTTGTCAATAAAATAAATGCACTATATGTATGCAGTCCATTTTTTTTTTTTTAATATAAAAAGCTGTTTTTGGATTTGAACTACAAAATACACTTCTACCGTTGCCATAGGGTGCTTGTGCTTCCAACTCCATATGTATAATTGAAATTGTGTGCTGAAAACAAGATACTTCAACAGGTGGTTGGCTGTCCTTGTCGTTGATGCTTAACTAAGTATAGTCTCTAATATTTTATTAACGTTGGATTGGAGGGACCAGAGAAACTTTGATAGGTTGACAGACAATAACATAATAACTTTTTTTTAGTTAATTATTGGTGATTAATAAATTAAAGGGTAATAATCACTTCGAATTTTCATAGGTTCAGATAAGAATGAATGAAATGATGGAGTACATCTGAGTTCTTATGTAATCGCAAAATTTCCTTTAAGCTAAAAGGAAAATTCTATAGAACATTTGTAAGACTTGTAATGTTATATGGAGCTGAATGTTGGTTAGTACATAAACAATATGAATATAAAATAGGGATAGCAGAAATGAGGATGTTAAGGTGGATGTGAGGTTATACAAAGATGGATAAGGTAAGAAATGAAGATATTCGAGGAAAGGTGACAGTAATACCGGTGAGTGAAAAGATGAGGGAGCATAGATTAAGGTGGTTTGGACACGTAATGAAACGACCCTTAAATTTTCCTGTAAGAACAAGAGTCTGGTACCAAGAGCTCAACACAAGGAGAGATAGAGGTAGACCGAAACTTACCTGATAAAAGATAATTAAATAAAACTTAATGAAGTGAGATATAGATTGACGAAAGATGTCTTAGGACGAAATGAAGAAAAACTATAAGATTGGTGGAGGATTAGACCCGTTATTATTTCTATATTCGAGACGATCCTTTTTTAATTCTTTTCCTTTTCATTTTTTTCCTCCTTCTTTCATTTTTATTTTCTTTTTTCTTATTTTTTTTCTTTCGTGTTATTTTCCCTTTTTCTTTCTCTTTTTTTTTTATTTTTTTTATTTAACTTCCTCGTATCTATCATTTAGTTTATCTACTAGTGATCCCAATTAATTTGGATTAAAAGTGCTATTGATGTTGATGTTGAATCACTTCGGATTTTATCTGTTGCCAAAACTGAGGTGGAATTCACTACAATAATATTTTCTGTCTGCTGTGCACCTAGCTGCTGGAAGTCTCTATTTTCCATTACTCATCTATAACTTGCCACCAACTTTATGAATAGGGAGCTTAAATTGTGCAGGGAATCAGGATGGTATTTATTATTATGGAGGTTAGCTTTTGAATTTCATTCAATATGGGTGGTGTGGCCTGGACATTCATGAAATAAGGGATAATTCTAAAATTACATTGAGCTCATTTAATAATGTCTTTGGATAGCTCAAGAATCTTGGCTACGGGGAGAAAAAACGTTTGCACATTATCAATATATGTTTCGTTAAATTTTAAACTTTTAAAAATGAACTGAGTTGAATTGAAATGATTCAGTTGAAAGAAATGAAAAGTGTTTGATTGTAAAGAAATGATTCTGGTGTAGGACTTAAAATTATATTTTATTTACATTTTAAAAGCTTATTAAATAAAGATAAATTTTTAACTTTTAAAATATTAATTTCAAACATAATTACAATCTTGTAATGTTAATTTTTTAAAAACTTAATTCTAGCAAAATCTAAGACATTGTGCCAAGAAATTAAAAAAAAAAACTTTAATTTGCAAATTTTGTCTGACTTGTTATATAATACCCTCTTGTCCCATGAACCAGTTAAGATCGGCATGGTAAAGCAAATTCAAAGGAGAAAACTTTGCTAGTTGTTGACCAAGCAAACAGTAATAGTTTTCAATTCAATACATTAAGTTTGTCCATACTAAGCAAGCAAATTGAATATACTCTTGAGGTACAAAGGACAGTAAGTATCTATTTAACAAGTAATCAAAAGGATTTTGTGGCCTGTTTGAATCCCTTCAGTTTTCTAAAACAATTTTAGACTATTTATAAATCATTTTCTCTCCAAAATCTATTAAGTTTTAAACTATTTTCAAAATAAATGTATTAAAAACCAAAACAGCTAAAAGATGTTTTTGTGATTATCTTCTGTTTTCTTAATGGTTGAAAACGTAAATTCTCCTGGCCAGATCTGCAATGCATTTTCAGATGGTTAACATTCAGCAGTTTCATGACGCAATAACATCAACTCACGTGTTTAGAGACATTGGCAAATATGATTAGAAATGTATATCTAACAATGCGCATGTTCATGACTCCAGTTTTGGATGGTTAGCAATCAGCATTTAACAAAGATCAATAAGCGGTACATGACATCTGATCTGATGTTACCAAATGGTTAGCATTTAGCAGTTAAAAATCGAAAAGAACAAACAATCATCATGGAAAGCAGGAAAGTGAGACACTATTTAAATTTCAATGTAGAGAGAAAGAGTTTTCCTCAGCTGCAATCAAGCAAGCTTTGAAAATTTTTAATTCTAAAAAATCTAAGAACTACTTTTAAACAGAGAAATCAAACATGCCCTTAATTAGTCTTCCATACGTTTAGCAAACAAGTACTCTACTTAGAGGTGAAGTTCTAAGTCAGGCTCCTCATCATGATCATTATCATTGTCCAAAGGAAGCTGTGGAGGAGCCTCTTCTGGCTGGCCTATAGGAGCTCCTCCTCCTCCTCCTCCATAATTATTGGTTTCACCTCCTAAGAGCATTTGTAGAAATGATGAATTTTGTTCCTGTTGAGGAACTGGTCCATGAGGAGAGAGCCTCAAGGGATTCAGCCTTGACGCCGAATTTGCTCGGCGTGGAAAAGGAGATAGCCCTGTAAGGTTATTGCTAGGCATGGCATACATTGATTCTCTTGGCCTTGGCAGGTGCATAAGAGGTAGTAGCTCAGTTAGGTTGTTGCTTGGCATGCAAGAAACTGAATTTTCTGGCCTTGGCTGAGACAAAAGACATGGATTTGGATTGAGTGATGACCCTGGAAGGCTATTTCTGTTGCCTGATAACCTTGGTTGAGGCGGCCCTGAGATCATGCTTGTCGAATGGATGCGGGCAAACGCATTGCTGGAGATTCCCGCGGCTAACATGTTTTGTATACTAGCAGAGGTGTTCCACTGTCTTGTGTTGCTTGTTCTGCTACTTCCTAAGTGCAGTTGATTGGTATGCTCTTGAATAGGTCCATGAAAGGAAGACACATTCTCAATTGGGGAAAGGGAAACAACTTCTAGTCTTTTTGCTGCAACTTTTTGAGCTGTTGGTCCTAAATCCTTCACAAACCGTAGGAGGCTCTCTTTGTACTTACTTGCATTTTCGTTCAACTGCAATATACCAACATGAATTTTATGAATGGTAATAGTTTTTATAGCATAAAATCTGAAATTGGAAATCTCGGTTAGTGATTAAGAATTGAAATAAACAGCTACATGGAGGTAGTATTAGTTGAATAGTCATGTGGATGCAGTATAAGGAGTTAATAACAATGGACTCTCATGGGAGATAAAAGGTGGGTTGCATGGTTATGGGAGAAGGAAAGAGGGCACAGATCACGGACTCGATTCCCTCTAACAAAAAGTAACAATACTAACAATTAACATTCGGTGATAAAAAAGACAAGGAACTATCATGTTTCTCATTTATATTTGTGGCCAACACCAAATGAAATCTAATGTACAGAGTGTAAGATCCACTAATGTTAGAAAGTCTCCCATCGCCTACCTCATATTCTCGGGATGCAGTTTATATATCTGTTGGACAATTTCACGTAATATCAATTGTTTTTAAATTGAAAGCTTACATGGTATCAGAGCCTATAACCCATCTTGCTTCTTACTTATTCTAATAGGCTTTCCTGTAATGGCAGGCATCTGTGCAGCTTATATATTTAGTCAACTTATATAATTGTTTGGGAGAAAAACAAAACTTACTTGAATGATAGGCTTCTTAGCATTTAGGACTTCTGCAACCAGTGGCTTACTTGGAGGCCAATACTTATCCCTCTTTTCTGTTTCAGGTACCGTAGAGTGAGTAGCACTGTTTCTCCCTGTGTTAAGAGGAAAATACAATTAGTTGCTTTTACTCATTCAAACATGAAGAAAAGAATAGATTAAAAGTTAAAATAGTTTTGGTTTACTAATTATTCACACGACTTTAGCTTTAATTAATATGTACAAGTTGAATTCGGTTCTTCTAAAGTAAGCAATTCACGTTAGTGGATAAACTAAATTCAGTTATTGATGAAAAACTTAATGGTTGTCGGTTGATATAATACATATATATGCATAACAAATTATATGAATATATTAGAATATCAACCTTAATTTTCTTACCAACACTAAAATTATTTATTTTTATCTTTACTCACATCTCACTACCTTTATGTATGGTCGAGAAACTTGTTGTATTAATGACTATCAAAATGATGTCAATTACACAATTGTTACCATAGTAAAGGGTACCACTTAATCCTCATCGCATTAAAACTTTATAATTCATTTTTAAAATATAGTGAAAGAAGGAATTTTTTTTCTAAATAAAACATTTTTTATTTATCAATGACAGAATGAACAAATGAGGATTAGGACTACATAATGATTAAGATTACATGCAGGTTAAATGAGGAACATGTATCCATACCAGCACATTTCGTAGCAACCCTTCGTGGGGTTCTGATCAATTTCGCCTTTTGTTGCTTTGGACTTGGACCTCTCTTGTTGAGGGAAAGTTCTGAATGAAAAAGTCCAAGGTCCGCATTCAGAGCCTCAAATATCCCCTTTGCATACCTATTAATATGTTTAGCCTGAAAGAAATTAAGTTGAAAAAAGCTTATTCAAAATTTTATGAATAAAATAAGCCTGAATAGGTTAAAACTTTCTATTATATTTGTTCATACCGCTTCATGATATTTTGATGTCTTAGGACTAGCATGCATTGCATTGCTGCATATCAGAAAGATATCACGCTGTACATCATTGAAATAGAATGAAACATCAGTTTTGCATTGAGGGAAAGTGTTTCACAATTAGGCACTAAATAAAGTGGTGAGATATATTTAAAAAAGGTTTAGAGACATGAAGCTAGCTGGCTTAATCATATTATTTTTATACTAGTTGTAGTCAATTCAAGTACAATATCTAAGTGGTGAGATCAGGAGCAACAAAACCAAATAATACATATGCTTGTTCTCAAAATAATTAAACATAACTGCAATTGATAAAAGATAAAAATCAAATTGAAAGGTGAGTTAGAAAAATGTTTGTTTTTTCCTCAATAAAATGTAATTATTTAGTTAAGACATCAAACAGTGTTAAATGAGTGTTTATGGTATATGTGTGTCCATATATCATTATGTTGGGAAATCGAAGACGGTAAATATCGGGAAGATTTACATCTGAGTAATCATATAAACAAACTCCCCCTCTAACGAAAACCCCCTAAGTGTAAGTCTCTTCCACATGGTAAACAAACTCCCCCTTGAGCGGAAACCAAATCTTATACCGTTGAAATTGGACACCACATCTTAACTCAAAACGTTTATGGGTCTTCTCCTCACTTATACAGTATTAAACTTTTCTATTTTTATCCGATGTGGGACTTTAACTCACACTTATACTCTAACACATTATTCATAAAAATAAGGAAAATGGGGAGCATACACCCTATTTTTGGGGTGTGTGAATGAAAGGAAGTGAGATATAGAAAAAAAATATAAAGAAAGAAAAAGAAATAAAGGTGATAAATGATGTGATGAGAAGTAAAAAGAGAGATGAGAAAAAAAATGGAACAAAAATTAAATGAGATGAAAGATCAAATGATAACAATAACTCTATGTATGATGATTTTCAAACCTTGAAGTGATTGAAGTTTGTATACATTCTCTCGTGAAGTTTGGCTCTCATGGTACCAAAATCCATTGGTTGCTTGACAATTTTATGGTAATTTTCCACCTAAAAGAGTAATTATTGAAAATAACTAACCAAGCTCAATGATCATGTAAACAAGAAGTAATTAATTAAATCATCAAATTTAAGGTAAACAACAAACCACGTCAAGATTAGTTGGTGCAGCAAATAGCTCACTCGTGTCTTTCCTGCACATTTAAAAAGTTGCATAATTATTTATACAGAGATGGATTCCAGTGCAATATTTGTAATGGAACATTATATATTTCATCCATTTCTAGTCATTTAAAAATAATCATAAACTAATACAGTTTTCACCTTTGTAGGAAATCAATTATATTTTCAAGGATGCTCTTTAGGGGCATACCATTCTGAGATGAGTCTACAAGTGAAAAGTATAGCACTTGTTATTATAAGCATACCATTTGGCAAATGCAACTACAAAATCTATTGTGCTTGTTGTAGATAGTTATAAGCATACCGTTTGTTCTAGAGGCACTTGCATTTTGATCGTATTTTCCTAATTCCTGTAACAAGTGAATAAACAAAGGAAATACACAGTATATAGTTGTACTAAATATTCATGAGAAATGCAACTGTGCAAGTGCAACGTACATCAATCTTTCACTAACCCAAGCTCAACATTCAAGCAAATTTACGAAACGAAAAATGGAGATGAAATTATATTGAACTAATATTTGTTAGGAACAAAATGGATGATGAACAATGGCATGATCAATCGTATGCTTTAGAAAATCAGTTGAGGCAAAATCACTAGCTAGATAGAACCGAGTCCTGTGAGTTTGATTATTAGTGATATTATATCGAAACACTTTATTCTTTTTATATTTTATGTTTATCGGAACTAATAAGTTACCATGATATACCTTAGTCTCCAATAAACCTCAACAATGTTGCTAAGTTATATCTCAATTTTGTACATTCTTTTGTATACCAATTAATGATTTTAGTGAGACACGTGGTCTCCTAAAAATAATGTTTGAAATCCACCAAAAGATGCCATTTGCTATCTACACTAGATTATATATAAATTCTTATATAGAGATTTAGCTTTTTTAAAATAAAAAATCTTATAAAAAATGTAATCCAATTAAATAATATCAATTACTGCAACTAAAATTTTGATATTATTAAACAATATACCGCAAGTCACAATATTAATATTGTTTCGAGGGATGAGTTCACATTGTGAAGTTCACAAATAATAAAATTTGTGTGTGCCTGTGAAAATATATTATGGAGACACACCTTGATTGAAGAGATCAATTGATCTAGTTCTTTGCTCTTGCGCTCCTTCTTAATTGGACTCTCTTCATCCTTGTTAAAAACATTTGAGTCATGTTGTGCCTCCATTGTTTCCTTGCCTTTTCCTTTGTCATTGTTGATTGAGTTGCTATTCTTTTCTAATGCCAATGCCAAAATCCTCTCTCTTTCTTGTTGCTTCTTCTCTTCCAAATCAATAATTCTTCTACTTCTTCTGTTTTCTGTAAAATCTATTTCATCTTAAAATTTCATTTATTTACTTGTTGACCCTATATGTATCATGGCATGCATTTGAGAAGCCAAAATGTACATTGTAGGTTCTATTTAAGTCATTGGCTGAACTATTTCTTTTTCTTTCTTGAAAATTTAGTCAATTTTGGTATAAAAAAAATATTTGACCCTTGATTTTATTGACATGTATGTCTTTTGTCTCTCCTTATCTTTTCTTTATTAATAATGATATAATCATGTTATGCAATATATCAATGATTTATTTGTCATATCATCACTTTTTATTTGTTGAAAGATCAATTTAGTCGTTAATTTGTTAGTTTTTTTTTAATGGGAGGAATTCAAATCCACAATCTTTCCCTCCCGCTTCTCCTTTCAACCACATAGCCAGCTTTATAAATCCTAATGATGCATTTGTGTATTCATTTCAATAATAATAATAATTGCAAGGTGTCAACTAAATATAATTATTAAGAGATGAACACGGAAAGACACATCAATAGGAAGGTTTAGATTGTGCTAAGACAAATCAAATTATTTGTGTAGAGTATCATAAGGTGAGACAAAATGAGTATAGAAAAGGAAAATAATATGAACTTGGGGAAGAACTTAGAGTTGGAACAAATGGTTATGATAATTAAATAAATAATTTCATTTTTATGCATTATTTGTATAAACAATTTCACGCTATCAATAACTAACCATAAATATGACTTTTAATGTACTTATTATAAAAATTAATAACTAACCATACACGATAAATTATGATTAAATGACATTTTAATTAAGTATAATAAATTGATAAACTATACTTGTTTTTCTTATATAAGGATTATGACTTGCAAAACATCACAAAAGGACAATGACATCCCAACTAGGTTGGCACTTCAAAGTCAATTGATCCTATGTCGTAAGCCAAAATTTATTCAAAATAATAAAAAGAAGAAATAGTACATTAAAGAAAACACAAAAGGGGGGGGGGGGGGGG
>PYAF01000270.1:58752-81074 GCA_007407185.1 Glycine tomentella
GGGGGGGGGGGGGGGGGAGACTAGACTAAACCCTTGACAATCATGAGAAGCAATCCTATCTCTACTTAAATAATCATATAACAAGGAAGAAAGAGAATTCCACGAAACCCAATTTGAAACTAAAAGGCCACAATTAGCCAACTTATCATCATAGACATTACCCTCTCTAAGAATATGAGAAACCTCAAATCTCATAAACCTAGCAAAATCAAGACAATTCTTCTAATGGTTTTGAAGTTTCCTTGGAACTATATTAGGATTACAAAAAGCCTGAACAACCTAGGTCGAATCACACTCAAGACGTAATCTCCACCAACCCTTTTCAAAATCCAATTCCATAGTTGTCATGGCAGTTAACAATTCTCCATGAAAAACAAAAGTAATGCCTACATTCAAAGCAAAACCTCCCAAAAAGCTACTTCAACTATCACCAAATAAAACACCATTGGCAACAGGGTCAATAGAACCTCTACTAGATCCATCAAAGTTTCATTTAATCCAATCACATAAAGGAGGATACCATGAGACCATAATGATTGTAGGCATTTATTTAGATGACAAGTAACCCGAAAAAACTTGAGAATTGAGAACTCATGAATGGATGAACTAGTAGTTCTTAAGGACATATTTCCAGATAAAGAAACAACAACTTTAACATGATTAATTATGTTTAACAAAGAGAAATGAAGATTATCAAATATGACCTTATTTCCGCTAGTCCAAATGCCACAAAGAATATTAGAAATAGCAAAAAATACTACAATCTTTGCTTGGGAACCATGCATTTTTCCACAGAGTTGCATAAACATTGACATCAAGGAGGAATCAATAGGAATATTCAACAAATGACTAAGCCAAATCCATAAAGCTTGAGCTAACGTGCATGTAAAGAAGAGATGGCTCGAAGTCTCCACTAGACTACCACAATGAGAGCAAAGAGAAGCCAAACTCTTGAATTAAGTGTAATTTGATTCATTTGATTTATAAAATAATTTGATTCTCTCTCTCTAAGAACAAAAGGCTCAGAAATACATAAATATGTTTTCTTTATATTGAGGATGGTTTAAAGGCACAAGAACAACAAACTAAAGAATAACAAGCTTTGGTGAAGAAAACCTATAGCATCCCATAAACATAACAAAGAAACCTTAAGGGAAATGGGGTATGGATGTGAATGCCAAGAGGTAAATCATGCACTAGATTAGTTGATGAGTCTCCAACTGTGTTTGCATCTCTATAAACATGAGAAAATATTGTTGTTCACCGCCATGACATCCACTTAGGACTTTCAAATGTTGGATGCATAAAAATAATTTGATTAATGCAATTTTGTTTGGTTCATGTAATTTGAGTTCAAAAGATTAAGTTGAGTTGAATTGGATTTGGAAATATTTTCTTTATGAAATTTGATCTGAATCCAAATTGAACCAATTCTCATTGAGATGCAAGTTGAGTCGACTTCGATTGAACTCAATTTGACTCATTTCTAGCCTTACAAATTGACGAAATGAAAGTTTTGATATTGGATTAAATGAAATTGGAAAATAAAATAAAAACAATTCTTAACTGATATGCTGCTTGCACATCTTAGTTTTTAGGGTTAATTTAGTTATAATTCAATCAATAATTAGCAATATATGTTAGAATTAGGTAAGTTTATTTATTTATTTGTTTTTATCTCATTTTATTACTATTTTATTTCAGAGTCAAAAAGAAGGAAAGAAACAAAACAAAGAAAGATTTGTCACAAAAATAAAACAACAGAAGGGTTTAGTTACCCTAATTAACTATATGGACATGGAATTATAAATAGGGACTTAGGAGGCCAAAAGAAGAACACACAGAAATATAGACAGAAACACAGTGGAGAGAAGATCAAGACCAGAGATTGAAGAGGATTAATGCTTCTGCTCTCTTTGTATTCTTTGAGGTTAGACATGAACATGTCTGACTAATTTTCTTTATTGTGGTTAGGACCAAGACCCAATGTGAACTCCTCTGTAATTTGATTGGTATAATATGAGATTATTATGATTGTTTTGTTTTACTCTGTTCTTCATTGTTATATTCTTTCTTAGAATTGACCATTCTATTTAAGTTCTGAGAGTTAGGGTTCGCAATAGGGATGTTGGGATTCTAATTTCTGACATGAGTAAAATAACATTTTTTACATTGCCTATGGATATGGATGTATGATTGCAGAATTTCATGATATATTCTTTTAAATGCTTAGCTTGATAGGAATCACTAAGGAATTAGGATTTTTGATCAGTTTAAAGGGTTAAATTGCTAAGGAATTAGGATTGAACTAAATTTGGAGAGATATATCCTCTGAGTAATCAGAAGTAATTGAAATTGATAACCAATCAAGTGAAAGAGGTAGGAATCAAAGGGGATTGTGTTCCAACCACAATTGTTTCTAATCACTAATTCAAACTTGCTTTCTAATTTCTGTCATTTATTTAATTTGCTTAATTCCACAACACATACTCTCTTTTCAATTTTCTTGTTTCTTCCAATCTCTAAGACCTTGAGTTACGATAAAATTAGGAATCAATTCCTGTGGATACGATACTCTACTTACTCACTCTATTACTTGAAACGAATGGTGCACTTGCCGTTTCGCAACAAGTTTTTATCAATCTTGAATTCTTAACAAAACATGTTCCTTTTATCAATCTGTTAGTTGCATAGCTACACCATATCAATCTGCATGTTTTATGAGGTGAAGCGTTAATGATATAATCCTCTTTCACAGTAATCTATAAACCTGGATCAGATTATCAAAGGATAATCGTAACTCAAGCATTACATTGCATCTCAGAAGATTTATAAAAAAAAGAGTGCATCAGAGAAGATGAAGTATCAAAAGGGCATGTTGAAACCATCACCTTTAATGAGACCAAAATTGTCAATGGTAAGACCATGAAGTAGAGAGCAAATGAAAAGAGATGGAAGGTCTCAATCAAACGATTGGGTTCAAGGTTGAAGAACCAAATCGAACAAAAATGTTAAGATTAAAGAACCGAAGTGAGAGATGGAAGAAAAAAGTGAATAAATGGAATGAAACGTGAAGGATGAGAAAGAAATAAAATGCAATGAGTGACTGGAGCAAGGATGAGCAAAGAACAACAGTCACTACACAGTTGTGGCATTATGTTTCATGTATAAGTAAATTACTTAACTCACATTAGAACTTTCCTTTTTATATGCAAGTCTCATGCAGTTGGGTTCAGGTATCAATGGGCCAAAAAACATTAACCTGAGCTCCACCAATCATAACTGTTTGAAGCTTGTTTTTTACCTGCAATTACCTGACAACTCATGATTACCCGTCCGGAATTTATTTTTTGCCTCGGTCATCTTCGGATTCGGGTGGGTTTGAATATTTTGCTTACCCCTAGTCTAAACCAACCTAGTTTTCCCCTTTTGGTTTGGTTTAGATATAATCTAGTTAGTAAGTCAAACCAGACTTTTGTCCATCTCTATCAAGGGAAACAAAAGGAAAGACAAATGAATTTGGGGGGAGAGGGGGGAGTCTTAAGTTTTGAAGGGATTAATGTCAATCAGAGTTAGATTATGCATCAAATCTTAAAAGAAGGCAAATGAGAGTAGTCAATTTGACATAATCATCAACGATACATGTATACAAAGAATGGTGTTTGAAGGGAACTTGGTGTTATAAACAAGTCAAATCATGTATATAGATCATGTAGGGAGGAAAAAATGTGAGGAAAATAAAAAACAACATAAAGTTTGGGAAGAAAGTTAAAAATTAGATATGGTAAATGGAAATAAAAGAAATTAAGCAACTAGAAATTATATATGATATTCTTTAGTGAAAAATTGCACAGATGAAGTTGAAAATACATACCCATTTAGACAGACAACACCAACCTGGATAAAAAATTGAACCAAAGTATCATCAGTTCACAAAAAACAAATATAACACAATATTCCAAACCAGAAATTAACCAAAGCCAATAATCAAATAGAGTAATTAAGAAGAAAAAACCTCTTCTTTTGAAAACTCAGAAATTTTTAAGATTCACAAATCTCTAACTTTTCTCAATATAGAAGAACTTTACAACACCCAATTGATAAATTTTGAGCCTTGAGATTAACAAAAGTGATTTATATGTTATTGAAATTATTGGAAGTGGTTTCATTGTTGGTGAGAGGTTCACTGTAACGTAAATTTGACAATTGGTCAATGATTAAATTTTACATTCAATAGTGACAACAAAGTTTAAATATTAAAATTAAATGAGTTGTAATAAAAATAATAAAATATATTGCACATAAGGCGTTTCATTTGCTTTCTTCTTAAAGTCAATAATTATTGCATCATAGGCCAAACAAGGCATAAGAGTTGTATGTATAAATTGTTAATAAGTGATTTTTTGTTTAATTTTTTTTTCTTTTGCACAAAAAAGCTTGGACAAATTGGGTCTTGGAAGTTCACTAGAGTCAGGACAGACCTCAATATCCAAAACATGCTCATAAAGGTACATATAAATTATCCACTAACAAGATCTTCACATGAATGTTTTAAGTGAAGTGATTCAATCTATATTAACTAAAACTAAACTTTACTAACAAACTTTATATGTTTTAGCTCTAATTAACAAAATAAAAAAAATAGTCCTAGACAAGTTCTTGCCACCACAAATTCACAACATAGCTAGCAACAAAATTTAGCAATGTTGATTTTAGTAATTAATACTATTTTATCGTAACCATCATTAATCATTTACAAAAAAAACTTTGGTGAATAAATTTTATTTTTCAAGTAGTGTTTGTGAAATAAGGATGAGAACAAATGAGTTAAAAGTCTGAATTTTGTCATCAGGTATACATGCATTAATATAATTTATATAAAATGAAATTTCAGCTAATTAGCTTTATTCTTTCCCAGAAATCTCTCTAAGTCATTGAATGCAATTTAAGAAAAGTAATAAAAAATTGTTTTTTTCTTTTTTAATAATGTTATTAAATAAATAAATAGAAGGTTGACTTAGTGGTTAAAAAATGACAACAAGAGAATGAAGGGGGGAGAAGTTGTGAATTCAAATCTCCCCAAGTGACATTTATGGTAAAAACTTATAATATACCATTTCAAAAGTTTATAAAACAACATTTTGTTTCAATTGAAAAAGAAGGATAATAGCCCAACCTAAAATTACATTGACCAAATCCAATATTAATAAATATAATTAATAAATTATTAAATATAAGTCAGAATATATTAATATAAATTAATATATATATATATATATACACATATGAATATATAACAAAATATATTTATTAATTTATTAATTTGCATTTATTAATATGTACTATTAATATTAAATATTACAAACTAATAAATTAATAATATATAATAATTATAAATATTAATAAATACTAATTAGTATATATTAATATATATATAATAGTTAAAACAAAATAATTAAGTTATAATATAATGAAGATTTTATCTAGTATTAAAAATTATAAATTACTATTTATTTGGTTTTATAATATTAATTCATTGTCACATTAGCATCTCACTCTCACATTATTTGTTGTAAATGTCATGTGGAACTCGTGGGTCGTGAACCAAAAATAAAATTAAGTTTATGAAAAATAGTCATTTTATTTTCTTAATCCCCCCTATCTATTTCAACTAAAAATAACATTATTTCTCCATTTTAACTATTTATTACTCCCTCTTGACTGAAATATAAAAATAAGAAAAATTGATTCACATTCTTAAAAAAATTAGTTAACTCATTTAATTTTGATTGCCTCAAAAAGAAAATCAATTCATTTTTTAAAGTACCATTTACATTTAATTTCATATGACAAAAAAGAAACAAAATATTGATAGAAATAAAACTCTAATTAAATAAATGATATTTGGGAGATGATATCATTAAATAGAGAAAAATTAGTTAAAATTTGCTTATATTTTAATTCATCATACATGATTTTTTTTCTTATATTTCAGTCTGGACAAAGTATAAACCTAAAAATGCAACTCATATATTTTTAAAAAAATATTATTATGAAATTTAATTATAACATAATTTATAAAATTTAAAATATTTATTTATTATGAACTATAATTATAATCTATTCATATTGTATAAATTAGAATCTCCAACTTTCTAACTTGGTGAAACTCTCACTCTTTTAATTAGAGATTCTCAACATTTTCTCTCGTCTCCTTGAGAGATGCACTACATACACTACTTTTATTTTGTGTTGTACTTAATTTTCTTAGCTGAACATCCATTTCTATTTAAAAATAAAATTATTTAAGGTCGGTCGGTCTAGAATTTATTTAAAATAAAAAATTTATAGATTCATTTAAACTAAGATATATTTTTCAGTGAAAAAGAAACACTCACACACATACTAGTCCTATTTGATTTTACACAATTTTATAAATTGGATAATAAGTCATTTTTGCATAACTCAATAAACGGTTTTTGATGTGAAGAATAGTAAAAAAACATAAATACCCAAAATTAGAAAAGCCATAAAAAAATTAGACCTCACAACTATGGAAAGAAAATTAAACTTTGATTAACTTTAGAGACATTAAATACAAAGAAATAAAAAAAACTAAAAAAAGAAGAAACATAATTAACCTAACCATCGTCACAATGCGTTGTTGGAGAAATAAAACTTCTCTCTAAAATATATATATATATAAATCCTTTTTATTGGAGGCGTTTGTTTCCCAGTTTTTTTTTTTGTTTATTTATGGGAATATGAAGTTGGAAAAATATATTCTCATGTTTATTATGAAATAATAAAATAATTATTACTAGATATATCACATTTTTTTAAAATATCCAAAATTACATTCTTATGTTATATGCTCAGGAAAAAAAAATCTCAACATTAAAGAAATAATCCGTGAAACAATCGTCTCTCTTGCTTTAAAATATTAAAACTAAAAAAGTCCAATTTTACTAAAGCCTAAATCACAAAACATATATACATTAAAAATATTTCTAATTAATTTTTTTAAAAAAGATAAGAATATCATAAATATTTTCTAGAAGAAGTAAAAAAAATATTTTCTAGAAGCTCCACTAATATTTCGTAATTTGAACCTATCTAATTTCTTGATTTTTTTTCTTTAATTAGTAACTCCCTTTTTACTCCTTATTGAGATTCTCTTTCCCTATAAAATAAAATAAATGCAAAATAGCGAAATAAACTAAAAAGGTAAAATATTAAATTTCTAAAAAAATATATTCTTAAATATCGTAAAACTAATTATAAAAATAATAAAATAAAATATAACTAAGTGCAATGCATCACAAATGGTGATAATTTTCCTCTTAAATATTATTAAAAACTTTGATGTTATTCTTGGGTTTTTAACAATATTAGGAGCTTTAGCCTCTCTTTCTTACAAAAAATTTGTTGATAGTTTTAGGTCTAGCTTAATGAAATACATATCACATTTTATTCATATTTACGTAAACTCCCACAAAAGTTTTCCTTAACAACTTTATATTCAACTGATTTTTTGTTGTTGCTAAAAACAAGATATGTTGAACAGGTGGTCTAGTTGTCTTTGTCATTAAAGTTGATCAAGGATTATGTCTCGAAATAATTCTGTGATGCAATTTATCACATTCAACAATAAAAACTTCAAAATTAAGAACTTGATTGCTTGGGCAAAGACATGACTTTTCATGTCAAATGTGTGTCAAAAGCATTTCCGAACAAGTTATAAGTGTTGTCTCCAACCACCACCTGTTTCATCTAGCTGAAAATATGAGGAATATTGATTCTGCACCGAAAGAAAACACAACATTTTCAAAAATTTCCATGTTTAATGATGTTTCATGAGGGTTCAGTCGACTAATTTACCTGCATTTGCATGTCAAATGGAGTGTATGTTGTAGCATGGTGCAGGACCTGATCATGACTTGCATGCAACATTGGGGAAGTACTATGGTTCATGGATGACGAGTCCAATGTGCCTAAACCATACAATGAAGTGTTTGACATATTAGAAAAGTTTGCAGCTAGCGAAAAGAAAAATAGTTGAAATTGAACTTGAGAGGATCTTACTTGAAACTGACATTCCTTGATTTGGTAGTGGCAAAGGAGATACACTTGTGGAATTCAAGCAATCCATGGAGTTTGCTTGCCATGGATGGTGCACAAGAGATGGATCAATAGAGTTATTGTTAGGCATGTCATACATTGAGTTTCTTGGCCTTGGTTGAGACACAAGAGACAGGTCTGAGAGGTTAACAAAATCTTCTGGTCTTGGCTCGCGTGCAAGAGAAAACTGTTTGAAATTGTTGCTTGGCATGCCAGACATGAAGTTTTCTGGCCTTTCTTGAGACACAAGAGACAGATCTGAGAGGTTAATAATATCTTCTGGCCTTGGCTCATGTGTACGAGAAAACTGTGAGAGATTATTTGGCTTGTGTGCAAGAGAAAACTGTTTGAGATTATTGCTTAGCATGCAAGAAATGAAGTTTTCTGGCCTTTGTTGAGACACAAGAGACAAATCTGAGGGGTTAATAATATCTTCTGGCCTCGGCTCATGTGCATGAGAAATCCGTGAGAGATTATTGCTTTGCATGCTAGACATGAAGTTTCTTGTCCTTGATTGAGGCACAAGAGATGATGACTCTGAGAGGTTAATGCTAGGCTCTGAGATCACAGTTGTTGTCGGATAAACACGGGGAAACAATATGTTGAAGTTCTCAATTCTTCCACTAGAACTTTCTGCTTTGTCATTATTTAAAAACCTGTTGCTCAAAAGAGTAGGAACATAAGCATTCCAGCTATTATTTGTATAGGTCTTGTTTCCTTCATAAGGACCATCCCTTATGTTAACTCTGCCAGCATTATTGTTGTTGAAAATTTTGTTTCCCTGAGCTGCAGAGCCAGGAATGGTGGTGAGTGACCTATTGAGAAAAGGAATGGCTAAAGCAAGTGTCTGAGCATTGAGAGCTACAGGCTGTGTTTGTGGAGTTGGAGTGTCAACATTGCATAGTTGTTGATCCCTTAGTGCTTCTAGTTTTTTTGCCGCAACCCTTTTAGCCGTTGGTCCCAAATATTGTACAAACCGCAACAGACTCTCTTCGTACTTAATTGAATTTGTCTTCAACTGCAATACCAACATGCATTATGAATGGTAATAGTTTTTATAATATGAAAATAGGATTCTTGAAACAAGTACATGGAAAGTAATATTAATTGAAGAGTTATGTGGATATGTTGCATAAGGAATTAAGAATAGAGAGTATCACGTTCTCCTTTCAAATTTCTAGCCATCATCAAATGAATTCTTATGTGCAGAGTGCAAGTTCCACTAGTTAGGATGTTTTTAGGCGCAAATGTGACTCCATATGATGTACTTACTACTTTATTACATATCAATTTGTATGTTACACTCTTCCCAACTATTACTCGTATTTATTAATTATTATTAGTTTGTATGGTTGTTTGGATGAAGAACAAAACTTACTTGAATATTAGGATTGCTAGCACACAGAACTTCTGAAATCAGTGGCTTGCTTGTTGGCCAATACATATGTCTCTTTTCTGTTTCAGGTACCATAACATGAGTAACATTGTTTCTCCCTGTATTAAGAAGAAAATACAGTTAGTTTCTCTTACTCATTAAAACAATAAGAAAAGGAGAATAAATTAAAAGTTGAAATAGTTTTGATGTACTAATTATTCATGAGTTTTTCTTTAATTAATATGTACAAATTGGATCTGGCACCTCTAAAATGAGTAAATAACTTTAGAGAATAAAGTAAATAGCTAGTTAGTATTACATGCACATGCGAAACAAATCATGGATGGATTAATGATCATGAAAATTATGTCAATTACAAAGTTGTTAGCAGAGAAAGGGTACCACTCAATCTTCCTACTTTTAAATATTTTCAATTCATTTTCTAAATATAGTGAAAGGAGATTTGTTTTTCTAACCAAAACATGCAATTTTTATTCATCACTGATAGAATGAACAGATGACTATTAAGACTACAAGAAGGTTAAATGAGGATCAAGTTTCCATACTAGCAACTTTTGGAGAAACAGTCTGTGAGGTTCCAAGTTTCCCATTTTGTGGCTTTCTAGTTGGGCGTCTCTTGTCTAGGGAAAGTTCTGAATCAAAATGTTGAGGGTCAGCAAGAGCCTCAAAAACGCACTTAGCAACCCTGCTAATGTTTTCAGCCTGAAAAAAGTTATATTGAACAAAGCTTATTCAAGATTACTGCATAGGATTGAAAATTTTAAAGTTTTTTCTATTTTATTTGTTCATACCACTTGGTGATATTTTGAGGTTGTTGGATAGGCATCCGTTGCATTGGAGAGCATTAGAAAGACATCACGCTGTACATCATTGAAATAGAATGAAACATTAGTATTTTTTTTTCTAACCATGGTATTCGTATGAAGCAACCCTCACAAGAAGTGATAACTAATTTTTGTCAGGGATCATGAGCACACACAAGATGGGTATTCCCTTCCCAACACGATTAATTCTATATCCAAGGATTAATCAGGATTTGAATCCTGAACCACTTGGTTAAGGGACACAAGCTGCTACCACTTGTGTTAATCATTGTTGGTGAATGAACCATTAGTTTGGCAATGAGGGAAGTGTTTCAAAACTAGGTAATAAATAAAGAAGTGATATGTCACAAAAGGTTTAAAGACATGGAGCTAGATACCTTAATCATATTATTTTGGATTAGTTGTAGTCAATTGATGTACAACGTCTTATTGTAAGTGATAAGATCAAGTATAACAAAACCAAATTAATATAGATGCTTGTTCTCAAAATAATTAAGACTCATTCCCTCACTTATTTGATTACTGGGAAAAACAAAACAATTGGAATTGATAGAAATTACAAGTTGGAATTGAATGCCGTGTAGAAAGGTGAGTTAAAAGAATGTTTGTTTTTCTTTCAGTAAAATGTAATTTTTTAGTAAACACAATTGAATTTGTTTTATTGTCTGAGACACTCTTGAAAATCACATTAGACCCTGATTAATTTAATTTGAGTTAAGTGAATTCATTTAAGAAGGTAAAGCTCACCTAACACCTATTTTTTCATTGCGCTTGTGAAACATATAGAATTCAACAATGTTATTACTTATTCACGGTACAAAAATTGAATGGATGATCTCATTAATGTTCCTTGTTTTCTAATAGTTCTTATACAAATATTCTTTTTGTTATAGATATTATACACTTGTACTTTTCTTTTATGTATTATTCTTACAATCTAACACCCTTGTTATGTATTTGAAACTACACAAATCATCCTTCCTTTATACACATATCTAGTAGAAAGCGTCTTAAAAAATAACATAGGTAATTAAGTATAATTTTAAATATAATAGATGTTGATGTAATTTGTGCTAATATTAAAAATAACAAAGTAAAGCAAAAAGGTATGATGTGCTTCAAACCTTGAACTGTTCGAGATTCGTGTACAAGCTCTCGTGAATTTTTGCCCTTATGGTACCAAAATCCATTGGTTGCTTCACAAGTTCATGGTAATTTTCCACCTTTCAAAATGATTATTCAACATAATTAACAAACCTCAGTGATCAAATAGAAGAGAAGTAATTTATTAGATATTCAAATTAAAAGTAAACAACTAACCACATCAAAATTAATTGGTTGAGCAAATAGCTCATTTGGGTCTTCCCTTCACATTTAAACAACATTCTAGTGAGATTCTTGTGATGGAACATTATATATTTCATCCATTTCTAGGAATTTAAAAACAACAATAAAGTAATATGATTTTTACCTTTGTAGGAAATCTGTGGTTATTTGAAGGATGTTCTTTAGTGACATACCATTTAAAGGTGAGTCTGTAAGTGAAAAGGACGACAATTGTATTTATATCATTATACTAAGGAAAAATCACATGTAATGGAAGTGTTGGCAGGTGATATTGCTAAATCTACTTGTGTTTGTTTGCTTAAGATAGTTATAAGCATACCATTTGATCCTGAAGTGCTTACATTCTCAGAGTGTCTTTCTAATTCCTGTATTGATGACATTGAAATGGTTGAAAAAGTAAATGAACAAATGAAATATAGAGGATATTTGATAGAAAAACAAATAGGAGACTCAAAGCTTTGTCATGAGAAAGGGTGCAATCTTACATGCAAGTGCAATATCAAGTTTTCACTAAAGTAATCTTAAGCTCAATATTTCAGTATATATATATATATATATATATATATATATATATAAAAGGAAGTTGGAGATGGAATTATATTAAATAGAATTAATATTTATTAGGAAAGGAGGGGATGATAGAGATATTTTTTTGAGAAAAATATTTATGTATAAAAGAAATAAGTAAGAAATTAACCGCTACTTCAAAGCATGATTAGATGCTTTGGTTTAGAGAATCAATTGTCCTCACAAAGTTTACTTAAAAGGGAAGGCAAAAAACACTATCAAGAAAGAACCAAGTCTGATAAGTTTGATTACTAGTAAGACTATATTGAATTCCCTATTCTTTTATATTTTGTGTTTATTGGAATTAATAAGTTATCATGAAAACTCCAATCTAAAATAGACCCAATTTCATGAAGAATCATTACTTGATTTTTTTTTAAAAGAGTTATATTTCAATTTTGTAAATTCTATCATGTAAAAATAATATTTAAGTGAGACACATTGTCTTCTAAAATTAATTTTTTAAATCCACCTATATGAATAAAAAAATGTCATTATTTATCTATATCAATTCATGAAACTAATATTTTGAAATTAGTAAAATTATACACCCTCCGTTCCTTTTTATCTGTCATTTAAGGTTATTATGTAGAAACCAAGAAATGCAGTAAATTTTCTTGATTTTAATAAAATTGTTGTGAAGTTTCCTATGTTACCCTTTTCTCTTTCCACTCCACAATAAATTCATGAGTTAATTAATTAAATATTATTAGACAAGTCAAGGTATAATTTATAAAATAATAATTGATGTGATCTTGAACTTTACAAGCAACAGGTAAGTAGGAACAAAAATTTTCAGAAAATCCGACAATTAAAAAGGAACAGAGGTGGTATATCGCAACTCACAATATTTAATGAGTTCACATTGTGAGATTCACAAATCATAAATACTAGAAAATGATCAAAAATAAAGAAGTTGCATAGGTATTTGCATTCCAGAAGGGACATTAATGATATTTATACTCTGTTCAATTAAGATGTTCAAAAATAAAATAAAATCATGGAGGCACACCTTGATTGAAGAGATCAGTTGATAAAATTCTTTGGTCTTGTGTCCCTTCTTAGTTGAACCCTCTTCATCCTCACTAAACTCCCTCAAGTCATCTCGTACCTCAATTGTTGCCTTTCCTTTTTGTTTGTCATGATTCATTGACTTGTTCTTCCTTTCCAATGCCAACGCTAGTTTCCTCTCTCTTTCCTTGTGCTTCTTCTCTTCCAAAGCAATGATTCTAGAACTCCTTCTTCTGTCCATCCATTCTATTTCATCTTGAAATCTCATTCGTTTTCTTTTTGACCCTATATGTTTCAAGACAAGCATTTGAGAAGGTAGACTCTATTGTACATTCTATTTACATCATTGGCTTAAATATGTTTTTTCTTTCTGGAGAATTTAGTCAATTTTAATATAAAAAGTATCTGATCTTTGATTTTATTTAAATGTATGTCTTTTGTGTCTTGTAAATTTAGTTTTATCAAGAATCAACTAGGTACAATCATCTTTATAATTCATCAATGATTTTATTTGTCATAATAGAAAAAGGATGCATTGCATCGCATGCTATTTGACACTTAAAGAAAGAAAACGAGAGAAGTTTGAGTTTGAAAAGTAATATGATGTCATATAAAAAAGGATAGAGAGAAATTGTGAAATTGTAAGTGTTATTAAGCTGTACTTATAAATTTTAAAAAAAAATGGACAAGGGCATATGATTCAAGTGTTAAATTAAGTAAAATAAATAAATAAAAGAAGCATTAAATTAAGTTAAACAAGTACAAGTGAAACTTGCAAAAAAAATTGCTTTTAAAAGATGTAAAATCCAACCATGAAAGCAAGATTTTTTAAAAAAAGTAGATAAGTGAAGATGAAAAACATCCTACTAAAATAGAATTATGAAATAAATAAAACACATGCCTATGTCAAATATTTGAACTTTTAATTTTAATTTAATAGCTATAATTAAAACTTTTCACTTCTCACAATATACAAGAATTCTCACATAATACATTTTATACTCTCTCTTTCAGTCACACACACATATGTGGGACCAAATTTCGTTGAGTCGTTAGTCAAGTCGAGTTAGATCAACTCAATTGACTCATTTCTAGCCTTACAACTTGACTAAATGTAAGCTTGTTATAATAGATTAAAATAAAATTGTGAAGTAATTAATGAATTCCTAATCTAAATATTCATCAAGGGATACAAAAGGAAAGACAAGTGAATTGGGGGAGGGTTAAAATTTGAAGGGATTAATGTTTATTCCAAGTTAGTCAGTTGACTCATGCATGAAAATCTTGAAAATGGAAAATTGAGAAAATAATTAAACATAATAATCAAGGATACATACAAAGGCATGCTATTTTGTGAGGAAATGATGTTTGAAGGAAACTTGATGTTATAAACAAGTCAAATCATGCATGCAAATCATGTAGGAAGGAAAAATAAGAAGAAAATAAAAGAAACCAAGAAGTTTGGAAGGGAGTTAATGGTAAATGCTAATAAAATAAATTGAACAAACAAAACTTGTATATGATATTATATTCATTTAAAGAGCATCTTTAGTGAAAAATTACTCAGATGATGTTAAAGATACATACCCATGAAGATAGACATCATGAACCTGGATAGAAAAAGTTGAACAAGAAAACATTATCATTATGCTGTAAAAAAAAACATAACACTAATTTTCAAGTCACAAAATAAAGGTAAAAGGTAAGAAATGAACCAAAGTCTCCGATCGAAGGAAGTAGGAAGAAGAAACCTCTTCTTTTGAGAGCCAGAAATTTTTCAAGATTCACAAATCTCTATTTTTGTTCAACATGCAAGAACTTTACCACATTCAACCAATATATAAGTCTTGAGAATAACAAAAGTGGTTCCAATTTGATTAAAATTACTGGAAGCTAGTATCATTGTCGGTGACAGGTTCACTAATAGCTTGTAACGTAAATTTGACAGTCGGTCCTCCACTCAACAACGTAAAAAAGTTGCTTCAAATAAGCCTCAATTTTGATGTTTTTTTTATGTCTTTTTCGATATGACAAAGTTTATAAAATTAAAATTAAATAAGTTTTAATAAAAATACTAAACATATAAGGCGTTTCATTTGCTTTTTTGAAAGTAAAGAATTCTCACGTCACAAGATTTAGCCAAATATAAGAATGATATTTATAAATTGTTAATGAATTATTGTTCCATTAATTCTTAAGCATTTTAAGTAAAGTGTTCCACTCCATATAAACTGAAACTAAAGCAAAACATATAAATTTTATCTCTAATTAACAAAAAAATAGCTTTGAACAAATTCTCACCACTAAATTTTCACAAAATTTAGCAATGTCAGTTTTAGCAACTAATATTTCTCTATCATAAAACATCTATCACTAGTCATTTAGCAATAATTAAATTTTATCTTTATTGAAGTTCTTTATTTATTTTTTGTTTTGTATATTTCTTGTACTTGTAAAATAAGAATACACAATAGACATGCATTGATATAGTTTATAGAAAAGTATATCAAATAAACTTCAGTTAATTAACTTTATTTATTCATGGAGCTCTCTCTACATAATTGAATACTTTATAAGAAAAGAAATAAAAAAAGCATGAGTTTTCTTCTTTATTTTTTAAATAAGCAACATTAATTTCTATAAATAAAAAACACAAAAGTAACAACAGTAAAACAATACAATATATCTTTTTCCAAAGTTTATAAAATAATATTTTGCAACTAAAAAAGAAGGAGAATAATCTGCTTTTGACATGCAAAATCTCACTAAATTTCAAAAAAGAAATCATTAACCATGTGAGAAATTAAGTCTTATTGCATATTTTTACTCAACAGCCCTTTTGTGTATTTGAATAATCTTACAAATAAGAAAACTTAAAATAAATTTATTATGCATATTCATTGTCAGTCAATAATATAATATAAAATATGACAAGAAATCAATGGTTAAACTCTTCTTTTATAAGTGTAAAAAAACTTTCAAATTTTAGTTACATGTAAAAAATCATTTCATATTTGACATAGTTTCAATGAGTTAATGTCTTTTTCAAAAAGACAAAGTTTATAGGTGGCATTTTGTATGCATTTTATAGGTGGCAAATTTGGTACACAAATTTTAAATTTCGACACTAGTATACTAAAGGTAAAATTGAAGTTATGATAAAAACATAAAATAATCCTAAAAAATCTCTTGGTCCCACCCTATCGACACAAATGACCATCCCCAAAACATCATTGCCACCATATTTTGTGTCATTGTGCAACCACAATCTCCGACAAGTCATATCGTATCTTGAACCTTAGCTAACACCCCACATACCAAGTCATATGGAAGGATCACCAACTTCCATCAAAAACCACTATTTTCTTGTTGGCCTTTGCTGCTAATCACAACCTACCACACATCAGGTACACCACTTCACAACCCAAAATTGAAATAAACAACTTACACATAAGAAATGGGTTGAATTATGTATATGTGAACATTGAAAACTTTTTCGCAAACATTGAACAAATAAAGAAGGAATCAACTGATTTATTAAAGCGTGAAAGGTAAGGGGGAGAGAATCACACAACTTTTATACTAGTTCACATAACACAAGAGTTACATTTAGTCCTTTCAACAAGAAGGAATTCCTCTAAAGAACACTAGTTACACCGACTATTATTCACAACCTTTTTAGGTCTTACCACAATGATTTATACCCAAGATTAAAATAAAATAAAATCCAAGTATTTTTTAGTCATAAAAGCATTTCCATGATTTCACATCTAGTCCTTTCAACATGCTTTGAAGCCTTGGTGATCAATTTGTGATTAATGTAAAAGGAAGAAGTATTTTATGATGATCCATGTGCATAGCATTCATATCATTCATTTAGTTAATCAAATTGAGTTTTAATATATACAAGCATTTCGTAAATTAGGCAAGTTTATCTAAGTTTTTGGAAAAATAAGTTCTTATTGATTTAATCGATTACACTATCATAAGAATCGATTATTTTGTTCTTTGTGCCTTATGGAAAACATTTCAAGAACAATGTAATCGATTATGTATCAGATTAATCGATTATTTTACCTATAATTTCATATAAACTGATACAATGAATACTTTAATCGATTACCAACAATTAGTAATCGATTACATAGGCTAAATAGGAAATATCATCTCTCTGTCTTAATCGATTATGACAGATAGTAATCGATTACAGTATATGCCTATGATTAACATGTTATGCTGCATTAATCGATTACCAAATGTAGTAATCGATTACATAGTACAAATTGTTTTATGAAGCCTCCTGACTTAATCGATTACCAAAATCCGTAATCGATTACATAGTGTATTTCAAAAATAGGAGCTTGCTATCTTAATCGATTACCAGACGGGATAATCGATTATTTTGTTCGTTGCTCAAACCCAGAACATCTATTGAACAGTTTAATCGATTACAGTCTTGAAATAATCGATTACATATGCGAATTAATCGATTACAGGAGCGTATGTAATCGATTATTGACGGTTAGAAAGCTTATTATAAATAGAACTCATGCTCAGCTTTTTCACTAACTTGATCATTCGTACACTGAGCATTCTAAGGCTTAAAAAAAACATTCTTGTAGTGGTTTTTCTGGGTTCATTGAGTTCTTGCTTTCACAAAACATTTATGGGTCTTTGAGGGATTAGTGAAGCAAGATTTTCTTTTTCAAAGCTTGAGAAAAGTGATGTTCTAAGGTTAAAATCATTCTTCTACCTGGTGAAATCATTCATATGCATATTGTTCATTGGATCATCAGGTGACTTCTTTCCTTAATCTTTGAAGTTGTAATTCTGTTTTGATTTTTGGTTTTGGTTTGTCTATTGTAAATGGGTTTCTTGCTTGTAATCTAGAGATAGAGTTTCTCTAGGGGAATTATGAGTAGTGTTCTCAGTGGGTTGTCTCTAAGAATCTAATAATGTTTTAGATTTCTGAACTTTATCTAGGGTTGATAAAGAGAGGCTTTGTAATAACTTGTAAGAACTGAAATTTACAATAGTGGAACTCCATTCTAGTGTTGAGTGGAAGAAAATTGGATGTAGCTTCGTAGTGTTTGAAGTGAACCAGTATAAATCTTTGTGTCTTGTTCATATTCTATCTATTTGCTATATTTTATCTTTCTTGTTTGTGAGTTCTTGTTATCAACCAAATTCTTGAGGTACTACATATTTTGGGCTGAACTTTGGATTGAATAAGGGTTCTTGGTTTCTAAAGTGATAAAGATCCAAAAGGGCAAAACTCTGATTTTGATCAAGAAATTTTTTTAATTACCAAGCCTAACCAATTCACCCCCCTCTTGGTTAAGTGTGAAATGTTCCCATATTTTACAATTGGCATCAAGAGCTAGGTCTTGTAAGTTACTCAACATCATCTTTTTTCAAAAATGAATACTTCACAAATAACCTTCAAGGAAGGTGTGTAACACCCTTCTAATTACTATATTATGCCTAGGTCACAATACGTAACTAGAAGATGTTAACTTTTCTAACGTAAATTTTTTTTAACAAAAAATCGATTAAGAAAACCTTATCTCAAATTAGAAAATTATGTTTATATTGAGCTTGTAGACACTTTTTGGTCTCTTTAATAAATTACAACTTAGTAATAACTTGTAAATAATATTCCCTACAATAATAGTAATGTCCATATATTACAAAGCATATAACAAAATACTACAAGTCCGTAACATTAAAAGAAATCTTCTAACTTGTCCTCACTTTGTAACTCCTCCTTTCGATTTACCTGTTTAGAATGACACGAGAACATACTAAAACAATGAGAATTCCAAAGAATTCCCAGTAGGTGAAAATTTGCTTATCATACAGTGTCATCGTCATCATTCCAGCTACTTTGGTTTATTAAGAAAACATGTGAACAATTATAGTTGATTTTTAATTTCATAAACATATAACCCGAAGTAGATTCATTTTATTCACAAATACTTAAAAATAATCTCATACTTCATCATTAATGCAAGCATCATTTTCAATCATGTCAATTCATAGTTTACCTTTATTATTTTACTCTTTAATACCCTAAACTAGACAATGAGCTCATTACTAGACTTAGGTTGCTCCCGCAGGGTCGTGCTCAGCTCAACTGTATCACCCTTTGGGGTCCCATAGGGTCGTGCTCAGCTTAACTGTATCACCCTTGGGTCAATATGTCTTTCCCTTAGGGTCGTGCTCGGCTTAATCGTATCACCCGTTGGGTACCATCAGGGTCGTGCTCAGCTTAACTGTATCACCTTTCTGGTATTATCTTTCTTTAGTCTTTCCCTCAAGGTCGTGCTCGGCTTAACCGTATCACCCTTTGGGCACCATCAGGGTTGTGCTCGGCTTAATCGTATTACCCTTCAGGTCTTATCTTTTTATCTTTCTTAATGCACATGACATGCAAAGCTACATAACTCATGTCATACAATTATGCCACAAAACATCAAGACTTCATCATCACAAAGAAAATCATAACAAAGAACATCATAACAACAAGATTTCTTACTACATATGATTCGATTCCTCCTATAGTATATACTCATCTAACAGTCATTAAACTCCCATCTTTTAGTATGTTAAAATAGACTTCCTAGGATTTCTAGAAAGGTATCACATGTCTCACTTGGAGTCATAAAACTCTAGATATAATATTTTACAAATAGAACTTCAAATCTACCAGCAGTCTCAAAATTCCATACTAACATCTCCCAGTGTTTTCACAATTGCAAGTAGTAAACAATCTATTTTTAGCTGAAATTTTTATATGTTATAGTTTACATTTAGATCTTTAATTCCATATATCATACACCTGATTTGAATAAGAAATAAGAGAGAAATAAATTTATCAAAACGGATGGCAGAAGTTGTTTGGGTGTGGACAGTTTCGGACAGCCTGAGCTAAAATAATTTCTAGGCATGATTCACTACTTAGTTTGGTCCCATATTTTAGGAGAACTTAGAGGATATCCTAATCTTTAAAATGAGTGGTCAAACATCTCATTTGGTTAAGTATAGAGGGAAATATGGAAATTTCAAGACAGTCCAAAATTTAGCTCACAGCCATACGAATTTTCTCAAGAATCAAATGATAAATGAAACTAACTTTCACCTACCTCAAACAAGTTTGCTTCCAATTCCTCCAAGTACTTGGCTGAACCTCAAGGTCTTGAAAGAATGAAAGTCTTGTCTAGAATTTGATGTTTTGGAAAGGAAAGGATGGAAGTGAAATGAAAGAGATGGAAGGAGGGTGTTTCTCAAGTGAAGGTGTGGTAGAAATGGTGTTTTTGAGAATGACTTCCATTCAAAGCCTTCACCCCTTTATATAGTAGTTGGAAAATGATATAATATTCATGAACATTTCTACCCTTCCTAGCTAGTTACTCCCATTTGGTTCCATCTTAACTTAATTACTTCTCATTCCATTGGATCCTAACTAAGTTCATGATGACTTCCTTAAAAATCTTCTAAGTTAATTATGTGCCATACAAGTGTCCTAACACTTGTCTTGGTCATAATGATTGCCTTTCCAAGTGTCCACTTACTTGGCATGCCTTTACGAGTGTCCCAACACTTGTCCAATTTATGAAGTTTCTCCTAGCTTCTCCATTGTTCACGTGAAAGCTAGATGAATGTAGAGAAATCTTGCCTTCACTTTCATGTTATTTTGCATCCATGCCATACAAGTGTCCTTCCACTTGTATTCATCCTATGGCTTGTCTTTCCAAGTGGCTTATCATGAACTTTCTACTCCTTTCTACTCCCTTCTTCACGTGCTCATCATGCTTAAGGGGAAGGAAGACAAGTTTTTCTTCCTTTTATACCATTTGATATCATTTTTTATGCTTAAGAAAAGTCTAATTTCAATTATGGTTTTCCACATGGCAATTTCTTGTAGGAAGTCAAGTTTGATTTGAATTCTTCTATCTAGAGATAATATTGAATGATAGAATTCTAGAAATTCCTAGAAATTTATTTCAATGACAGTTTAAATTACTCACAAGCAGTCTATACAGAGCATTACATACCAGACTGCTCCTTATCTAAATTCTGATAGGTCCATACTTCTTCTGACCATCAAAATTACTAAACTATTTTATGAAATAGGTTTATACATCCTGCAAATAAAAGAAAATTCCATAGATTTTATTTATCATTTTTCCATATTTTTCTTATGTTTAAATTTTCTTGAATAAAGTCTCAAAATTGTTATCTTATAAAATTCATAGAAATTTTATTCTAGAGTTTTCTGTCACAAAATATTTTGATACTTAGTCAGCTAAGTGTACTCTATAATTTCATCATGTTTCTTCAAAATTTCTAAAGATATTTGAGCATTTCTGGCTAGGGGCATTTTGGTAATTTTACCATTCATCCTAGGGGTATTTTTGTCATTTTTAAAAATGTCCAAGGGTATTTTTGTAATTTTTTATCTTAAGGGTATTCTGGTAATTTTCTACTTCAAGGAAAGAGTGATATAGTCAGTTTATATTTGTATTCTAATATCATCACATTTCCATAAATTAATTATAACTATGAATGTAATTTTTGAGGATGTTACAAGGTGCATCCTTAAACAAACCTCCTTTGTTTGAGGGGGAGCATTTCAGTTTTTGGAAAAATAGGATGAAAATCTTTATTCAATCCAATGATCTAGGAGCATGGAATGCAATAGAAAAGGGTCCTAGGGTGCCCATCAAGGTGGTTGATAATAACATGATTTCCAAAGATTGGGATGAGATGAATGATGATGAAAAAAGAATTGTTCAGTGTGATTTTAAAGCTAAGAACATGATAACCTCTGCTCTTTCTTCTGATGAATTCTTCAAACTGTTAGATGTACAAGTGCCAAAGAGATGTGGGAGATGCTAGAGATCACCCATGAAGGAACTGAGGAAGTGAGGAGATCAAGAAAGCACTCATTGATACATGAATATGAGATGTTTAAGATGAATCAAAATGAAAGTATTTCTCAACTCCAAACAAGATTCACACATATAGTGAATCATCTCTTGGGACTTGGGAAG
>PYAF01000270.1:81174-116379 GCA_007407185.1 Glycine tomentella
GAACTGAGGAAGTGAGGAGATCAAGAAAGCACTCATTGATACATGAATATGAGATGTTTAAGATGAATCAAAATGAAAGTATTTCTCAACTCCAAACAAGATTCACACATATAGTGAATCATCTCTTGGGACTTGGGAAGACATTTGATGCTGAAGAATTGAACATCAAAATCTTGAAGTGCCTCACTAGAGCATGGCATCCAAAAGTGACAGCCATCAAGGAATCTAAAGATCTTTCAAAAATGACCATGGCTGCCCTCTTTGGTAAGTTGCTTGAGTATGAGTTTGAATTATCTCAACTAACCTTTGGTGAAGATGCAGAAAGAAAAGGCAAAGGAATAGCAAAAACTGCAGCACCCAAGGTGGAAAAAGATGAAAACTCAAGTGAAGAGGAAGATGAAGAAAGCATGAACTTAATTGTGAAAAAGTTCAGCAAGTTTCTAAAGAAGAACAAGGGCAAAAGATTTACAAGAAACAACAAGAACAATTCTACCAACAACAACACTAGCAACTCCAAGAAGATTGACAACAACTTTACATGCTTTGAATGTGGTAAACCTGACCACATAAAATCAGAATGTTCAATCTACTTGAAGAAACAACAAAGTGACAGCAAAGGCAAGAGGGAAACAAAGCCAAGAAGAGCCTACATTGCTTGGGAGGACAATGAATCCTCAACTTCTGAGTCCTCCAATGAATTAGAAGAAGCCAACATGTGCCTCACCTCAATTGTTAATGAAGAAAATGATGATCTTTTTGATGAAGATGATGAGGTAACTTTTGAACTTGATCAAGCTATTTTTGCTTTTCAAGAAATACACAAAGAGGCCAAAAAGCTTGCTAAATCCAACAATAAGCTTAAGAAAAGTATTGAGGATCATCTTGTAAAAATAATGGTATTACAAACTGAAGTTTGTAACTTGAAGGAAGAAAATGAGAAACTTACTTTAAGCTACAAATCAAGTGGTTGTATTTGTACCTCTTCCTCTACATCAAGTGACAAATATGAAATGCTACAAAAAGTTTTTGATGAATATAGATTGAATCAAGAAGAAAAATACTTGCAGGTTGTTTCAAAGAACAAAGAGTTGATTGATATCTTGGAACAACTCAACAAAGGAAAATGTGATTTGAATGAAATGTTGAGTGCTCAAAAACAGTTTGGTGACACTTCTGGTTTGGGGTATAAAAAGAGTTTTAAAAATGTTCAAAAGACAAAATTTATACCTCCAAAACAGAAGAAAAAGAAAAAACCAAGATTCAATCAAAATAGGTTCTTTGGAAACCCATATAAGGTTGTGATTTGTCACTATTGTATGGAAAAAGGTCATACATCTTACCAATGTTTTGCAAGAAGATTTTATGTCCCAAATGGTGAGTGCATTTGGATAGAAAAGAAAAAGCAAACAGCTAACCCACTTGGACCCAAAATCAAATGGGTACCTTCTCCTTTAAAGTAATTTGTTCCTTTTGTAGGTGTGTCTTAGAGCAAGCTCTTTTTTATGGTATCTTGATAGTGGATGCTCAAGACATATGACCGGTGACAAGTCCTTGCTAAAAAATCTTACTCTTAAAGATGGGGGCTATGTTACTTATAGAGACAACAACAAAGGAAAAATCATAGGTGAAGGAAGCATTGGTGATAGCTTGAATACAAAAATCAGCAATGTACTCTATGTTGAAGGCTTGAAGCACAATCTACTTAGTATAAGTCAATTATGTGACAAAGACTATAAAATTTCCTTCAATCAAGATTGCTGCATAATTTTTGATGGCAAGAGTGGAGAGGTAATTCATATTGGCAAAAGGAAAGGTAACATTTACTTGCTTTCTATAGACCATGCATTTTTTCACAAGACCACATGCTTAATGAGTAAGTTAGATGAAACATGGTTGTGGCATAGGAGAGCTAGCCATATTAATATGCATCTTATGAATAAACTCATTAAGAAGGACTTAGTTATTGGTTTACCAAAACTCAAATTTGAGAAGGACAAATTATGTGATGCATGTCAAAAGGGAAAACAAACCAAAATTTCTTTTCATATGAATTTCTAATTTTATCGTAACTTACGGTCTAAGAGATTGGAAGGAAAATAAATCGTTTTAAGAGAGTAATGTTGTATTGTATTTTGGAATTAAGCAAATTAAATAACAGAAATTAACAAGAATTTAAAAGCAAGTTTGAATTGATTGTAATGCAGTTGAGAGAAATAATTGTGGTCAGAACACAATCCCCTTTTATCCCCACCTCTTCCACTTGATTGGTTATTAAATTCAATTATTTCTGATTACTCAGAGGATATATCTTTCCAAATTTAGTTAAATCATAATCCCTTAGCAACTTAACCCTTTAACCCAATTAAAAATCCTAATTCCTTAGCGATTCCTATCAAGCTAAGCATTTAAAAGAATACATCATAAGGTTTCTGCAATCATACATCCCTATCCCTAGGCAATGTAAAAACTGTTATTTTACTCCTGTCAGAAATTAGAATCCCAACATCCCTATTGCGAATTCTAACCCTAAGAACTTAAATAGAATGGCCAATTCTAAGAAAGAAAAATACAATGAAGCGTAGAGTAAAACAAATCAATCATAATAATCTTATATTAATACCAATCAAATTATAGAGGAGTTCACATTGGTTCTTGACCCTAACCACAACAAAGAAAGGTAGCCAGACATGTTCATGTCTAACCTCAAGAAATACAAAGAGAACAGAAACATTAATCTTCTTCTAATTCTGGCTTTGATCTTCTCTCCCTTTGCGTTTCTGTCTGTATTTCTGTGTGTTCTTCTTTTGGCCTCCTAAGTCCCTATTTATAATTTCATGTCCATATAGTTAATTAGGGTAACTAAACCCTTCTTCTGTTTTATTTTTGTGACAAATCTTTCTTGGTTATGCTTCTTTCCTTCTTTTCTTGATTCATATTAAACAAAATATGCATAAAATAAGTAATGGACCAAGAATTGATGAAATTTAATCTTATCCTAACCTTTATTGATAAATTATGATTAAATTGTTGATTATTTTAGCCTAAAACTATTATATGCTAGCAAAATATCATGTTACATTCTATAATTTGATTTTGGTTTCACATAGAAATGTAATTATAAAATGAGGGACAAATGGTTTACAATTGAAAGGGAAAGTTGATGTGGATCAGGCATATAATATTAATATTTAATAGAACATTACAAATTAAGGGCTAGGAATTTATCTAGTTGAATGTTGATATACTCTTACCATAGGATAGCGATAAACTACTAAGTCTAGACACAAAAATATTGGCTATTGGGCTAGAAATGAACTTAATCACTAGAATTAAAAAGGTCTAAATAATTTAGTTGAGTAAAATACTTGAGTGAATTATTATAATTCTTAACATTGTCTTGATTTTAACTAATAAAAAATCATATCAGTAGAGAGAATAGTTACCGTTGAGTGTTGGCTGCTGCACATTATAAATGGGTTCCATTTGGTTCTGGATAATATTAGAACAATTTGAAATTCTGAAGCTTCAATTTTCTGAGTACTGGCTGCTGCACATTATAAATGAGTAATACTAGTACTAGTAGAGAGAATAGCTACTGCTGAGTGTTGAGTGTTGGCTGTTGCACATTATAAATGAGTAATACTAGTACTAGTAGGGAAAACGTGTAGCACTGCAGCTTGAAAATTCTCACTTTCTCTTGATTTTTTTTTAGGCATTTTCATTGGTGACAATTTGCTACATTCCTTGATCAACATCCAAAAAAGAATACTCTAGAGCGTGTCCCCTTGTGTCAAGTTCTTTATATTTTATTCTTCATCAAATTTTACTTACCTTGTCTCAAATTTCTTTACCAATTATATGATGATATGATCAATAAATAATGAAGCTAATGTTCTCACTTTCTCTTGAAGATGTCATCTACCGAAGTCCCAACATCTCAAGAAGCATCCACTCCAAATACTTCTCAGAATCTTAGAAGGAAAAATGATCCAGTTTGGGGACATTGTAAACAAATTGATGAGGGTGCTACAAAAGTGACAATGGTGTGCATTTATTGTGATAAACGAGTTAAGGGAGGTGGTATTAATAGGTTTAAGGTTCACTTGGCTTGACAAAAGGGCCAAGTAGAGGCTTGCAAGAAGGTTCTTGCTGATGTCCAACATCAAATGAAGCAATTACTTGAACATATTGAAAAAAAAAACAAGAAAAGTGCAGGAACAATCTAATGAAGTGATACATTTGAAATGAATGAAGACCCTGTGAGAATAGTTGAGGAATTAAGTGGAACTCCAAAATCAGTTTCTTCCAAGTCTCAAAAGGGGAAGAACTTTTCTTATGGAGATGATTATTTCATGCCTAGAACAACTCTTGGAGCTCAACCTAGCTTGAAGAGTGTCTTGCAAAATAAGCAAATTGTAGAAAAGTGTGACAAAGCCTTTGCAAAATGGATGATAGATGCTTCAATTCCATTTAATGCTATTCACTCAACATATTATTAACCTATGATTGATGCTATTAATACCATGAGTCCAGGGTATAAAGCTCCAAATTTTTATAGAATTTGTGGTCCTTTGTTAAATATGTGGGTTGATGAAGTGAGGAAGCTTGTTGAAAGTTATAAAGAAGTTTGGAAGGAAACTAGATGTACTCTGATGGCTAATGGGTGGACTGATCGCTCTAGGAGAACTCATTAATTTTCTTGTTTATTGTCCTAAAGGGACTGTTTTCTTAAGGTTTGTTGATGCTTCTTATGCTTCTAAAACTGCTGAAATGTTGTTTAAGCTTTTCAGGGAGATGGTGTTATATGTTGGACCAGAAAATGTTGTTCACATTGTGACTGATAATGTTGTCAATTATGTTGTTGCTGATAGGTTATTGGAAAAAGAGTTTCCTAAATTGTATTGGTCTCCTTGTGTTGCTCATTGCATCAATTTGACGTTGCAAGACTTTGGAAAGTTTGAGGAAGTAAGTGACATTGTTTCACATGCCTCAAAAATTACCAAGTACATATATAATCATTGTTATGCATTATTCTTGATGAGACATCATACAGGTGGAAGAGACACACTTCGTCCAGCTCCAACTCGGTTTGCAACTAATTTCATTGCCTTGCAAAGCATATCGGCCCAGAAAGATGCATTAAGGGCTATGGTGACATCTAGGGATTAGACAGGGTCAACTTATGCCAAAGACTCCAACGCTATAATATTTGTGGAACAAATCTTGGACTCTGGTTTTTGGAAGTAGTGTGTTGATATTGTGAAGCTTACAGAGCCATTAGTTCGTGTGTTACGTATTGTTGATGATATGCTGCTAGCATATATTAGTTTTTAGGGTTAATTAATTGATAATTCATTCAATACCTAGTAAAATAGGTTATAATTTAGGTAAGTTTCTTCATTTACTTATTTATTATTTACTTTATTATTATTTTGTTATTTAGGAGTCAATAAGAGAGGAAAGGAAGTCAAAAGAAGTAGCTGATGATTTCGAACAGCCTGCGCCATCCGCGCCAACTCTCACACGATTAGCTCGGGAATCCGCACGACTCGTGCCACAATTAGGCTATTACCTGATTTAAAAGATTTGGCATTGAATTAGCTTGGAAAAAAAGGGGTTTGTTACCCTAATTAATGTATGAACATGTGGGAAATAAATAAGAAGCTTCTGAACTGATAGAAACAACTTTTAGAGGACAGAAACACAATGGAGAGAAGATCAAGGTCAGAATTTGAAGAAAGATTAATGCTTCTGCTGTCTTTGTATTTCTTGAGGTTAGACATGAACATGTCTGGCTAATTCTTTTGTTGTGGTTAGGGCCAAGAACCAATGTGAACTCCTTTGTAATTTGATTGGTATTAATATGAGATTATTATGATTACTTTGTTTTACTATGTTCTTCATTGCATCATTCTTTATTAGATTTGGCCATTCTATTAAAGTTTTGAGGGTTAGAGTTCACAATAGGGATGTTGGGACTTCAATTTCTGACATGAGTAAAATAACAGTTTTTACATTGCCTAGGGATAGGGATGTATGATTGCAGAATTTTTATGATGTATTCTTTTAAATGCTTAGCTTGATAGGAATTACTAAGGAATTAGGATTTCTGATTGGGTTAAAAGGTTAAATTGCTAAGGAATTAGGATTTAACTAAATTTGGGAAGATACATCCTCTAAGTAATCAGAAGTAATTGAATTTAATAACCAATTCAAGTGAAAGAGGTAGGGATCAAAGGGGATTGTGTTCTGACCACAATTATTTCTCTCAACTGCATTACAATCAAGTCAAACTTGCTTTTAAATTTCTGTTAATTTCTGTCATTTATTTAATTCACTTAATTCCAAAATACAACACAACATTACTTTCTTAAAACAATTTATTTTCCTTCCAATCTCTCAGATCGTGAGTTACGATAAAATTAGGAATCAATCCCTGTGGATACGATACTCTACTTACTCACTTTATTACTTGAAACAAACGGTACACTTGCCATTTCGCAACAAGTTTTTGGCGCCGTTGCCAGGGATTGAAACAACTAATTTTAAAATAACTTTAATCTTTGCAATTGGAAATTCTTTTGTTACTAAATTGCTTCCTTGAGTTTATGCGAGGTACAATTAATCCTGATCATCTACAGTACGATCCTGAAATAGAAAGGGCTGCAAGAAAGAACATGAAACTAGCTAGACAAAGAAGAAGAGAAGCAGAAAATTTTGATTTTGATTCAATTCCTGAATCTGAATTAGAATTAGAAATGGATGAGGGAGCAAATAATAAGCCAAGACCAGAAGATGAACTAATGGAGGATATTTTGGCTCCATTGTTCACTAGGCCAAACTCCAGTATTGTCAGACCACCAATCCAAGCAAATAACTTTGACATTCATCCGTCATTGATCACATTGGTGGAACGCAGTCAGTTTGGTGGGGAAGGTGATGAAGACCCTCATGACTTCATTGACAGATTCCTGAGAATCTGTGATACCATCAGACATCAAGGGGTGTCAGATGATGCTATTAGATTGAGATTATTTCCTTTTGCTGTTAAGGGAAAAGCACTTAGATGGCTAGATAGACAAACATCGAATAGCATCACTACTTGGGAAGAACTAGTTGCAAAATTTTTCTCCCAATATTTTTCCATGGAGAAGTATAATAGATTGGTGAATGAGATCACCAATTTCACTCAGAATGGGAGAGAAACTCTATGTGCAGCTTGGAACAGATTTCAGGAGCTAATTAGGAGATGTCCACAATATGACATGCCTGTGGGTAAGCAGGTACGTTTTTTCTTTAATGGTATGACTCCTGAATCACGAATGATTGTTAATGTTGTAGCTGGTGGCTCAATAAGGTCTCAGACAGCAGCTTAGACTTATGAGCTAATTAATTCTCGAGCCCGTAATGAGAATGAAAGCATTACAATTCAGCCCAAGAGAGAACTTATCCAATTGGGGAGCAGTGATGCCATGTTAGCAGAGCAGAAAATGTTGGCTTAGCAGTTGGCCAAATTAACTGAAAAGATAGATAAACTTCAAGTCTCTGCCGCTCAAGTCTCATCCAGCAGAATGCAACCTGTTAGCTGTAAGTATTGTCAAGGCAAGCATGAGTCTAATGAGTGTCCTACATTGATAGGAGCTGATCCAGCTCAAGTGAATGGCCTTTGGTATGATCAAAGACCCTAGCAGAATTTTCAGAAAAATTCAAATAATGTTGTGGGAAATAATTATCAGAGCAGGATTCAGGGAGGAGGATTAAATTATAAGTCTAACCATTATCTACAACCTCCACTTATTCCGACCAAAGAGCCTTCTGAATTAGAAAAGGCTTTGTTGCAATTGTCTAAGACCACCAATGCCTTCATCAATGAGACTAGAGCTCATCACAAGAATGTAGATACTTCCATTCGAAATCTTGAAAATCAGATTGGTCAATTGGCCAAACAGCTAGCTGAAAGGTCTCAAGGGCAGTTCCCAAGTGACACTGTTATAAATCCAAGGGAGCATGTAAAGGCAATCACTACTAGGAGTGAAAAGGTAATCACCCCTCAAGAAAAGCCTAAGGTGAGCCATAGAGGAGTTGAAGAGGAGAATACCACAGTTGCCGCAGAAACAAAGGTAGAAGAACCTTCAAACAAAGAAAGAGAGGAAAAAAAATTTTGCACCTCCAAAGAAACAATGGGATTTCTCTCATTTTGAGAAACCTTCTTATCCAGTAAAGCTCAAGAAACAAGCTCAAAAGCAACAGTTTGCCAGGTTCTTAGACATGTTTAAAACATTGCATATTAATATTCCATTTGCTGAAGCATTAGCTAACATGCCTAACTATGCAAAATTCATGAAAGAACTGTTGTCTAGAAAACATAAGTTGCAGGACTGTGAGACTATTGCACTTACTGAAGAGTGCACTGCTATTATACAGAGGAAGCTTCCACCAAAGCTTAAAGACCCAGGCAGTTTCAATATCCCTATTGCAATAGGGAACATTAATGTGGGAAGAGCACTATGTGACCTGAGGGCAAGCATAAATTTGATGCCTTTATTAGTTTGTAAATCCCTTGGAATTTCTGAATTAAAGCCCACCAGAGTTTCTCTACAACTTACAGATCGTTCATTAAGAAAGCCTACAGGAGTCATTGAAGACATCTTGGTTAAATTAGATAAATTCATTTTTCCTGCAGATTTTATAGTTTTAGATATGGATGGTGAAAGTGAAACACCACTTATCTTAGGTAGATCATTTTTAGCCACTGCTAGAGCTCTAATTGATGTAGAGAAAGGAAAATTAGAACTTAGGATGGATGATGAGTCTATTACCTTTAATGTTTTTGATGCTATGAAAAATCCATCTGATAAACATGATTGTTCTAGGCTAGATGTTTTGGATAATGTAATTTGTGCAGGTCAAACAAAGGAAGAAGAACTTAAAGAAGAGCTGGAAATTCAAAGCCAAGAGACCATACAAGAAGAGCTTGAGGCAGTAATGGAATTGCTTGAGAAGAAAGAAGATGATATCCCAGTTGGAGCACCAAAAGTTGAGCTGAAAAGAATTCTAGAAAAGACTGTGGGAACATCTAGGAAGGATTGGGCCAAAAAGCTTGATAATGCACCTTGGGCATATCAGACTGCATTCAAAACACCTATAACTGCATGTGAGAATGCTAGGACCTATAAGGAGAAGACCAAGAAGTGGCATAACAATAAAATTCGCCAAAAAGAATTTGAGCCGGGCCAACAGGTATTGCTCTCCAAATTTCGCCTAAAGCTTTTTCCAGGTAAGTTAAAACCCCGTTGGTCTGGTCCATTCTTGGTGCAAAAGATTTATCCTTATGGAATAGTAGAAATCTCTCCTTTAGACAATGACAGGTCTTTTAAAGTTAACAAATGTCGGCTGAAGCTTTACTTTGGAGGTCAAGTGGATAGGAATATAGTTTCCATTCCACTAAATGAGCTTGAGGATTGAAGGTTGATGCGTCAAGCTCGTGACGTTAAACAAGCGCTACTTGGAAGGCAATCCAAGATTCTTAATTTGTTATTTGTGCAGGTTTTTGTTTAATGACTGTTTCTTCTTAGTTGTTTTAAATTACATTATATGTTTTAGTTAATTAGTTGAATTCTTTAGTTTATTGTCAATTTTGAATTTTATCTTTAGTTTTGTTAAAGTATTCAATACCATTTAGGTTTATTAGACTTAGGTTAGAAAAGGTTAAAAGCATGGGTAACCGATTCAAATCTCCCACGCTAACAGCGTGGATAGTGGCTTCATTCGCCCCAGTTGCTAAAAATTGCCCAACAGATTCGAATTGACCACGCGAATCGCGTGGCCTATGGCGCTACTCACGCCACATGTTCAAACCCAGGCTCCTTCATTTCAATTCCAGCGCTAATAGCGTGAGCTACCATGCTAATAGCGCTACTAGTTCAAGCCAAACTTGCCTTAATTGATCTTTCATGCTAATCGCGTGGTTAACCGCGCCACTAGGGCTAATGATTCGAACTTGAATGACCCACCTGAGCCTTCTCATGCTATTAGCGTGGATTATGGCGCGAGTAGCGTGAGGTGTTCGAGAGGACAGGCCTGTATTCACAATTGACGCGATTAGCATCGGTGTTGGCGCGATTCGCGTGAAGGCGTCACTCTGTTAAAAAAAAAATATTGGGAATGGGTGCATATGCATTATTTGAAGAATGGGTGCATATGTATTATTTGAAGAATCACATTCAAGAGACAAAGGATGTCTAACAAAAAATTATTTTTTTAGTGTTTTTAATTGTTAAGTTTTAGTAGTTTTAAATTTTTAGTTAATTGTTTCAATAAAGTTAGAAGCATATCTTATTTTCCTCAGAATCAAAATTATGGAATCAGTGATGAATTGGATGTCTCTGTTAGGAAGCATGAGTGAAATGAAATATGGCATGGATTGCATGAAACATGATTGGAATTGTGATTGTTGGTATGTTGACGCTTATGTTGAAGTAGGAAATGATGCTTGATATGAAGTTAACAGAGTCTAGCTTGAGACTGTAGCCTGTGAGGATTGAGCCCATACAGTATTATTTTTTTCCAGAGAGACCTTACTTTGATAGTACTCTAGAACTTGCTCTGTTTCTCTAGATGCATGTATATTCTGAAATGATCAAGGCAGTTTATTCTTTTAAGCTAGGGCCAAATTGACTTACCTTCAGTTTTCCATTGTCACCTCTTTGGGCCTAAACCCTTTCATTCATATACCTGACATTTGGAACATATACCTTGACTACCCTACTTGAGATTGGAGGAAGAAAGAATTAGAACCAAGACCACTAGATATTGGGAAATAGGAAAGGAAAGACAAAGTTACCCAAGAAGACAATTCTGGTTTAATGTTGAAATGCCAACATAACAGATCTGGCAAAAATCAAATCTAGTGAAGAATCCATTTGGGAAATAACAAGTCTAAAATACCAGTTGATGGATCTAAATATAATTTCTCTCTTTGCTACAGCAGTTTGAAAGGGAAAAATAAGAGAAAAAGAGAAGATAGAAGAAACAGAGACAAAGGAAAGATCAGATGTATAAAGATAGACATGAGAATAAGAATGATAGACTGGCTAAGTGGACTTGACTAATTCTAATAGAATCCAATCTCAATTTTAGCCATTATCCAAAATTTTTCCTACCTTTGAGCCAGGCCAAGTTACAATCCTATAAAGACCTTTTGATCAGTTGTGCATGCATTTATGTTTCTTATCTTATGGAATTTGAGAATGTGATCAAGCTTATGGTAGTCCTATGGCTGTGTTGGATTGAGTGATTATAATAACCTTTATACACTTGAGTGTTGAGTGAAATAGATATATCTTTGTGAGAAGTACTCAAGTCTGACTCTTACAGTTGATGGAATTGAAAAGTGTTGTTGAAACTTTGATGTGAAAATCAATTGTACTCAGCAGTGTGATTCTAGGATTGTCCCATGTGATGTTATGTTGATTGTTGATCCTTACTTTCCATCTTGAGATTCTGTTTATTGCTGAGGACAACAATGTCTAAATCTGGGAATTATTTGATATGCTGGTAGCATATATTAGTTTTTAGGGTTAATTAATTGATAATTCATTCAATAACCAGTAAAATAGGTTAAAATTTAGGTAAGTTTTTTTATTTACTTATTTATTATTAGTTTTTTATTTAGGAGTCAATAAGAGAGGAAAGGAAGTCAAAAGAAGTAGTTGATGATTTCGAACAGCTCGTGCCATCCGCGCCAACTCTCACGCGATCCGCGCCATTAATCCAGAAAGAACATCCAATTCGAATATCCCACGCGATTAGCGCGGGAATCTGCGCGAGTCACACCACAATTACGCTATTACCTGATTTAAAAGATTTGGCACTGAATTAGCTTGGAAAAAAAGGGGTTTGTTACCCTTATTAATGTATGAACGTGTGGGAAATAAATAGGAGGCTTCTGGACTGATAGAAACAACTTTTAGAGGATAGAAACACAGTGGAGAAAAGATCAATGTCAGAATTTGAAGAAAGATTAATGCTTCTGCTATCTTTGTATTTCTTGAGGTTAGACATGAACATGTCTGGCTAATTCTTTTGTTGTGGTTAGGGCCAAGAACCAAGGTGAACTCCTCTGTAATTTGATTGGTATTAATATGACATTAAAATTGTTATTTTACTCATGTCAAAAATTAAAGTCCCAACATCCCTATTGCGAACTCTAACCCTCAGAACTTTAATAGAATGGCCAAATCTAATAAAGAATGATGCAATGAAGAACAGAGTAAAATAACAATTTAGGAATCAAAAGGGATTGTGTTCTGACCACAATTATTTCTCTCAACTGCATTATAATAAAGTCAAACTTGCTTTTAAATTTTTGTTAATTTCTGTCATTTATTTAATTCGCTTAATTCCAAAATACAACACAACATTACTTTCTTAAAACAATTTATTTTCCTTCCAATCTCTCAGATCGTGAGTTACAATAAAATTAGGAATCAATCCCTGTGGATACGATACTCTACTTACTCACTTAATTACTTGAAACATACGGTACACATGCCATTTCGCAATAGTTGACAGTGAAGATAAACCTGCCATGGGTTTCTTTACCAGGCTATGTATAATGCCAGAGAAGAGATGGTTAGGAGGTTTAAGAGAAATAAGAGGAAAGTGAATCCTTATTTGGTGTTTGTTAATAGGCGTTGGGATTCACAACTTCGCAAAGATCTACATGCAACTGGTTATTGGTTAAATCCAGCTTGTAGATTTAATGCTGAATAATTTGAGAAGCATAGGAACACACAATCTGGCATTTTGGAACTCATTGATTGGTATACACATGGAGATATTGAGTTGCAAGGTAAATTAAATGAAGGCATGAGGATGTACAAAAATTCTGAAGGAGATTTTGCAAGACGAGCTGCAATACGTGAACAAAACACAGTCATGCCAAGTAAATTTAATGTTTCATACTATATTCATTATATTTGATTTATTTCTATATATGTTTTATTCTAGATCAATGATGGAATTGTTATGGATATAGTGCTCCAGAATTGCAAAAATTGGCTATTCGTGTTTTAAGCCAAACTTGTAGTGCTTCAGGTTGTGAAAGAAATTACAATGTATTTGAACACATCAATATCAACATCAACAACACCTTTAACCCAAGTTAATTGGGTTCAGTGGTAGATGAACCCAATGATAAATCGTAAATGTGACAGAAAGAGAAAGGGGGAGGGGAAGAAAAAAGTGGAAATAAGACAAAACATAGAAAAAGTGGTGAAAGGAAGAAGGGAGAAAAGAAGAGGAAAATAACTAAAACAAGGAAATGATTGGAACATAGGACAACTAATGGGTTTAACCCTCCACCAAGCTTATAGATTTTCTCTACTCCGTCCGAAGACATACCATCCGCCAATCTATATCCCACTCCATTAGGTCTTGTTTAACTACCTTTCCCCAAGTAAGTTTTGGTCGACCTCTACCTCTCTTTGTGTCGAGCTCTCGGTAACAAACTCTTGTTCTTACGGGAGCATCTAGTGGCCATCTCATAACGTTCCCAAATCATCTCAATCTATGCTCCCTCATCTTTTCACATATCGGTACCACTGATTCCTTTCTTCGAATATCATCATTTCTTATCTTATCCATCTTCGTATATCCACACATCCACCTTAACATCCTCATTTCTGCTACCCCTATTTTATGCTCATGTTGCCTATGTGTTGGCCAGTATTGCACTCCATATAGCATTGCCGGTCTTACAACTGTTTTATAGAATTTTCCTTTCAGCTTAAGAGGAATTTTGCGGTCACACAAAAACCCTGATGCACTCCACCATTTCATCCACCCTGCTCTAATTCTATGATTTACATCTTCATCAATCTAACCATCTTTTTGCAACATTGACCCCAAGTATCTAAAAACATCTTTCTTGGATACCTCTTGACCAAATAGGTGCATTGTGTCTTGATCACCATCTCTTACTCTCGAAAACTCACACTTCATATACTCCGTCTTGCTCTTGCTTATCGTGAATCCTTTAGACTCCAAAGTGTTTCTCCACAATTCCAATTGCCTATTAACACCATCTTTGGTCTCATCAATAAACGCAATATCATCTACAAAAAGCATACACCACAACACTTTCTCTTGAATATCTTTCATTAGTTCATCCATCACTAAGGCAAAGAGATAAGGAAATTCCTTGATGTTCCATTAAAAAAAAGGAATAGGCTAGAGCATCAAAAGCTTAATGGCCTTGTTTATGTTCGTTATAACTTGAGGTTACAACAAAGGTATTATTATATTGATTATGCTTTGATTGTTTACTTATTTTGGTTCATTTTTTTATTCTTGCTATATGAACATTTTGATTAATTTAGGAATTGACTAAGGAAACAAAATTATGACCCAATTAATTTGGAAACCCTTGATGATCATTCTAATTGGGTGTTGGAGGAGTCACCACCATTCTTAACTCGTGAAGAAATAGAGGCTTTACATAATGATCTTGCAAATATGTCCATCCAATCAACTTCTGATGATATCGGTATGTTTCTTAATAACATTAGTATTTGTTAGGTAACACTTATGTACTTATGTTAATTACTAATTTGAATCAATCTATAATGATGTTGCCATAGATAAATTAAATTTGGATGAAAAGATAAGGATGATGATGTGCCACAACCACCAAACAACACCATGGAAGATGTTAATCCAAATGAAAGCAATATTGGTGAAGAGTCTCATTCTGTTGATGAAGAAAGATTACTTGAACTTGACCCTACATTGGCTCCATGGATATAAATTATGAATGTTATCATGTTGATCTTGTTTGTGTTTTCATTTTCAAACTTATTAATGGACATGGACTTGAGTGATTGTGTTATTGAATTAATATTTGTGGACTTGTATTATCAACTTTAATACGTTAATTGTTATTTTGGATTTGGAGTATGAATAAACTTTTTTTAATCAAATAATGTTATATATATATATAATTTTGAATTTTTTAATATATATACCAGGTCAAATTGGACCAATTACTGACTACCGATTGGACCACGGACCCACTACCTTGACCGGATCAATGATCGGGCCAGATTTCATTACATTGCATGAGAGAATCACAATTCTATTGTAAATTTGAATATTTACAAAATAGAATTGTGTTTTCATTATTCTGATTTTTCATTTATCTTTATAATTCTTTAAACATTCTAAACTTAATACCCCATTTCCCATCAAACATTATAATATTGTGCGCATTTTCTTCCACAATGTATGTTCATGGTTGAATCAAATGTATTCACAAACCTAGAGGTCATGAATATTAAAAAACAAAGATTTAATATAGTAAGTACGTACCCACTAAAACCAAAATTCGGCCTAACCAAATTTGTTACACAAGAAAGCCAATCGCATAAATATAAACACCTCCCTTCCGTAGCCATACCAAATTTAAATACAAGCCTTTGACCAGACTACCCGAGAACTGCACCATTGGTTGGCTTGCTTTGTATTTTGCCCTTTTATCCAAACATTTTGATCCTCCAAGGTCCTGTGTGATCTATTATTTATCTCCAATTTATGCAGAAAAAATACTTAATCACCTGTTAGCCAATCACAGTTTTTGTGAATCATTATATTTATCACAGTGGATATATAGAGATATCTTGAACCTCGATCATCCCATTTGATCAACCGCTTTGAGGAGGCATCTTAAACCGACACCAGGGGGCGAGAATTGCCTATTTGCACCCCTCACCGATGCACTTTTCATGAAACATGTGCAAACAAGGCATGTGACACCAACAAGAAAATCCTTGAGACAAATCGCACACCTTTTACACCCTTCTTGTTCAACCACCGTCTCCAACCCCTTAACGTGTTGTGACTTTGTCGCAGCCCGCACCAACCCATGATCTTCATCCTCCTCTTCTTCTCGATTAAACTTCCATTTACTAGCAGGTTTTTCATTCATCCAAAATAGAAAACCCCAAATCGAAAATGCGACTTCCACGCCGATTAGGTGATCGGTTTCAAAGAAGTAGAGGCAGAGGGTGTCGAGAGGAAGAAGAATGGTTGCCGGCGTCGTGCCGTCACCGAGGAGAAACCCACATCGCAACAAATAAAAACCAGATCTGACTAAAACTCGAATCCAACAGAACAACTCGTGACAGTGGTGGTTCGGTTCGACAGATTCCGGTGAGAGTTATGAGTTTTGTGGTGATGCATCGAAGGAAAAGAGAGCAAAAAGGAGGCAACAATAAACTAAGCTCTGGAAACACAATCGTGGAGGGTGTAGAAATAGGGTAAAAATGGTATAATGGATACTAACAATTTTAATATGAAGAAAGGGAGGCTGACTTAACAAACAGGAATGTGTATTTAGCAAGAGCCTTACGTCAGAACCACTAGGTAGCTCATTCTTTTTTCGGAGATTGGAACACGAGTGCTTCTTCATACACCATTCACTTTTTCTACTACACCATTTTATTTTTTAAAAACCCAAAAATACCCCTGAAGGTTGGTTGATTTATTTGAGTGGAGCTGAGGTCCGTAACGCATTTTGTTTGGTTTTTTTTGCTGATTTTGGTTCCCCTGAGCTGCTGTGATTCACGCATTGTCCATTTTTGGTGGCATTTCATCCATTTCGGCAGACGTGTGGTGGCTGTCGGAGCTGGGTGTCCGTCATCGCAGTGCATAGAGGTTAGTGGTGTTTTTAGCTGGTGTACGGATTCGACAATCCGTATGGATTGCACGGATTCGGTAATCCGTATGAACCATACGGATTGACTAATCCGTATGTTCCATACGGATTGCATAATCCGTATGTTTCAAACGGATTACGCAATTCGTATGGTTCAAACGGATTAGTCAATCTGTATGTTCCATGCGGATTATGCAATCCATATGAACCATACGGATTATGCAATCCGTGTGGAGCATACAGAGGTTTGTACGGATTGCATAATTTGTATGGACCATACAGATTAGCCAATCTGTATGGTATAACTTTGCTATTTTTTTTTGCTTTTTAGGATTCGTCAAGCTGTTGCGCATATGTTTTTGAATAAAATAGAGTTTATTTTGAAAAATTAAACGAAATAAATGCAGACTAACATGAAAAAACATGAATAATAAGAAATACACGTAGTTGCACATAATAATAATAATAAGAAAACATCTTCAATAAGTTTGACTCACATGAGAGACAGAGAGAGGAATAGGAAAACAACAGTAATTAATAAAATGAAAACAACGAAGGATGGTGTGCAGCAAATATGTCTTGTTGTTCCGTTTCAATCGTTATAGTGAGCATCATGGCCAACATCTGCATCTGTTATCAGGGCTTGTTGGGTAACTGTTTTGTTAAAAATAGCTAAAATTTCGATTGAACAAAAACGTTTCCAATAGTTGGATTCTATTAATATCTTTAACACGTCTTCATCGATCATCAACTCTACTATGTGATATTCGATTGTGTGTGTGAATATTTTGCATGGGATGGCTTTCGAAAAAACAATTTTCTTACCACTTGTGAGTTGTGAATTCCATTAGGGGGGACCACTATAGGCGCAACTTGCTTGACGATATCCTTTAGTTTTGAATGCTGGATCCGGAAGGAATTTCGAATCTGATTGGATTTGTTCCAGTGAAGGAATAACCCACAAAAGTTGCTTGTCGTGGTATATTCCATTTGTCGTTGTAATATAAGATTGCATCATGTGTAGGGACGATGGTGGATCGAAGTAGGTTGAGTATACCATCGGGTGTTCTATTGATGGTACACAATAATTCTATAGGGCCAACACAGGAGTATTGCTCGCTGCACATTAACATTGTGCAAACATCATCATCATTTCTCAGCTGCAGAGAATCAAAAAAATATTGTTGAGTTACATATAGGGAAGGCTTTCGGTAGTAGATTTCATTCACACATTGGTTATTGGTTAGGAGAAGGGTGTTGTGCATTCTAGTCTTGAGTGACTGAAAAGAACACTCATTAGGAACGCGCATTGGTATTGGAGTGGGACATTGGAAAGAAACACCAGTTTGGTTGTGTTTGATTGATCCATTTGGAAAGATGAATGCTAATTTGGAGTTAGAAATGGTTTGACTGCTTGTTTCTCCTAAGAATGCCATAGTAGTGAGATGGAATTTTTGGTTGTGGAGGTCTGTTGTGTGAGAGTCTGTGGTTGTCTTATGGGTGTTTTGTGTTATTTATAGTTGTGTGATTGTGTTTGTGATAGAGCCTTGTTTGGTATCCAACGTTGATTGAGACATGTCATTATTGATTTATTGTCCTTTATTGGTATGGTACATAGTATTGTCAATTTCGACTGAGGTTTTACCATTTCACATGTGTTCTGTCAAATTTGTAGCATTTGTCATAGTGTTGTCAATGTCCTTATACCTTATGACATGGTGTATCAGGCATGCGATCTGTAAAAATTGTTGGCCATCGATTAGAGGACCACAAACTTATTTTATAACATTCGTCATAGTGTTGTCAATGTCATTGCATGCGTGTCAGGCATGCGTGTTGTATATTTTGTTTGTGTGTAATTGTCTTAGCTTTGACATGGAACTTTTTGTGTTAAATTAATTTGTTATTTGTTAGGATGGACAACGATGACTGGATGTATGACAGTATAATGTCAGAAGAAGTTAATATGGATGAAGACATTGGAGCAGACGCTAATGCATTTGAGTGTAATGAAGACAATGGTGTAGACCCCAATGTGTTTGAGGATAATGCTTGTTTAATTGATTGTTCTGCAGCACTCCAAACGAATGAGGTAATCATGTGTATATAATGTATTTAAAGTTGTTATATGATTATATTTAGCATATTAAACATGAATTATCCATATGTGTAGGTGTTTGAATCGCGTGATGTGATATTGAAATGGACTCGCACGATTGCATTTGAGAATGGTTTTGTAGCGGTTATAATGAGGAGTGACACAAAAATTGGAAAAGTGGCAAACAGACTGAAATTACAAACAAAACAACAACATGCATTAGGCAATACAATGAAAATCGTATAACACAATGAATAAAGAAATTCTAATATATTTTACCACTACATGTGCTGGCGATTGGTCTTCCGTAGTAACGTCTGATGCATGTCGACCCACATCTGTATGAGGGGGATGAACATCTGCTGCAGGGGGGAAAGGGATCAGTGCTGGGCCCAGCTGGAGCATGTGAACGGGCCTGTGCATACTGGGTCAGAGTCATAAACGGATGTGAGATCCGATAAAACCACTCCATATATCCAGCAACACAGTGACTTGGATAATGTACCAAGTCACCGGTCGATATCAGGTAATCCGCAAAGTGGACCCATCGGTCATCAACATCGTCAGTAGAGGGGACGTCCGACATGGGCAGCTCCGGAATCTGTTGAATCTGGCCGAACTGCCTAACTACCCTGTCTGGAAGGAACCTAACAATGTGGGGGCCCCATCTAATGAAACCGGAAAACAAACTAATCGGCTCAAATTCCCTAAGGGGCCTGTGCTCCGCATATGGTGTCCAGCTGATGTCATCAGGTCTCAATCTCTCCATACGGGCATGGTAAGTCCCTAACGGTAACGCCTTCGCACTCTTCAAGCGACAGGCACGCGGCTGCGTCTCCTTATATGCCTCCAGAGTACCCCCGTCCACAACAGTGGGAAAATGCTCATATATCCAACACTACAAATGGAAATGGCGCAAGTCATAAATAATCTTAACCAAAACAAACCCCACACACACAGAGACACACAAGATTACCTGTAAGATAGTAATGTATCCAGCTAGATGCTTGTCGTGGTGTTTTGATGCATAACTCAAATTCTCATACATATGCACCAAAGCACCAGCTTCCTAGGCAAAACCCGCAGCTTCGTCGATGTCGCGAAAAGGCTCTAAAAACTGAACGCTTATATGTGTCGCATTCTTGTTGGCAAACAAAGTGCAACCACCAAAATGCAAGAGATATGCCCTGGCTGGTAGTATCCACTACCTAGACTCACATAGTCTAAAATACAACTCTCGAAGCCAGGACAATCGGACATATGCACCATGGCACTGTATCGTCCCTGCTTCAGCTTCAGCTACAGTGACATCCAGCAGCTCCACCAACAGTGTAATAGCCTTTCCAACGTCTATCTGCTTATACGTATGAAAGAATCCCATGACAGGTATATACAGTAGGGAGGCGACGTCATCAAGTGTAATAGTCAACTCGCCGACCGGCAAATGAAAGCTGGAAGTCTCAGGGTGCCATCTCTCCACAAATGCAGACAGCAATCCCCGATCTCCAGTGTCCACTGAGCACCGTATCAGCGGACTAAGGCCTGTAGCAGCCACTAACCCCTCAATCTCAGCAGCTGGCTTCCCAAATTTAGTAACCTTACGTCCATGGGAAGCCAACTTTAGCTCTGCACGTTCCTGCAATACATACATAAACACATGTTACAGTGTCTCATAAGCAAACATATAATGGTGAACAACATGTGATCGTCTTATAAATACCTCTCCTGACTAGACTTTAGCAGCCACATGGTCAGCATAACCACTCAAGACCGAACAGTCTTCTGGACCTCCTCCAAAACTTGCAGTACCTACATCATCTGTCTCAGGTACATCAGTATGCATCTGTGGTTCCTCTACTGGAGGATCCTCAAGTGAAGGATCCTCAGGAACACTAACACCTGCCCTTTCTCGACGAGCGGATGCTGTAGGCCTTCGCCTCTCATGAGCTCCACCAATAGGCCTCTGCATCCCTCCTCTAGTCCTAGCCATGACCTGTACATCATTTGTTCATCGGGTTACACAGGTCCAATTCACAGGCATGGTGATCCATATAGTCCAATTCTAACCAAACAATCCAATGTTGTGTTACACAGGTCCAATTCATAGGCATAGACAGCAATCAAGTGATATTCTAAGCACACACACCCCTACCGGGTTACACAGGGTTCATTCACATGCATGGTGATCCATATAGACCAATTCTAACCAAACAATCCAATGTTGTGTTACACAGGTCCAATTCACAGGCATAGACAGTAATCAAGTGATACTCTAAGCACACACACCCCTACCGGTTTACACAACCTTCATTCACATGCATGGTGATCCATATAGTCCAATTCTAACCAAAACAATCCAATGTTGTGTTACACAGGTCCAATTCACAGGCATAGACAACAATCAAGTGATATTCTAAGCACACACACCCCTACCGGGTTACACAGGGTTCATTCACATGCATGGTGATCCATATAGTCCAATTCTAACCAAGCAATCCAATGCTGTGTTACACAGGTCCAATTCACAGGGATAGACAGCAATCAAGTGATATTCTAAGCGCACACACCCCTACCGGGTTACACAGGGTTCATTCACATGCATGGTGATCCATATAGTACAATTATAACCAAACAATCCAATGTTGTGTTCAACAGCTCCAATTCACAGGCATAGACAGCAATCAAGTGATATTCCAAGCACACACACCCCTACCGGGTTACACAGGGTTCATTCACATGCATGGTGATCCATATAGTCCAATTCTAACCAAAACAATCCAATGTTGTGTTACACAGGTCCAATTCACAGGCATAGACAACAATCAAGTGATATTCTAAGCACACACACCCCTATCGGGTTACACAACCTTCATTCACATGCATGGTGATCCATATAGTACAATTATAACCAAACAATCCAATGTTGTGTTCAACAACTCCAATTCACAGGCATAGACAGCAATCAGGTGATATTCTAAGCAAACAATCCCATACTGGGTTACACAACCTTCATTCACATGCATGGTGATCCATATAGTCCAATTCTAACCAAACAATTGAATGTTGTGTTCAACAGCTCCAATTCACAGGCAAAGACAGCAATCAGGTGATATTCTAAGCAAACAATCTCATACCGGGTTAAAAGCGTACGGACAATCATACTTCCTATATTTGAGAGTTATGTGATGTTCAAAATTACATGTAAAGGATCACATACAATCAATAGCGTCTCATCATCAAAACATGGATAACAATTGAAAATTGATGTTCCTAATTATTTAAAAAGCATATCATCATCAATATTTGGATAACAATTGAAAAATCATGGTCCTAATTAATTTAAAAACATTTTTTCATAAAAAATTGCCTAATACGGATTGATCAATCCGTACCAGTTTCACGGATCAGGTAATCCGTATGACCGATACGGATTGCCCAATCCGAATAGGTCATACGGATTACCTGATCCGTAAGACTGGTACGAATTGACCAATCCGTATAGGTTATATGGATCAGTTAATCCGTATAACCTATACGAATTGGTCAATCTGTATAACCTATACGGATTGGTCAATCCATAGCAGTCTTACGGATTAGGTAATCCGTGAAGGTAATACGGATTGAGCAATCCGTATGTGTCATACGGATCAGGAAATCCGTATCACCCATACGGATTGCTCAATCCATATTATCTTCACGGATTACCGAATCTGTACGACGCCCTTCACCCTTTCATGCCCCAAATTCACAAACCTTACCTCACACCGGCGCCGCCACCAACACCCGACCACACCAACGACCACCACGGACGAAATGGGCCACCAACGAAGCAAAGAAAATCAATCACCAAGCACCAACCACGAAGGAGCGCGACGAGAATACGAAGAAGCAGAGGCACGAACGAGTGAGAAGAGAAAATGAGTGGTTTTTAAAATTTAAAAACAGAGGAGTAAATTCGGAATTCCACTATTCAATAAATGGTGTAAAAGAAAAAGAAATGGTGCATGAAGTTGCACTCTTGGAACACGGTTCCTAGCCAACTCATATACGGTCATATTTCATACTTGCAATTCTTCAACTTCTACTAATTTATATTTTAGATAGAATTTAATTTTGATTACTGTCATTCCGGATTTTATTAAGAAGAGACACCACCCTGGTTATTTACATATTACTTTCACATTTGCAAGACTTATTTACACATATTTATTTACTGGACATATATTCATTTAAACCAAGATATAATATATTTTATTTTTTAAAATTTTAGAATCAAATAGTAATAAAGATACGTTTAGTTTGATATGCCTTGGCTTGGATCTAAATGCACTAGAGAGAGAGTAAGAGACCCATTCAAGATTACTACTTTCCTTTTTAAAAAAAAAAAACTAACAAAATCAAATAGTCTCAAAACTTTTTATGAGAAATCATCCCAATGCTATTTCTTTTTATCAAAGACAAGTACTAAGATTTTTATAGCAACTCATGCATGCATCAACGAACAGAGCAAAATTCCCTTGGTTATTTCCCATGCTATTAACACTAATAAAGAGTGTGCGTTCATTTTTTTTTCTTTAGAAAAACAAAGGGAAAAAAGAAAAAGGTCAATACTCAATACACGTCACATGGTATCATCTTCCATTTAAGGTTTCAAGTGAAGACAAACCCCTTCTCTGTGATCACTTTATCTCATTTCTCGACCATACAACTCACAACATTCATCGCCCCGCTTAATTTTTGTCACGAACTTCTACTACTCACAACATTTTCTATTGAAAGAAAAAAAAACCATGGAACTCATTCTTCAATAAGCTCTCACATTTTGTGACCAAAATAATAGAGAAAAAGAAAAACAATGTCATCCACTGCTAGCTTGGGTTATGGGGGTCCAACCTGCTTCAACAATGTTGTTCATCAGACAATGAGGAACAGTTTCATAGCCACAAAACAGCATAACAGTGTGATGAGAGTGAAGGGTTGGAGAGGAAGACATGGTAACAATAACAACACATCCAAAAGGGTGGCAGGAGTTGTGCAGTGTAGAGGGCTAGGAGACTTCATAGGTGGAGACTTGATAAAGTTTGATCTTGGACGTTGGCTTTCAGATGTTGAAGAGCACAAAGCACTTGCAATATACCCTCCTCATGAAGGAGGCTATGAGGGTCGCTACTTGTCACGCCTCAAACGTCAGGGATACTATTTTCTTGATCTTACAGCTCGTGGCCTTGGTGATCCTGAAACCACCCTCACCAAGATTCACCCTGTTTGCCCTGTGAGTCTTTTTTTTTTTTTTTTGCTTCGAAGACTCTTTTAGGTGCTTGTAGTGTTGTTCTTCGATCAGAATCGGAGTTTTATATTTGTAGTTTGTAATAAAGGATTCTGTTAAATGTCAATGCGGATTACTGAGGTGAAACTTCAATTTTGATTAGAGAATAGTACTAGAATCACCTGTTGAACTGCATCTAAGTTTTTGTCTTTTAACATTTTTTTGGTTGTTCTTGATGGATGTTATGTCACTCAAGTTTAATTACACTAAAACTTTGTCATGAATGTCAACCTCATTGTGAGTGTTTTTTTTTTTTTTTGCTTAGAAAACTATTTAGTTGCTTAACTTTTGGACAAAACTTACATGCGGTTCTATAGGTGCTTTTAGTGTTGTTCTCCGATCTGAATTGGATTTTTATATCGGTAGTTTGTATTAAAGAATTCCATTGAATGTCAATGCAGATTACTGAGGTGAAACTCCAATTCTGATTAAACCACCATCTAAGTTTTGTCTTTAACATTTTTGGGTTGTTCTAATGGATGTTATGTCACTCAAGTTAGTTTACACAAAGATTTTGTCATGAATTTCAGCCTCATGTTGGGAAGCAACCAATAGCAAGGTGGTATTTCCCACCAGAAGTTGATTACAGATTAGAAGCATTGCCATCAAATGCCAAAGGACTGGTGGTGTGGATAATTGAAGCCAAGGTGTGAGGATTATAACATTATTTATTTAATTGTATTTCAATGAGAATTTATAATTAGAAAACAGTAACAGGATAAAAGTTGATTTCTAATTGGTTGACGGTATAAAATTCTTCTGTTAAAGTACCAATATATTCTTAAATAGAGGGGCAGAAAATTGCTATGTTTTCCCATAATTAATGTACTGGTTTAAATATTGTTTTGGCTTCCACAGGTTCTCTCTAAGGCAGAACTGCAATTCCTAGCTTTGCTGCCAACACTTAGGCCTAATGTGAGGGTCATTGCTGAATGTGGAAACTGGTAGGAAGCCTACTTTTTCTGCACCTTTTATGTTATTGTTGTTAGTATTTTGTTATAGATATTATAGTTTTTCTTTTTTTCTTGCTGCTTGTTTCTAGAAATTGTCAGTGCTTTCTTCTGTGAACGTTGTGCATTGTCTTCATGTTTATATACCTCTTAAATTGTGTCTAACCACATAATGTGGAACTTTCTTCTCTAATACTGTTGTTTGATATCATTCTCATGTCAATGATCAGGAGAAAGTTTATGTGGAAACCACTAAAAGAAATTGCGGGACTAACAACCAGTGAGGAAGCTTGATGCTGCTACTTATCATCTCTTGTTTCCAACCATCAACAATCCAGTACAAATATTCATTTTATTTTCTCCAATTTAAGGCTTCAAATAGCTGCAGACAACTGAGACAAGAAAGAAGACAGAGATATAGGAAAAATCAAGTTCCTTGTAAATAATTAGATCTGCCACAATCATCAGTGCCACATTGTCAAGGTTTAATTCTGTCGAAGCACAAACATTTCCTACCAAACATGATATTCCAGAAATTCGATTTCAACAAAATTTTGCAATAGGCCAATGGAATTACAGAATAATGGTTTGGTTTTCCGGCAATTTTTATCCGTATAAAACCATATGCCATAAACAGAAGAATCAATTATTGGAAATCCTTCCATGTCTGCCTTGTACAACCTGTGATAATTATTATTAGCAGCAGAATTTTAGCATATATTTTTATGAAAATGAACTACAGAATTTATGGTACAACTTGAGCATTGTTACAGTAACTTTAACCGCGATGCACGTGATGATCAGAAATGAGTATAAATTCCGAAACATCAGGTGTTCATATAAGGGAGATTATAAAGAGTTTAATTGTTGGATATTACAATGATTTCAAATCATGTAATAATTTTTCATCGTGCAATTACATGTAATTAATGCACAGCATAGCGGATGCAGGCGTTCAACCACGTGATAAAAAGTAAAAAATAACTTCATAAATTAATTTTAGAAAAAATATTTTATTAGATAAAAAATATATTATTAGATAAAATCATGGTTTAATTATAAAATATATTTTATAACAATTAATTTTAAAAAATATATTTTATTAGATAAAAATATATTATTAGATAAAAGCATGGTTTTTTAATTATAAAATATATTTTTTATAACAATTAATTTTTAAAAAATATATTTTATTGGATAAAAATATATTATTAGATAAAATCAAGGTTTAATTATAAAATATATGAATTTTGAGGACGATAAATTAAAATAAAAATCATGACTTAATTAAAAATTATAGATTTAAATAAAAAATATTAGGTTCATATATTAAAAAATTTAATTTTATAAAATCATAGGTTCATATACAATAGAAATTTATATATGTAAAAAAAATATTATTAGATAATTAATTATGTAAATTTATGTGTATTAAATATACATTAAAATTTTTAATGTTATATATAGCAACTGTTAATTAGTTTTTAACATGAATTGTCTAGTAGCTCAGCTGGTTAGAGCACTATGCTCGTAACCAAAGGTTATGGTTTCGACATCTACCTGGACCATTATTTCAAAAATCATTTTAAAAATTTTAACTCTTAGAGATTACGAATCCGTAAGGTTCTTATGGATTGGGTAAAAACTTTACGGATTTGCTCTTATGGATTACGAATCCATAAGAATAAAATTCTTATAGATTATGAATCCGTGAGGTTCCTACAAATTCGTTTCGTCTTACGGATTATGAATCCATATGAACCTTTACGGATTCATACACTCATCTCCTTTTGGATTCATACAAATTTGGGCTGGCATAGCTGGTTTGACACTTGTTTTAATCAATATTTAGGATTTGATTCTCAGCTTTAGCATGAAAACGTCATTAGATGTATGATTTTACTCTCAAATGGGTCAAGGCAATGAGAGGAAGATTAGTTTGAATGTAAAATAAGAAATCTCAAATATCTACTAATTACACAAAAAAAATATTAAATTTTTAGTAGACTTATTAAATAAGAAATAAGGCTCACAAAAGTATTTGTGAGTAATTACTCCTAATAGACTATTAATGTCTTGTCATTAATATTTCCCTTACTCTTCTAATTGTTTGCTAGTATAATTAATTAATTAACTGACGATATTTTAGTCCAAAAATAATTAATACAAATGACATTTTAGATTGGTCTTATAAAAAAGAAACAAACATCACTTCTAATTTGAATATTATAAATAGGGTGGAAGATAATAATATTGTCTTAATTTAGCACATAATAAATTTGTTCAAAGTTATAATCTATTTTTACAAAGGCATATTATGAATTTATAATTAGACTATGAGTAGTGTTTAAATATGATCACCACTTAAACTATTTATTTTTATGAGTTTTTTTATAAATAAATTTAATTTATGATATTACCATTAATTAAAATTAACTAATGTAACTACTTTTTTTATTAGTGTTGTTGAGTCAAGTATTTGTTTCTTTTATATATAACAACAGAGTTAGTATTTTAAAAGAGTTGAATGTACTTTGTTGGTGATTTTAGTGTCATCAATGGATTTTAGTAGTAATGTGATTTACTATAGGCCAATGCGATTACGCGTTAAGCTTTGGAAACAAGTTAGGGTAGTGCGGAGTGCACGCTTGTTGAGCCAACGCATAATTGACCGCGATTACGGTGCGGGGTTCCAAGAGGCAGCGCCCCTGGCTGGGATCCAGGGGATTGTTGGAGTTTTGTTTAAACTCTATGAGTTATAAATAAGAGGCGGTTAACAATTCAAAATAGTAACTACTTATAACCGCTCTTGGGAAAGGTTAGAAAATAACTACTCCCAACCGCTCCGATAACCAACGGTTACGATGGTTTATCGCCAAGAGTTGCATTGTTTGGAAAACTCCTATATAAGGAGTCATTTGGCCTCAGATTTAATATATACGAAAATCATACTTTCTCTCTACATTCCTGATCTGTTCTCTATTGCCAGAAGCAGATTGTTCTTCAAAGAATTATCCCAACAAGGATTTCGTGAACCCAGGCAAGAATAGGGTCGAAATACTTTGTTCGGAAAGTGTACGAACACGATTCTTTGAATTTATCCAGGATTATCATACTATTTTTCTAACATTCCTTCAACATGTTAATTTTGTTCTAGTCTCGTGCAATTTTATAACAAGAATCTCATGCATATATCAAGTGGCTTGGTTCCCTTGGCTAGAGGTTAACTGTGAAACCACCGAATAGTAAAGCACTTTTGGCTTGTAAGTAAAAAAGGAAAAGCTAGCAAAAAAAATATTTTCTCGATCCGTATGTTAGGCATAGGAATTAATCGGAGGTAGAAAATTTTCCATTACATTTAATGCCTATAAATAGCAAGACACTTTGCTCATCTGATCATCCATCCCAGTACAAAAGTAGCATCCCATTGTGAGAGAGAGTGAAATACTTAGAAGTTCTCTAACTGTATGCTATTATAAAGGAGAGGTGTGCAATTATTTTCTCCTTGTATTTAAAGAAATTGTAATTTCTCTATCACTTAATAAAAATATTTATCAAATTTTGTCTGTAATTTTTTCTTATTAGTTGAGGATTTTCCAAGTTAAAATATTATGTGTTAATTCTTATTTTCTCATATCTTATTTTAGCTGCGATATATTATTTTGTTACTATACTACCCAATATTAACTTCTTCAAATTGATAGTTATTAGTTTATGCATAGTTTGTATGGAAGATAGTTAGAAAGAATTTTTTCATGCCAAGCATGCCAATCCCTCTCCCCTCATTTTTTCTTTCTTTCTTTTGTTTATTTTAGCTGAGCTGGTTCCAATCCAACAACTTCCACGGACTACTACTTTTACTATATACAATAATATAATTAACGTTCCCTGAGATTGGAGAATGCTATATACATTTCTTTTTCAAACCCAACACAGTAGAGAGGTTGCATGTGATTTGAGTCTACAGAGAAGGTAGTGTTCTTTTGGCCATGCAGCTCCAATTTGATTCCCAGATTTTCATGTCCATTGTGTTTCTTGGTTTTGTTGGATTGTTGTGTCGTTTGTACACTTCCTTGGTGGAGAAGCCAAATAGGCTTCGCTCTAAGCTAATGAAGCAAGGTATCAGTGGTCCAGCTCCAACTATACTGCTAGGAAATATTGTGGACATAAAGAAATCTCGGTCCACCAATTCAAATTCTCCTTCTTTTGAAACCCCTGCCTCTCACAACTGTGCTTCTGTTCTCCTTCCATTGTTTGATAAATGGAGGGAACAGTATGGTATGTTTCAATCTCATTATATAAAGTTATTAACTGCTGTATCACATATGATTACACAATTTGAGTATCATGACCAGAAACAACCCCAAGCATTCACCTTCTGCAGTGTAAGAATTAGATTTTCAAATCGACGGGGTACTAAGTTGGATAGGAATGCATTATTCAACTACTCTCCAATTAAAGGGGTAATTGGATAAATTTTAAGGAGTATATGATATCCAATGTTCTTATATAGCTACATATACACACAAATACTAATATCATGGGGGATGTTATGTTATTGATAATTTGTACCTATTATATGTAGAAAAGTGCTAGCAATACAATGTTTCTACTCTTTATTATTAGTTAACATTTATTAAAAACTACAAAATCATGAAAAAGATTCATTAAATAAGATGGGAGACCAAAATAAGATTTTGTGAATTTTAATAAATTTCAACCAATAAAAAAGTGTGTTCAAAAGAGTGTGTATGTGTTTTGTTACTTCTCATAAAATGGCACTTTGGAATCCGTGCCAACTGAACTTAATGGAAATACAAACATGCCCTGTGTTGCTTACATTTTTCTTGGATGTATATTTAGTTCACAAGCACGTAATATACGACCAGAGAACTTTGTATTAGTGTATTTACTTCCCTGCCTGCAAAATTATGTTCATAGAGCCTGTAAAGCAGCATGTGTTTCTTTAATTTCCAAAATTATAGTCTTGAACTGTTTGATTTCTCACTGTCTGCTTGCAAGTGGACTAATTTGTACACTGATGTTGCAAATACATGGATTGATTTTGAGAATCACCATGCTTCTAAAATCTTGTGTAAGCAGGTTAGGTTTTCATGTTTTCTCTTGGAAACAGACAAATACTGTGTGTGAGCCAACCTACATAGTGAGAGATATCACCACATGCATATCCTAGGACTTTGGGAAGCCTTCATATAAACAGAAACAACTAGGGCCTTTGATGTTGATACTTAGTTACATTGGCTCTTAACTTGCAATAAATTTTTTGTATGTGCTCCAAAGGGAATGATGAATATAATTAGTGAGTCTGCTGTATCTCTACTAAACTTGTGGAACAGTATAACAGAAGCAGAAGGTGGAGTTGCTGACACAAAAATTGATTAGTACATGAGAAATTTCTCTGGGGATGTTATTTCAAGAGCATGCTCTGGAAGCAATTATTCCAAGGGGGAAGAAATTTTCTTGAATAACTTGGAGCTCTCCAAGAGATCATGTCCTGAAAAAATGTATCCATTGGGGTCCCTGGCATGAGGTACAAAACATTTTTTCCTTTCATAAATTCATAGCACCAAAAATACTATTGTGATATTGTGCTTTCCCTTTTTCAACTTACAATTAATTCATTTGTATATGTTGATGTTACAGATACCTTCCAACAAAGACCAATAGAGAAGTATGGAAATTAGAAAAGGAGGTGAAAAAATTGATACTCCAGGGGGTGAAGGAAAGAAAGGAAACTAGTTTTGAGAAGGACTTGCTGCAAATGGTTCTTGAAGGTGAAGGAATAGTAATCTACGTCAAGAGGCCATTAACCGTTTTATTGTTTATAACTGCAAGAATATATACTTGGCAGGCTATGAGGCAACAGCAGTTTCAGCTACATGGTGCCTCATGTTGCTGGCCTCAAATCAAAATTGGCATAATCGCATGCCGAGTTGCTAGAAATTTGCAGGGGTAGTATCCCAGATTTTACTATGCTTTGTAAGATGAAGCAGGTAAGTATCATTAAGCAGCACATACTAATAGTTTCACATTGAATTTGCCTCCACATTGATATAGCATTTGTGTAACAGAAATTAAAGTGTTATTAGTATATACACTTGGTTTATACTAACAGTATGATACATCATACTAATAGACAATATATGTTAGTAGAAAAAAATTGATGCATGTTAAGTACATCAAATACCAGTATAATTCATAATATTATAAGTATAAACTCACAATGCCGGTAGATATAAGGTGGACTGAATGATTAAGGGAGATGGAAAGAAGGAAAAAATTATGGGTTTGATCCTCTCTGCTAACAAAACTAATATTTGTCGATTAAAAAAAAAAAAACTCACAATGTCTATACTAACAATTTGATTTCCAATAGATAAAGCAATAGATGCTATACTAATGGAGCCAATTCTGATGCCTAACATTTTTTTATATAGTGATATTTTCTGAAGATGTTGAGACTTTCAAAATACCACCAACCATAACTTGCATTTTTTGTGGCAGCTAACGATGGTTATTCATGCATCATTGCGCCTTTATCCCCCTGTAGCTGTGGTGTCAAGGCAAGCCTTCAAGGACACGAAATTTGGGAACATTGATGTCCCCAAGGGATTAAGCATTTGGATAACGATAGTAACTTTGCATACTAATCCAGATATATGGGCAGATGATGCCTACAAATTCAACCCAGAAAGATTTTCCAATGGAACCATAGGTGCTTGTAAGTTGCCACACATGTACATGTCCTTTCGGGTAGGTCCACGAGTGTATCTTGGCAGAACTTGGCTATGGTTGAACTTAAGATGCTGATAGCTCTCATCTGGTCCAAATTCACTTTCTCCCTCTCTCCGCGATAAGTTCATTTGCCTACTCTTGGGTTGCTCACAGAGCCTGAGCATGGAGTCCATCTCTTGGTGAAAAAACTATGAGCTGTTCCTTGAGAGGAGTAGTTCTATGAAGAGATAAATGATATAGTGTTTGTTATGATGTATGAAATTTTATGCAGCAAAGTTAAGGCTTGGTTTGGGAATGCACCCACACCCCAATGAATTGTATATTGTTTCACCAGTTTCCTATTATCATGTAAAAAAAAACAATAAAAGAACTCAACACTCATCATTGAGCCTCTAGCACTTTGCCCCTGTTTATAATATGATGCAGTTTTTTGTTGTTGCACATTTGATTGTAAAGGAGTATCATGGTCACTGGGAAAACTCCTCCAAGAAATATTTTCATATTTATAGGTGGATTGTCTCCTCTCAATTATGATTTTTTTCATACGCACTAGTGAGGATTTTATGATGCATAGTGAATTGCACAAGTTAGTAAAAAAAAAAAATGAGTAGAAGTTCGTGCAAAAAAGAATTATATGTTGACCCTATCTTGGATGAGAGAAAAAATTACAACAGTATGATCCTACCTGGAATGTTATCTCCCGTTATTTATATTTTATATAGAGGAAGTCCTTGAAAATTAAGTTAGAATTACACCTACACGGAAAGATTGTACAAGGAAATTGGGGAAGAAAGATTTGATTATCCTAATCCTTTGTTTGATTTAGGAGAAAGAAAATGAGGAGAGTAAGAGAGTTTTAAAATTTGAGTTAAAGAGAAAATTAAAAGAAAAAAATCATTTTTATTTCTAAAAAAGTGAACCTTTCTCTCTTTTTTTCTTCATTTTTACTTTAACTAAACAAGAAAATATATATTAAATTAATATTTATTTATCATAAATTTTAATTATATAAAAAAATATTTATCTTGTACAGCACATATACTAAAATACTAGTTATAAAAAAATATTATAGATAAATCCATTCCGTTGAAAACCTACTTCAACTAGAATGTAAGTATATTTGTCAACTGAAGGATACATGCGATTATTAAAAAAAATTGCATAAAAATTTCAATTAAAAAATAATATAATTGAAAAGTAAAAAAAATCATAAAAACCAAAAAAAAAAAGTATTAATTTATTTTAACTCGTGATTGCTTTCATGCGAACATTGAGGGGTCGATTTCGTTGCATAGACTCCCTGAGATTTGTAACAGATTGCATAGGCAGAAACCAGAGTTTCTCTAAAACGAATCCATATATTCTTGAAATGAAGTAAGCTCTACAGGGATAAACCCTCCACTGGTTATTGATCCATGATAGTAAGAAACTATATATTATTTCATCTTTTAGACTTGTAAATGTGTGAGTATATGCAAATTCTCTAACCTTCATGCTAACAAATTTATCCATGCATGCACACAAAAATGACATTTGATCTTGCAATTAACATATTTGTAACATTTATTTTGTTAACGCATGCCATTGTTTTTCTTTGGAAATGTCATTGTTTACAGGTCCATACTATATTTATAACAACATTAGGGAAAAGATCTAACATATACTATTGAAGAAGGAGGAGGATAAATAATGACTCAACCAACAGAATTCATGGATGTTGCAGATTCTGATTTTCTCGTTAACAAAGAACTTGATGAGGAAGACTCAGAATTTGAGACTGATTTTGAGAAATACTTTGTGTACTCCACTGCCAAGAACCGCTTCTTTGGCCGGAAAAGGCCTCTTCGTGTGATCCTAGGCTCTGGACTGGGTATGCCCTTCTGCTTCTTTTACACTCCTTCATACATGACATGCTTTGAAATTTTCATTTGTGTTTTAAAAATTACATTGAAGATGTTAACTTGGGCACGTTTGGGTAAACTTATCTGAAAGTACTTTTAGAATAAAAATATAAGAAGAAAAAAAAGAAATAAACTTTTCCAGAAACTAAAATGAATTCTTGATTAACTACTTTATTGATGTCATCTCATCTTTTAGAAAAGTTATATGAGATACAACAACAACATAATAACACCTTTAACTCAAGTTAATTGGGATCGGTGGTAAATGAACCTAATGATAGATCAGAAATAAGACAAAAGAAATGAAAAATAAGTTAAAATAAAAGAGGGGTGAAAGGAGGAGGGGAAAGATGAAGAGGAAAAGAACTAAAAAGAAAACGACTGGAACATAGAAATACTAATAGGTTAACCCTCCACCAAGCTTATTGTTTTTCTCCATTCTGTCCTATGAGATAGCTTTTACAAATTAGTCAATGAAAAACTCATTTTAATTTATGGAAATACTCATTTTCTTTTTCTCTAAGTTTCTCTATAATCACTTATAGAAAAAGAAAATAAGCAGGTAAGTGGCATAAGTTTATCCCACACACTAAATTAGCTTAAGGAATAAGCTTATTTCATTTTTTTCTTCTATAAGTGCTCAAGGAAAAGCTTGGTTGTGATAAAATTTATGGTAAAACTTGGTTTCTTTCTGCATAGTCGCTGATATTATACTCTGGAGGAACAGGAAGATCTCAGCAAGCGTTCTTGTTGGTGTAACTTTCATATGGTTGTTTTTTAAGAGGATGGATTGCACCCTGATTAGTTTCATTTGTGACTCTGTCATACTCCTATTGGCAATGTTGTTTCTGTGGAGCCATTTAACATCCTTTATTGACATGTAAGTTTAATGCACTTTATCAATCAGTTGTTAAAGCATTTTTTTTCCTATGTTGAGGTAATCTGATATTTGAAACTCCCAATCCAGCTAATATAACTTGCTATTTGAAAATGAATATTAATTTTCAAGAAATATTTTTAATTACCAGTGTTGCGGCTACTAAATTATCTTGTCTTACATTTTTTTCTGAAAGAGTTCTGTAACCATTTGCAACATCCCATCATGTTATATTCATATTCAAATTTGGAGTAACTATCTGCAATGGCACAACTCTTGAGTACTATGCCAATTCTAGATTTATCACTACATCCGGGGTGCTGTTACTGTCTTTGGTAGATATCATAATGGAATAACTGATTGAAATTAAATAATTTATTGTTTTGTTTTCATCTCGCTTGTCCTTATTTTCATTTCTTCCGAACACAAATCAAATTGCATGGTTGAGAGCACTCTGATACTTGTTTAACAGAAGATCAAATTGAGTCCCAAACAGTTTTGCATATACTAAGTTTTGTGCAAGCAGCAGCTTGAGTTAGTTTACTAGTTTCCTTATTCTTTGTGATGTCATTACTTGACACTA
>PYAF01000270.1:134806-161476 GCA_007407185.1 Glycine tomentella
CAAAAACACAAACTAAAATTAAAGAACAATGCATAAATTAACAAGATTATCAAGGAGTAAAGTAAAACAGATTAGAAAGCATCAATCCAATTCACTAACCCAAGCTATTCGAATCATCATCATTCCCATAAATTGATTCTATCATGAACATTCATTCAATCTCAATAGAAGCAGTTCAATCGATTCTACTCCTAAATTGCTTGAAACCACAACCCTAACTGAAATATCATTCAATTAATCTTGTGATTATCATTTGAAATTAAGACATGAATCCATAATCCTAATTCACTTTCAATCCTAAATGCATTCATTATCATGAAAACATAATAGAAATTGAAGAAGAAGGTGAACATTCAAGTAGAATTCGAAATACCAAATCGGAACTCCAATTCTTCTCTTGCTTGAGTTAGATCCTTGGATTGATTAATGATTTAGCCTTCCATGATGATCACCAAGGAAAGCCCCATGAAGTGAATGCATAAAAATGGAAGAATAGCAAAATGGAAATGAAGATGAAGAACAATGAAGAACACTTGAGAGAAAATGAAGAACAAGCTTTTGATTCTAAAAACTAAAGAAAGAAATATAAAACTTGTTTATTGAATTGTAAAGTGTTGTCCAAGTTTCACTAAAGTCACTAATATATTAGTGACTAAGTTCTGAAAATAAAATGGGCCATAAACAAACCCACCAATCTAATTATTTACTATTTACAGCCATGAGAATCAAATTCGCAGCCCAAAATTACAAGTGTAGAGATGCTAACTTTGAAGCTCAAAATGACCCTCCAAATGACAGAATTGGCCTCAGGCTATTTCTAGCAAACTTGTATATCTTTTCGTTATCTTTCCAGGGACTCCTAGAACTTTGCATTCGAAGATCCGTAGCACTCTACAGGCCCTATACAAGTCAGATACGTTAAGTGAGCAAAAATCTGAAAATACGCTACAATTAGCAATTAAGCCCACTTACTTGCCTAGGCCAAAAACTGAATTAGAATGGAAAAATACAAGTCCAAAACAGGGCAAACAAGCTAAGAATGATAGACAAAAATTTAACTAAAATCACTCTATCAATATGTTGAAGGGGGAAAGTTAGTCCGTTACATCCCTTCTCCTGCCGAGGACCCCGAAGTTGCTGCTGGCGAGGAGATGTAAATTTGAAGGACCGGGATGCCGGTTTTCAACTTGTAATTTTAATTGTTTTTCCCAACAATTTCTACTTCATAGCGATTTCTAATGTTGCCCTAGTCAGCTTTTATTTGGTACTCGTACAATTGCTGCGTTCATCTAAAATACTTGTTTTGTTGCTTATATGTGTTCATATGCTTGAATATTAATTTGGCTTCAACGACCAAGTAACATATTACCCAAATTGGGATTTCAAATATCGGATTTTGGAGCTCGATTTCATAAAAGTCGGGCTCCAACCTTAGCAACGATTAACGCGTCATAAACATTAATCAATGGAGGTGATTCTTTCGGAGTCACATCACTCATCCACGAGTAAATTGTTATGTCGGCCTGATCAGAGTTGAATTAATACACGGAACAACTACTAGGCTAATATAACTTGTGTACACAATATATATAATCTCCTTGTAATAAGGACTTTATTGGCATTCTCCGAAGATATTTACATAGGTTCATGATCTCAATGATAGATTTGCCCGGACATTATATTCCCGGTTTACAAAATCAATTAAAGGCAAACACATGAATAAAAATTTCAAAAGCTACTTCATGATCTCCATGAAAGATTTACACGGGTATTTGTATATCGGATCCTGGTTTATAAAATCCATTAAGGAGAAACACATGAATATAAAATATTACTCCGTGATCCCCATGAAAGACTTATGCGGGTACCAATGTATTATATCCCGACTTATAAAGTCAATTAAGGGGAAACACATGGACTAGCTATAATATATTTTCAATTTATGGCATTCCAGGTGCGTTTTACGTTTTTCCCTTCGAGAGTTTCCAGTGTGTACGCTTCTTGCCCCAAATTTTGTGTGATCCGATATGGTCCTTCCCAATTGGATGCTAGCTTTCCATCTCGGACATTCTTGTTTTCAATATCCGCTCGTCGCAAAATGAGATCGTCTTTCTCAAAGGACCTCGGCTTTACCTTTTTGTTGAATTTGCGGGCCGTTATCTGCTTCATATGTAAGTCGCGACGATGCGCTAAAGTCCGAACTTCTTCTATCAAGTCTAGCTCGGCGGCTAATGCTGCATTGTTATCTTCTCCTGCATGTGACATATGTTGTCTTCTCCATGAGGGTTAACTGATCCCCACAGGTATCATTGCTTCACAGTCGTATGTCATTCTGAATGGGGTTCTTGAGTGGCTGTTTGGGTCGTGGTTCTATGTGCCCATAAGACATAATACACCTGCTCGACCCAGTTCGGGTCGGCTTCATGCATTTGCTTTTTCAATCCGTCCAAGATGATTTTGTTGGCCGATTCTGCCTGGCCGTTGGACTGTGGATGTTCCACCGATGAGAAGTGATGTTTTATATGGAGCCCGACCATCATTTCCTGAAACTTCATATCTGTGAACTGTGTCCCATTATCTGTCACAATTTCTGGCAGGATCCCAAATCTCGCCATTATGCTACACTCGAAGAATTTCTGAATTTGAGCCGAGGTGATGGTGGCTAGGGGCTCGGCCTCAATCCACTTTGTAAAGTAATCAACGGCTACTATTAACCATCTTATTTGACCCTCTGTTGCCTTAAACGGTCCTAGAAGGTCCATTCCCCATTTATAGAAAGGCCACAATGCCGTGATTGAAGCTAATTTGGCCGGTGGGGACCATAATATCTTTGCGTGCTTTTGGCAACTATCACACCTTTTCACATGCTCTGCAGCGTCCGCCTTCGTCGTCAGCCAGAAGTATCCGGCTCGAAGAGCTTTCAATGCTAATGCTCTCGCACCCATATGCTGGTCGTTAATTCCCTCGTGTATTTCCGTAAGTATGTATTCGGCTTGGTCCAAGTTTAGGCATAACAACATCGGGGTGTGGAGGCCTCTGTGATATAACTCGCCATTAACGATTGTGTACATAGCAGCATCTCGAATTAGTTTTCTCGCTTCTATTCCATCATCTGGTATAATCCCTTGTTCTAAATAATTGATGATAGGCCCCCTCCAATCCTCGAACACCGAGATCATCATGACACATGCGGGTTGGGCGACTTCCTGTTGAATGACTATTCTGTGGTTACCCATACCCTTCGTGCTTGCCAGTTTTGACAATATGTTGGCCCGGGCATTTTCTTCCCTCGGGATATGGGCAATGATGACTTCATCAAACTCCGCTATTATTTCTTTTACTTAGGTATTTAGATAGTAAAGGCCCCTTAGCTTGGTGCCTTCCTGCAATCTGAGCTGAAACAAGCTGCGAGTCGGTGAAGACGTTGACTTTCATCGCTCCCTGTTCTCTGATCTGCTTCAGCCCGACGATCAGTGATTCATATTCTGCTTGATTATTAGATGTTGGAAAATTAAGCTGTAATGATTGTTCAAGTGACACCCCCTCAGGATTCTCAATGATGACTCCAGCTCCACTTCCCATGGAATTAGATGAGCCGTCGACATACAATTTCCATATTGAACTCTCCTGTTGATTCGAAAATGTTGGGGTTAGCTCTACTACGAAGTCGGCTAGGGCTTGAGACTTGATGGCGTGCCTGGCTTCATATTGGGTATCAAACTCGAATAGTTGGATGGCTCAATTCATCATCCTTCCAACCAGATCCGGTTTGTGTAATACTTGCCGGATAGGTTAATTTGTTCTAACAATGATGGTATGGCTCTGAAAGTAAGGACGAAGCCTCTTCACCGTAGTAAGGAGAGCGAAAGCCACTTTTTCGAGCTTCTGGTATCGTAACTCCGAATTCTTGAGGGCTCAGCTAACGAAATAAATCGACGACTAGGACTTGCCAACTTCTCTGACTAGCACGACACTTATGGCTTCTTCTCCGACTGAGAGATATAAGATTAACGTTTCTCCGGGCTCTGGTTTTGAGAGCACTAGTGACGAGGCCAAACATCTCTTGATTTCCTGAAAGGCCGCCTCGCATGCCGGTTTCACCCCACGTTAGCCTCCTTTTTCAACAATTTGAAGAAGGGGAGTGCTTTTTCTGCGGATTTTTGAAGAAACCGCATTAAGGCGGCCATCCTTCTCGTCAACTGTTGGACTTCTCGCTTGTTGGATGGGAATTGCATGTCCAGGACAACCTTACATTTGTCTGGGTTTGCTTCTATTCCCTTGTGGGTAAGCATGAAACCCAGGAACTTCCCAGCTTTTACTTCGAAGGCGCACTTCAACGAATTTAAGCGTATGTTGTTCTGCCTTAGTTTGTGGAAAGTTTCTTCCAGATCCCAGATATGATCCCCACTTACATCTGTCTTTGTTATCATGTCATCGATGTATACCTCAATATTACGCTCGGGCTGACTGGCGAAGACTTTGTTCATCATCCGTTGATAAGTCTCCTCGGCATTTTTCAATCCGAACGACATTACGTTGTAGCAGTAATTTGCTTCAACGCCCCGTAATGTCGTCTTTTCTTGATCATCCGGGTACATGGGTATCTGATTGTATCCAAAGTAGGCGTCCATGAACGACAGCAGCTGGAACCGGCGGAGTTATCTACAAGTTGGTCAATACTCGGCATTGGGTATGAGTCCTTGGGACAAAGTTTGTTTAAATCCGTGTAATCAACACAAACTCGCCCCTTCCTATTGGACTTTTTAACCATAACCACATTGGAGAACCACTTGGTGTATTGTATTTCTCTTATGAATCCGGCCTCCAGCTGCTCCTTGATATGCTTCTCCAAAGCTTGCCTTCTGTTTGGGCCGAGTTTCCTATTCTTCTGCTCCACTGGCTTAGACCCGGGGTACATAGCTAATTTGTGACAGCAGAAGGTAGGCTCGATCCCAGGAATCTCTGAGGCTTTCCAAGCAAACACATCTTGGTTTTCTCAGAGGCATTGGATTAATCTGCCACTGATTTTTGGGTCGTTCTGCTTGCCTACCTTTGTGACTTGCTCTGGGGAACTTCCGATTTGAACATCCTCCAATTCATCTACTAGTTCTGGTCTCCATTTTTCAATATCCCGCATATCTAGCTCCACCAAGTTGATCGGCTTTTGAGAGGGTTGTTCCTCGATTTTTTGTTCCGCCGGGGTCTCCTTGCCTTATCCGAGGTAGTGCCACAGGGCCACCACCACTCTCTCTTACTTTATTATAGTAACATTGCCTAGATTCCTTTTGATCGCCACATATGGTGATGACTTGGCCATGGTTTCTAACCATCTTCATCTTTTGATGTTTTGTAGACATCAATATGTACCATTTATGAAGAGTCGGTCTACCCAAGATGATATTATATGGTGATGAGAACTCGGCAACGGTAAATGTGACTCTTTCTGACTTGAAGCCCTCCTTCATTCCCAATGTGAGTCTGAGGTCGATGGACCCTTTGAGATCGGTGCCTCCACCATTAAAACCTATCAGCATGGTTTTACACGATTTTAAATCTTCTTCATCCAAGTTCATCTTTTTGAATGCACTCCAAGTAATGATATCAGCTGAACTGCCATTATCGACGAATATCCTTTTAACTTGGCAATTAGCTACTGTTCCCGTTATTGCGAGGCCATCTTCGTGACTGGGAACAACACCTCTCATGTCATCCTCGGTAAACTAAATTAGCGGGTTCTTCTTACTGCTTTCCTTGAACTTTGGTTGAGGCCTCACAGACATGACTTCATTGAGATATTTCTTTCTTTGGTTAGCCATATCGCCTCCTCCTCCCATGGCTCCCGAAATAACGTTACATTCGAATTCAGGTTCCGGGAAATCATCATCCTTCTTGTTCCTCTTCTCGTCTCGGCTTTTATCGTCGTGTTGGCTTTTTCTCTTGCCTTGCTGCCCCTGGGTCTTAATAACATATTGTGGCACCTTACCTTCACGAACAAACTTCTCTATTGCATCACGGAGATCCCAACATTGGTCGGTAGTATGACCCGGTCCATTGTCAAACTCGCAGAACCGGGAATAATCTAGTGCCTCCTTTTTGAAAAATGGACGAGGACGATCTACTTTCTTCATATCTATCAAGGCAACTTCCCTCCATATCTGGGATCGGGAGGTGTTCAATGGGGCATATTTGTCGAACTTATTTTCATACTTTCGGGGCCTAAAACCGAAGTCAGGAACATTTCTGGGAGGTCGGCTGATGTAGACGTTCGTAAGGTGTCGGCTGGTATGTGCGCCTTCTTGATGTCGGTTCCTTGGTGGAGAAGTTTTTCTTTTCTTTTCCTTAGGAACCAAGTTGGCGATCTCCATCTGCTTCAATTCTAAATATTTTTTTGACCGCATCCTGAATTCCATGAGGGATTTTACAGGATCTTTGTAAATCAACTTGGCTAGATGAGATGATCCATTGAGCCCTGCGGATATGAGATGTACGTGTACCCTTTCTTCCAGACCTTGGACTTGTAGGGCGGATTCCTTGAAGCGATCCAAATAGCTTTGAAAGGTTTCCCTGAGTTGTTGGCGTATCTTTCCTAGAGCGAACTCGGACTTGGGTTGTTTCTTGCTGGTCGCAAAATTCAGTAGGAATCTTTGTCCGAAATCTTCAAAATTTCGAATCGACCTCGGTGGCAAGGTGTGAAACCATGTTTTCGCAGCTCCGGTTAAAGTGGTAACAAAAATTTGTGAGATTATTGGCTCATCAATACCCAAGACACACATTTGAATGTCGAATTCATCAATGTGCACCTGGGGATCTTGGCTCCCATCATACTTTGATAAGAACGATCCGTCAAAGTCCTCCAGGAATTGAGCGTCTACTATTTCATCGACGAATAGGCTGTTATTCTACTGACCCCGACGGTATTTTCTTTGATAAGTGCCATCTTCTCTCTTGGGCCAGGGTATTGTTGTTGCTGCCTGGTTTTCCTCCGTGGTATGGCCTGGGATCTCAGTTGGGGAGATACGGACTCCAGTGTCATTACGTGGTTGGGAATGAGTCAATCTCCCTGGTTCAGAATGACTGACCAATTTCATGTTTCCTCCTTCAGTCGAGGTCACCTGGCATTGCCTTCTCGCCATATGGTGCGATCTGTGATTTTCTTCTACTGGACTCTCCATACTTCTAATCTGCTGCTCTATGAACTGAATGCGGTGGTCTTAATCATGTCTCCGCTTGGCACTTCGCTCATCCAACTGGCCGATCGGGTTCTGGATGTCTTCCTATCGTTGAAGCTCATATCGTTTCTCCATATTCTCAATCCGGGATAGAATTGAGTCCAGAGCATTATGAATAAGACGCTGTGTTGTCTCTGGCGCGGCCTCACCAACCGGCGGTGGATCGGCAGGCAAACGCAGTGCCGGTATAGCTGGGGATGAAGTGGTATCTGCGACAACATCTTCTACCACCACGTTATCCGAAATTACATTTCTTGGTGGTTCATCTCGTCCTTCTGTTAGAAATATTGAGGAATCAAGTTGAGGAAGATCATGAAGAATCAAGTTTAGGATGATCAAAAGTTTTGATTTTACATGCCCACTCAAATTGATGGCATATGTACTTTGTTAAATGCTTGGTTCAAGAAGTTATAACCTTTTATGCCTCACATAGGTTGATTAAGTCATGCATGCATTCATTCATTAATTCATGTTTAAGTCATATGAAAACATTAATCAATTGGTATGACATTAAAGCATTAAGGTTTTCATAAAAAGTAATTTTCACTGTTTTAATCGATTACTAATATGATATAATCGATTAAAAGCATGTAAACTGAACTGCATATTGTCACATGAACACTTTAATCGATTACCAATACTTCGTAATCGATTACATTAGTTTGACAATGTTAGAGTCGTTCTGTGATAATCGATTACTTCACGGAATAATCGATTATCTGTGTATCTGTATAATTTTCAGAAGTATTTTTATCTGGTTTAATCGATTACCAGATTGTTGTAATCAATTAAATATGCATTAATGAGTTTTTCACACTTCCTGTGATAATCGATTATTTGGGACATTAATCGATTACACTAGTGTATTAGAAAATCCTGACCTCCTGGAATAATCGATTACGACATGGGTTAATCGATTATTTGTTCTTGAGATTTTTCTAGATTTCTGATGAACACTTTAATCGATTATTTTAGAATTTTAATCAATTACATGAGTTAAAATAATCGATTACACTTACGGAATAATCGATTATAGGTTGTTAATTCTGTTTTTTTATAAATAGAAGAAGCTCATTCTGTTTAAGAGACTTCTGAGTTTTCGAACAAGCCTTGTGAAAATCACTTTCTGAGTATTCTAAAGTCACCAAGGCACATTAGAAACAAGAATTCTTAGTAAACTCAAGAATCATGAAGACTTTTAGTTGTTGAATCATCTAATTCATGAGAAGCTTGTGTTGAAGCATTTTTGTCAAAAGATTTTATCAAGAAAGATCATGGCAATCATTCTCAGTCTGGTTTGATCTTTTAAATTCGTTCATTGCATTGAGGATATTGAGGTGATATCTTTCTTGAATCAATTTTATTGTTGTATTGATTAAAATTGATTGTTTTGTTGTTGTTTGTTCATATAACAAATTGTAATCTTTAAAGCATTGCTAGATAAGTTTCTAGTGGTTAGAACAGAGAGGGGATCTCTGGTTCTTAGATCTTTTGAAAAGTCTATAGGTTTAGATTTTGAATTTTACCTAGGGAGGGTAAGAGATATCTGTGTTTGCTTGTAAAGATATTATATTTGTTATAGTGGAAACTCTAATCAAGGCTGATTAGAAGTAAAACTGGATGTAGCCTCCGGGGTTGAGAGGCAAACCGGTATAAATCTTGTGTGTAATTGTATATTTCTGTTCATATTCATATTGTTCTTGAAGTATTATGTTTGTTCATATCACAAGATTGGTTGTTGCTCAAGAGTGGTCTGATTAAGATAAAAGTTGTTTTTAAAAGTTAGATTTCTTAATTGGTTTAAGATACGATCCTTCTTTCAAAGACTTCTGATGTGATTAAAATTTGTTTTAAATTTTAAAAACTCTGAGGAAAAACCAATTCACCCCCCTCTTGGTTATTTGCATAAGTGTTCATTCTATTTTCACCTTCAACTTGGTGGCTTCTTGTATTAACCATTGTGATTTTATGGGAATCGAAATTTACGGTTTCCACATACGGTGTCAATGTTCTGGTCGTGGTGAACAGAAATGTCCAACAAGAATTGTTGACAATTAATATTAATATAAGATCAAACTCTCTCTATGAGGATGCTTATGATGATGAAACACCTCAAGGAAGAAGATCACCACAAGAGGAAAACACAACACGAATGGCGTGCGGTGTGTGCTCTGTGTGAATAGAAAGAGAGAGTCAGAAATTGTATACCTCTCTTCATGGAGGACATCCGTATTTATAAGATACTGGCTTGGACTTGGATGGAGTGATAGTTAAGGCCCATAATCTTCAGTTGAGATCTTCTTATCTTTGGCCGAGATATTCGGTTAACAGAATATCTTAGTGATAATATTGTTATATCTTTCTTTGTTCTCTGGTGGTTACGATATTGGATTGTTGAGAGGTTAGGGTTAATTCTGTTTCCCTGGGCCCTTATCTTGGGCCAAGGAAATTATCGTAACAAGCCTTAATTTAATTTAAATTTTGATTTGTGTTTCATGTTTTCAAAAGTTAATATTTTTACATTTGATATATTAATACTTAATGGTCTATGATATTGGCCAAAAAAACTAAACGTGTTATTTAATTATTTTTTTTTTACAAAACACACAAAATAAAACTAAAAATTCACGGTATTTAAAATTAAATTTATATTATTTGTGAGGAACAAAACTATGGTTTAACTACGTTTTATTATTATCATGCGCGTGAATTAATTGATCTCTTCTTAATGACTTAATTTTCACGTTTGCAGTTGCCTTATAATAATCATTTCCTATGCACCAAAAAAATCATTTCCAAAACAGCTTAAATTAAACCTAAACTTATTAGGATTGTGCTTGTTAACAATAAGGGTGTGTTTGGAGAAAAAAAAATAGCTTGATTACATATTTATTACTATTTTCTTGCTATATAAAGTATCATAAATTTGATTATAAATTAATTTTTAAAAGACTTATAAAATATCACAAATCATTTTCACAAATTTAAACAAATTTTACATGAGCATTTTAGACAGCCACTAAATTCAATTGTCATAGCCTCATAAGTGTCATAAAAAAATTACAATTTATTAATGATAATTAAGTCAAAATTTATTATAACTTATGAACATATAAAATTAAATTTGATTATAAGTTTCTTAAAATATATTTAAAAGGACATATAAAAATCATAAACCCTTTTCATAAGTTCAGCTGAAATTTACATGAGCTTTTTAAATACCTTCAAAATTCAATTGTCATAGATGTGGTAGACATAAAATGTTACTATAGTTTATTGATGATAATTAAGGGCAAAAAAATTACTTAATTGTAATTTTAAAAAAAATTTACGAAAATGCTGCAAAATAGAAAGTATATACAAATCTGTAGCAAGCAAAGACATACGACCAGGACGTGTTAAATCACGTCGTCCCTGGACGTGTTTAATCACGTTGGCCACGGACTCGACTCAGCCAGCAATCATGTCCTCCATGGACGCGACTAAGCCACTAATCACATCCCCATGGGCATGACCTTGCTCCCCTATATATTAACCCCATCATCATTTGCAAAGCTATTGGCTATCTCATGTGCAGGGAAACTCTCTGAGTCAAGTAAGTGATGGTCAAACATATGATTTTTAAATTTCATGAAATATATTATCTTGTTATGTTAGAGAATTGCTATTGATGTAGAAAGTTGTTATTGACTTAGGTTATAAATAGTTATTTGTTAGTTGTTATAGGTTTATTTGGTTAGAATATTATTAGTTAATTACGTAGATTATGACCTACATTTTCATTAGTTAGTTACATAGGGAATGACCTAGGTTTAGGGTTTAAGATACAAATAGTTGGTGACCTAGGTTTTATGACCCAGGTTTAGGGTTTGTTAGTTATGTAGGTTAAGACCTATATTTATTAAGTCACAATATTATTAGTTAGTGACTTAGATTATCATTAAGCACGGCCACAAGGTTATTACCTTGGTTACGTAGGTTATGACCTAGGTTTAGGGTTTAAGGTACAAATAGTTGGTGACCTAGGTTTGAATTAGTTAGTTACATAGGTTATGACTTAGGTTTTATCACCTAGGTTTTGATTAGTTAGTTATGTAGGTTAAGACGTAGGTTTATTGACTTACAATATTATTAGTTAGTTACTTAGATTACCATTAAGTATGGGCTCAAGGTTATTACGTTGGCTACGTAGGTTATGATGATGGTTTAGGGTTTAGGGTATAATTAGTTGGTGGCCAAGGTTTTCATTAGTTATTTACGTTGGTTATGACCTAGGTTTTCATTAAGGACCTACATAATACATAGATTTTTGTTCCAAATTAAATAAATTATGATAATATGCATATAGATTTTTTTGTGTTACAGGCGTAACCGTGCTGTTGTGTTCATCATATTTGTGATCTTGTAGTTGTTGGTGATACATAAAAAATGTCTGGAGATGGTGATTTTGTTCGTATTGTTTTATATTATAATGGTAGCAGAATTGAGAGCCGACATGGTGTTGTTTTCGAAGGAGAGAAAAGGGGAACACGTATCAATCGCAACTCAACCATTGACGAATTGCATGAAAAAATCAGTCAAAAGTTAGTGTTAAATGGCAATCAATCTATCATTATGGTCACTGTAAGGATATGGTGCGATGATAAATATATCAGCATGAAAGTAATAGACGACGAATACTTTTAGAATTTATAATAGGAGAATTCTTGAACCAGTCAAGGAAAAATTTCTTAGAGTTGTACGTGGATTTTGCTGGAGTAGAGGATGTGGCTTTACCAACAAGGTCAGTTGATTTCAATTATTCTCGTGGAGCATCAACATCTTCTGCTCCAGCTGTTAATTTGTCTATGGAAGATGAAAATGACCCTACATGGGTTATGGATGACGATATTGACGAGGACAATGATGAAAATATCGCAATGGAAGATCGTCTTCTTGCTGAGAATGCTAGTGCTTCGGACAATGATGAAGATCATGGTGGACACGCAACTCAAATACAGCTACATTACTCAGTCGTGAGAGACCATGAAACCCAACGACAAGAGGATGCAGGGGAGTCTCATTTACCGCAACCATGTCAAGGTGTGTTACTAAACAATAGTTATTTACATATATGTTTGTTTATTATGTATGTATTTTATTGTAATAAAATTGGGAATTTTCATATGTAGGTGAGGGTAATACTACATTTTGGGATGGAATCCCATATTTCACCTACATTGATTGGGATTATCCAAATGAAGAAGATTCTAGCACTGGTTCAGGTTCAGTTGAGGGTCCATGGGTATTAGGGAATAAGTTGTTTGTGAAACAGGAATTTGCATCAAAAGAAGATGTGCAAATGGCAATCAAGCGGAACCTCATGAAGGAGCATCAGAAAGCTGTCGTGATTGAAAGTACGGCGACAAAGTTAAGCATAAAATGTCGTGCGCATGACCAAAATTGTCCATAGAGGGTTAGGGTAATGAAACCAAGGTACGGTAAATATGGGTGGTTACCAAATGGGGTGGGGATCACAATTGCTTAAATGATCACATTTCTTAGGACCATAGACAACTTGATACTGATGTTATTGTTTCACTCGTACTAGGTAAGTTATTGGATGAGATGATAATGATGAGAAGTAATGATTTTTTTTTATTGTTATTAATGATAACGTGCTTATTTTTTTATTATTAGGGATGATAAAGCATGATCCATCATGTTCTATTGGACTAGTCCAGGAAAGGATAACTCATTCCTATGGATACAAAGTTTCATATAGAAAGGCATGGTATGCAAAGCAGAAAGCAATTGCAATTATCTATGGTGATTGGACGGAATCATATGCATATTTACCGAGGTGGTGTGAATATATGCTTCGCTTTTCACCGGGTTCAGTTTATCAACTTCAAACAAAAAATTATTATGTGGCTCATAGAATCGTTCATGGAAAACGCGTGTTTCATCGCATTTTTTGGACCTTCAGACAATGTTGCGAGGCTTTCAATTTTTGTAAGTCGGTTATTCAAATTAATGACACTCATTTATATGGCAAGTACAAAGGAAAATTGTTGATTGCCACAGCTCAGGATGGAAACAATGAGTGTTTGCCACTTGCATTTGCTATTGTTGAAGGTGAGACATTGGAAGCTTGGGAATTCTTTCTGGATAACATTCGCGCGCATGTTACACAAAAGACAAATATTTGTCTTATTTCTGATCGGCATCGAAGCATATTGTCTACAGTTGAGAGGCACCGTGGGTGGCAACCACCGCATGCTTATCACGTCTTTTTCCTCCATCATATTACGAGCAATTTTAATCAAAAGTTCAGAAATGAAAATTTGAAGAGAGCAGTTATGAATTTAGGTATGGTTAAAAACTCATCTATTCATTTTTCATGTATAACTAAATTTTAATGTTATTTAATTTCTGTGCAGGTTATACGCCTTCTATTGTTGATTTTGACATAGCCTTTGCAAGTTTTCGTGATGTGAGTCCTGAGGTTGCAAATTGAATTGATAGCATCCCGAAGGAAAAATGGACACGTGCATATGATGTTGAGGGACGGGGGTATAGACATATGACAACAAATTTGGCCGAGTCAGTAAACAGGATTTTGAAAGGTGCAAGAAACATGCCAATAACCGCGTTGGTTAAGCACACATATAGCAGACTAGTGGAATATTTTGTTTGCAGAGGCCGATCGACTCTTAATGAATTGCAAGGTCCTTATCCTCATTGCAAAAATGTGGTTGCTATGTTGAAGGCCAATGAGACCAATGCTACTGGTCATTTTGTTAGTGCATATAATGTTGAACAATCTGTATTTGAGGTTGACGATAGTTATGACAAATCGTACTCGGTAAACCTCTCTGAGCGGTTCTGTTAGTGTGGGAAATTTAAGGCGTTCAAGTATCCTTGTAGTCATGCTGCAGCAACCGCTTTACATGTTCGTCAGTCACCGGCACAATATGTGGATGACATATTCCTTATAACAAACCTGTTACAAGCTTACTCATTTCCATGGCAGCCAATTGGTAATGAGCAAGCAATTCCACCTAGTGTTGATCCAGTGGTCATACCTGACAAGTCTATGTTGCGTGCAAAGGGCCATCCAAAGTCAACTAGAATACACAATGAGATGGATGAAGTTGAAGCTAGTCAAAGTCGTATTAGGTGTGGGATATGCAGATTACCTGGTTATAACCGTCGAAATTGTCCTAGTCGTCCATCTACCTCATGAATTGTTGATGTTGTTGTCAATGTTTTCTTTATGTTGTTATATTTCGTAATGAACATTTGAAAATAAACTAAACTTCCAGTGAAACCACTCATGTCAATTTTCATATACGCTATGATGAATTTCAATTTTCCAAACACAATCGACATTAACGATTACATAGTCAAACATAATCATGGAAACCTAATAAAATAACATAACGTACAAACAAGTGGAATTAGAGAGACAAACATAATAAGCTAAACATTAAAAAAGTAAAATATCGAAACATACTAACAACAACAATTGAAACATGAAAATCATGAAACTAATCATAATTTCAAAGATCTTGTGCAGCGGACATATCATCTTCCAGTAGTTCGATTACCGGTTTGTTAAAAGTAGCTAAAATTTCTATTGGACAGAAACGCTTCCAGTAATTAGATTTTGCTAACACTTTCAGTAGATCTTCATCGTTTTTCAGTTGTATTATTTCATATTTGACCAAGTTTTCTGAATATTTTGCGTGACCTGGTTGTCGGAAGAACAACTGTATGACAACCTGTGATTCATGAATTCCATAAGGGGGAACTCCTGGCGGAGCAAGTTGCTTGATTATATCTTTCAGTGTTTCTATATTGCATTTGAAAGGAATTTCAAATCTTATTGGATTTGTTCCAGTAAAGGAGTAACCCAAAAAATTCCCTTGTCGTGGTATGTTCCACTTGCCGTTGTAATACAACAGTGCATCATGAGTAGGAGTGATGGTTGACCGAAGTAGGTTGAGGACACCATCGGGTGTTCTGCTTATCATACATAATAATTCTATAGGACCAACAGAGGACATTTTTTCATGGCACACCAACATAGTGCAAACATCATCATCATTTTTCAGTTGCAGTGAATGAAAAAAAATTCGTTACCTGTATTGATGGATGGTTGTCGATAGTAAATTTCATCCATAGATTGGTCATTTGTAAGCAGAAGGGTATTGTGCATTCTACTCTTGAGTGACTGAAAGAAACATTCATCGGGAACTCGCATTGGTATGGGAGTATCACATACGAAAGAAACACCAGTTTCGTTGTGTATGATTGATCCATTCAAAAAAATAAATGCTAATTTGGAATTACCAATGTTTTGAGAGCCTGTTTCACCTAAGAAGGCCATCGTATTGAGATTGAGTTTGGTTTGCAGAGGTATGTTGTGTGGGATGATTAAACTCCTATGTGGTGTATATATAACGGTGTTAAGCCTCGCCTGTGTGGGGCGAGACCACTTGCGCCTGGATGGGGTGTGGCTAAACTCCAGTCGTGCCATAGTGTTGTCAATGCCGTTTGACAGACAAGTGAAATTTACTGGCTACAGTAAAAAGGACCATAGAGTGTTGTTAATCATCACCGATGTTGTCATTGTCATTTTACAAATCAGTCACATTTATTGGCTACAACATAGAGGACTGCAAAGGAAGGAAGACAGTGAGGGAATCATTTGCTGTTTTTCTTTTTATTTCATTCAAAAGCATAACTATTGTTCCTTATTGAGATTACATAGAAGACAAAAATCAATCTATGGACAAGAAAAAAAATGTTAAAATCAACAAGCGGAAGCTTAGAACTTAAGTTAGACCATGGGTTCTGGTAAATGACAAGGTCAAAACCATCAAATTTGCCAATCCACACAAGATTCAATCTGTGGTGATAACGAAGAATGTCTTTCTGCAGTTCAGATGTAAACAGTCCACTAGAATCTGCAAGAATATCTCCTAGTTTCACAATAGATGTTGCTCAACTGCTTCCTTGAATCCTAAGGTGGCCACCATTTCTTTGTCCGCGACATTGCATTTTCAAAAGTCATAGGTGGCTTTGGGAGGATGTAGAATCTGTTTTCAAATGGAAGATTGTGTATGTAACCTTCTATTCTATCTAAAGTGGAAAAGGACTAGTCATTCACAAGAAGGTTCAAGACAAACGATTGAATCAGGCATGCGTCCTGTCACATTTAGTCCATAGCAAATGACATATTTCATAACCTAACGACGTCCATGACATATATAGGCGATATAAATATGTCCATGATGAAAACATGTTTAACAATTACATAGCCAAATACAATAATGGAAACCAAATAAAATAACAAAGTATAAAGTCTACGAAGGAGGAGGCCACTGCTGATGACATGCCAGACGATCTGGCCCTCTGCGTCTACCACGTCCACACAAATACTGTGGAGCAACATGATATGGAGGTGGAGTGTCCTCGACCGGCATCTCTGGAGGATATTGTGAATGGGCGTCATCAAAATTTATCGAATCACAAATATCGACAAAAGTTGCATAATCCCACTCTTGACTCACGTGACTACTGGTCCCTGCCTGATCCCCGCATGCCACTGATATCGTGCTGACATGGTATGGGCTGGCCTGCTATGTCCATCGGTGGAACCTCTGGCCGATAAAAAGTACCAGCCTCTACCTGCATAGGGTCGTAATATGTATGATGAACACCGTATTCATGATCCATGGAGGGTGGCCTAATCCATCCATTCATGCCTGGTCTGGGTGCATGAATAGGCTCAGGAACAGGCGTAATAGGTCGTCAACGACGTCCTAACCCTCGACCCTCTCTTGCACGACGCCCAACGTCGAGCGATAACTAGGGCTCATCCGGAAGCTGGGTCGGAGGTGCCTCTGGACCTGTCTCGTCCACCCAAGCTGACTCTTTGAAAACAACAATTAGACGACCTATTTCGTTGTGCACATAGTCCAAACCATGGTTCTCAAATTGGTCAGCCGTCATGACGAAATACAAGTTCTCCAGACCATCAACCTATATAAGCCACAACATAGTTACATAAACAACAATATAAAATAATGAAAAAACAATTATTCTGAGTAAGTCACTTACACAACGTGCTAATCTGGCCCCCCGCTTTGTCACATATCGCTTCCCGAAAAGTCTATACCACACCATCTACTCATGGTTCAGTGACATCAGACCATGTATTGCAGGAGGCACCTCAACATGTTCACCTCTTCTATTCCATCTCTATATGAATTTTCTCAGCTTACAAGCCCAATTTTCTTGGGCTTTACCCCGAAGGGTATAATCATGAACACCTTTCAGTTTTTCAGCCCTGTGAGGTATTGGTTGATCTCGCCTGAATTGCCTCATGCATCGATCAGGCTGTGAATACTCAGCAATGTGAAAACAAATAATAGGTGTCCTAGCCATCCACAGATGTTGTGTCTCAGCAGATGCACCCATAAAATCGTAATCACCATAAGGTTGCCAAACCACCTACATAATTAAATCATATGTACGAGTCACTTGCATATTCACATCCATTTTAAATTATTGTATTTAAATAAAAAAAACATACCTCATCTCTAGTTAAGTTGTCTAGCCTGTCTCGATAATATGTTAGTGAGTTCATGCTGAAGTGACATAGCACATTAAATCTAATATGCAGATTAAACATTCAATCGTTAATTGTAGCACGCATAAATACACAATCATTCTAGTAATACAAAATAAACATACATGTGTCCGAAGTGGCGGTCTGGCTTAGACGCAGCAGGCAATGGGGGAGCAATCGGTGGAAATCTGAGCCATGCCCAAATCTGAAGCAAAATAGTGCAACCACCAATGTCTTTTCTATCGGGGTCTGTGCATTCGCACAACTGTCTAAACAAGTTTGCCAGAATCGCAAACCCCCAGCTATGTGTACCAATATCAACAAAGTCACCACCAAGTAAGGCGATGTAGTGACATCTTACTATGCTCCCCCCGATCTATCGCAAAGGATCCAGGATCCTAACATTCGAGCAATGTCAGCCTTCGTGAAGTATATCACATTCTGAGGGTTCCCGACAACAAAATCCCATGAAGTATACACTTTTATGATAACCTCAAACTGCTGGTGGATAACTCGGTGTCCGGATCAAGGCCGTTACCAAAAACCTCGTTACATAATTCGGCCCAATCCGTGTATGTTTGTCCGGTAATAGCTTGCCCATCAGTAGGCAATCCTAGAATACCTGCAACATCTTGCAAGTTAATCGTCATCTCACCCTGGGGCATATGGAACGTGTGTGTCTCTGGCCTCCAGCGCTCAACCATAGCACTGATAAGAGCAGCATCAATCTGGAAAATCCAAGTAACTTATCAATTTATGTGTTCCAAATACATTATTTTTGAAACTAGCAATTTCAAAATTAAAATTTCAACACATTAAAATTAACAGTATTCGTTAATTAATACCTGCATAAACTTCATGCGAGCCACATGTATGAAACTAGCCTCAGTCAAATACTGTGCTACTACGTCCGGAATATCGTCGGGTCGGGGTCCACCAGTAAGTCTACCTCTGCGACGAATCTTTGGCTCTCTCTTTGTCTCGTCATTCCAAATTGCCTGTGAAATATGAGTGCGTTGCCTGCGCCTCCGAAGTACATCCCATTTGTATGGTCCGGGAAGAACATGCGTTGTGAGATCCATAGGCTCATGGTCACGGTCAGAACCAAAACGAGGTGACTCAGATGACAATGACTCGACCATAATAATATGCTACACATTTTATAATCATATTATAATAATTTACTTAATTTCAAATACAAATTATTTAGACAATTTGTTTTTGTATGTCTTACGTAGGTCCTTAATGATAACTTAAGCCATAACCAAAGTCACTAATAATATTCTAAGCCGATAAACCTACGTCATAACCTACGTAACTAACTAATGCAAACCTAGGTCATAACTTACGTAACTAATTCATAATATTCAGAATGACTAAATAATAATATTCTAAGCCGATAAACCTAGCACAGTATCAACGTAACTAACTAACGAAAACCTAGCTCACAACCTAAGTAACTAATTAATAGTATTCTAAGTGACTAACTAATAATATTCTAAGCCGACAAACCTAGGTCACCAACCAATTGTACCCTAAACCCTAAACTTAGGTCGTAACCTACGTAGCCAACGTAATAACCTTGAGGCCGTACTTAATGATAACTTAAACCCTAAACTAATAATATTGTAAGTCAATAAACCTAAGTCTTAACCTACATAACTAACTAATCAAAACTTAGGTCAGAAAACCTAGGTCACCAACTATTTGTACCCTAAACCCTAAACCTTGGTCATAACCTATGTAGCCAATGCAATAACCTTGAGGTCGTAATTAATGATAATCTAAGTAACTAACTAATAATATTGTAAGTCAATAAACCTAGGTCTTAACCTACATAACTAACTAATCAAAACCTAGGTCAGAACACCTAGGTCATAACCTACGTAAATAAGTAACGAAAACCTAGGTCACCTACTATTTGTTTCTTAAACCTTAAACCTAGGTCCTAACCCTAAACCCTAAACCTAGGTCTAACCTACGTAATTAAGGAAATAACCTTGACAGCTTACTTAATGATAACCTAAACCCTAAACTAATAATATTGTAAGTCAATAAACCTAAGTCTTAACCTACATAACTAACTAATCAAAACCTAGGTCAGAAACCTAGGTCATAACCTACGTAAATAACTAACGAAAACCTAGGTCACCAATTATTTGTTTCTTAAACCCTAAACCTATGTCGTAACCTATGTAGCCTAACCCCAAGTCCTAAACTAAGTAACTAACTAATTAAAATCTATGTCATAACCTATGTAATTAACTATTAATCTTCTAAGCCAAATAAACCTATGACAGCAAACAACTTACAATTTCTAATATAAGTCACTAACAATATTCTACATCAATAATTATTCCTTAAGACAACAATATAATATATTTCATGTAATTTGAAAAGCATATATTTGAACAATACTTACTGGATTGACAAAGCTTCCCTGCACCAAAGCCCCGAATAACTACTCGAATCTAGAGAGAAGTCAGAGAAAACAACTTTAGAGAGATAAGCAAGTGTGTAGAAATGAAGGAAATGAAGGATATGGGTTTATATAGAGGAGCTAAATCACGTCCTCCTTAGGCGGGATTGCTTGCAAAGTCACGTCCTCCATGGACACCATTAGAGCTTGGTCACGTCGAGCAGGGGCGGGATAGGGTGCTCAATCACGTCCTCCTTGGGTGTGATTCATCACGTCACCAGTGCACGTGATTAGTTGGCAGAACATGTTTGTACAAGACGTGATTGAACACGTTGGGCCAAGGCGCTTTTGCTTCTGAAACACGTCCTCTGTAGACGTGTTTGAACACGTTCAAAGCTCACGTGAATAGTTGCCACAGATTCGTATTTTGTTTTCAAACAACAGTTTTTGTATTTTTTTATTAAAATTGTAATATATTATTTTTTTTGCCAATAATTAAGTCAAAATAAATCAGTATAACTTGTGTAAAAAAATAACCAAAATTATAAATTAATATCAATCAACTATTTTCTTCATTGAAGTGGTGATACTCCCTACTTATGATATTCATTCTTATGAATAAAAATAAAATAATGAGAAGAACGTTGTAATGGAATGTGTTATTCCTCTCTTTTTGTGTGCAATATGATCACATTGATATTTGAATTTAGAATCTCATGTATATTATCTAAAACTCTCCATCACTAATTCGACCCTAATCATTCGTCTATAAATGAGGAAATGAGTCTATATAATTTATCTCAGATTAATCAAAACAGTTTCGGTGATATAAAAAGTAAAGAACGATCTAACTGATTGATTCGGTTTGATTGGGACACAGTAAACCGAATTAGACCCATGGAAACTAACAACTTCATTCATACTAGCCTTAAAACTGATCAAACCTGACCATGCGGAAGCATAGCTAACCACTGAAACATGTTTGTATATTTTAATATACTAGTACAAGGAACAATTCAGCAACTACGAGTACTGCCAAAGTCAACAAAGGTAACAATTTAAGCATTTCAAGTACAAATAATTTAAACTTCTTGTTTAGATAATATTCATCATAAAAATTTGCATTCATCACACTTTCAAAATGATAGGTCAGCACAACAAAAATCTAAGCTAATAAAACCAGAATCAAATTTCCCAATGACACGTTCAAAGAGGTTCTTAAGCTCTTTCATATAATCCTCAAACACTTCTATTTCATCATTTTGGTTATCACCATCAATCAACTTTGTGGCCTTTGTAATTGCAGAACTGATCTTCTCCTTGTCTTCTGAGAAGAGTTTTGAACTTAAATTTTCATTTTCCAACCAATTGTTCATCTTGTAAACATAATCATCCAATTTATTCATTGCAGTGGCCTTCCTAAGGAATTTCTTATCTTCAGCTTGGTATTCCTCTGCTTCTTGAACCATTCTATTAATTTCTTCCATTGACAGTCTTTCTCTATCATTGGTTATGATAATTTTATTGCTATTGCCAGTGGTTTTTCCTTAGCAGATACAGATAGGATTCCATTTTCATCAATGGCAAAGCAAACATCAAAAGGATGGCCACAAGGAGCTGGAGGTAAGCCAGAAAGGCTAAAAGAACCCAGCAAATTGTTATCACTGACTCTTGCTCTCGCACCCTCATAAACCCGAATTCGGACAGAGGAGATTGGTTATCTTTAACTGTAACATATTCTTGTGTCCTCTTTACAGGAATAGTAGTATTCCTAGGAATGATTACACTCAGGATATCTCCAATAACATGCTTACCAAGTGTCAACGGTGTAACATCCATCAGCACCAAGTCTGGAACATTATTAATGCCTTCACTCAGCAAAGCACCCTGCACAGCTGCACGATAAGCAACGGCTTCATCAGGGTTGATGCTCTTGCACAGATCCTTTCCGTCGAAAAAGTTCTGCAATAACTCTTGCACTTTGGGAATCCTTGAAGAACCACCAACAAGGACAACATCATGTACACTGCTCTTGTTCATCTTAGCATCAGTAAGACACTTATCCACTGTCTCCATACACTCCTTAAAGAGCTCCATATTGATTTCCTCAAACCTTCCACGAGTGATTGAAGAACAGAAGTCAATGCCATCAGATAAAACACCTACTTCAATGTTGGTAGTAACAGCATGTGAGAGTGTTCATTTTGCCCTTAAGAGTAAGGAGAGACACATTAAAAGTACCACCACCAAGGTCAAAGATGAAAATGTTTCGCTCTCCAACACAATTATTAGTCCTCATGTCAAGGCCATAGGTGACTGCCACAGCAGTTGGTTCATTGATTATCAGCAGAATATTTAGGCCAGCAATTTTTCCAGCATCTATGGTAGCTTTATACTGAGAATCATTTAAATAGGCAGGCACAGTAACCACTGCACTCTTTACATGTTTCTCCAAAAACGCTTCTGCAATCTGCCACATCTTCGCAAGAACCATTGATGATATTTCCTCAGCACAAAAGTTCTTCTCCCCACCCTTGTAGTTAAGGATGATCATATGTTTGTCATTAGTACCGGCAACAACCTTGAATGGCCATAACAGCTTGTCCTTTTGAACAACAGGATCACTATATTTCCTACCAATCAATCTCTTAGAATCTGCAAACTTAAAAGAATTCTGATCATTCTGATTAATAATGTGTTTGGAGAACAAGTACGAATTGATTCTAGTCCATAAATTCATGGTGACACCGTGAAAAAGCTGAAGCAACCAACAGTTGCTTCACTCCAACTGTGGTTTTTTAATCAATTATGCTAGAAGTGAATCTAAACCAAACATGCTATACCTCATTGCCCTAATAAAAGTTAACACGAATTCACAAGAGAAAAATAAAAAACTAGTACTTACGACTAGAAAATGTGCCAAAGACAGTGTTCTCTGGATTAGTAGCAGACTGATTTTTAGAAGCATCACCAATCAACCTTTCATTGTCTGTGAAAGCAACAAAAGGAGTAGTATTGTTGCCCTGATCATTGTGGATGATCTCCACTCAATGGTGATGCTCCCGCCATACTGCAACACATGAGTAAGTTGTTCCCAGATCGATTCCTATGGCAATTCCATGATCTTCTTTAGCCATTGTGTTTGAAGTGAATGAATACTGAGATACACGGAACAGAATGACAGAAGTATTTCTGAAATACTAGTACTATGAAAATTACCTGAAACGCTTAAAACTGTACTTATATACATGTGTGCGTGTTGATTCCACAAGGTGAAGTTACACATGCTTAGGATGAGATGAGAGATGAGAGAGAAAAGTAGTGAGAGAAACAGTGGGTGGGTGAGAGTGACTCATAGAAGTAGGTTTAGAGAGAGGACTAAGGACAGTTCACGTCTTGGCTTCGTCGGGAAAGGGTATAGACAACACGCTTTGGGGGCAGCAGAGGTTCGAAGATGGGGTGGTGATAGGAAAAGCTGGAGGGATGCCGCAGACATTACATCCTTCTATTTCACTCGGTTTCCTGAAGAGCTGAGTGAAAGTGATTTATGGGTTGAATTCAAAAAATGGGGTGATGTGAGGGAGATATTCATTGCAAAACAGAGGAATCAAAGTGGGAGAAGGTATGGTTTTGTGCGATACAAAGGGGTCAGAGACATTCACAAACTTGAAAATTTGTTGGATAACCTGGTGATAGGGGGTCTCAAAATCCACGTGAACCTCCCCAAACATGACAGAAATAGAAGAATCGGGGGGGAGGGGCTGTCAACGTCTGATCAGAATAACAGAAGAACCTTGGGGCCTAAGAAGTCAGATATACAGAAAGGTAAAGGAAAGGTTGATGAGGATCAAACGGGCACATCAGGAGTAAAGCAACATCTTCAACGTCGGAAACCATCCTATGCACAAGTACTAAAAACAAGCAATTACAGGCAGCATCGGAGGAGATCGTATGTGACAGCTACACCATCTCAGTCGACTATTCAGCTAGACATACCTGAGGAGAAATGGAAGTGGTGTTGTCATGTTTGGGTCGGTAGACTAAGGAAATTGTCGGCGTTTGAAAGAATAGAAGAAGATTTCCTGTGGGATGGAGGAGAAGACATCAGGCCTAGATATTTAGGCGACGACATGGTACTGCTTACAGGTCTCAGTGACTCTAAAGCAGAAGAAATGCATAAGGAGGCAGTCGAAACTGGTATGTCCCTGTTTAATTCTCTGGAAAAATGGAGCCCGACCTTAAGGACGGGATTCAGGCTTGTCTGGGTATCATGCTGGGGAATACCACTTCATGCGTGGGAAAAGGAATACATCAGTAAGCTGGTTGCAGTCATAGGAGAAGTAGTGGAATTGGATGATGACACGGACGACCTCCACCACATGGACAGAGCGCGGGTGCTTATCAAAACACCATGGCAGCCCATGATTAACCACAAGGTAGTGGCTACAATCAATGGCTCAGCTTACAATATCAATATTGTGGAGGAGACATGTCCCAGGCACTGCAAGTGCTTAAACGACCGATACACTTCATCGGAGGAGGAAATCACGTCTGAAGAGAGCTCAATAGGTGCTGGTGAGTCCTGGGGGAGCAGCTTCGTCCCAGAAACTCCGGCGGAAGACATGGCGGTGGGGACCGGCGCCATAGCTATTGGCAGACGCAGAGAGGTGGAAGTTTTACCTGCTGGTCAAAGCCAAACGGCAAAACCGGGGGTCCATCAGCTGCGTCCTAACAGTAGGAACAGCAGGAGCAGCTCGCAGGATGGTGACAGCCTTGATTCTGGTGTGGGTCTGCAATACGCTACCTTTGACAAAGAAAAAATAAGCAAGGCTCATGCTTGTGGATCAGAGGTAGGAGGACTCAAGGCTGACTGTGTCACGGTTTCGGGAGAGAGAGTGAGGGATGTAGAGGATTTGGAAGCAGAAGATACTATGATAAGGAAGGAGGAGAGGGACCCACTAATGCAGGAAAGCAGAAAGCAGGTGGTAGTACAAGTAGACAAAGCTACAAAGGCTGATAAATCCCCTCTGGTGGGCCCCGTGGAAAAAAGCAATGATAAAAATAAAAATAAGATGCTGGGCCACAATGAAGATGGGCCCAAGGCTGACTGTGTCACGGTTTTGGGAGAAAGAGTGAGGGATGTAGAGGATTTGGAAGCAGAAGATAATTTGATAAGGAAGGGGGAGAGGGACCCACTAATGCAGGAAAGCAGAAAGCAGGTGGTAGTACAAGTAGACAAAGCTACAAAGGCTGATAAATCCTCTCTGGTGGGCCCCGTGGAAAAAAGCAATGATAAAAATAAAAATAAGATGCTGGGCCACAATGAAGATGGGCCCAATCTCATTAAAAATCAGATTGACAACCAGTGGAAGGTTTACTCCAGAAATAGGGGGTGCAAAAAGGAGCATGGGCCCAACACAGCTAATACTGAACAAAATGGATTAACTAAGCAGCAGAATGTAGTGACAGATACCGAAGAGCTCTTGTCCCCTATTCAGGAGAGGGGTAGTGGCTTAAAAGAAATAGCTGGGTGGGGAGCTGGACAACCAGGGATGACATCCCATGAGAAGGCAAATTCAGCTGGCAGCCCGGCCAATGTTGTATGGAAGTCAGATATAGCAGGTGAATGGCAAATGGCGAAGGTACTGGGATTAACTTGTTGCAGCCAAGAGGATCTGATAAAAGCAATGAAGGAATTGGAGGAAAGAGATGTGGTTGAGGCCTTGAAGTTGGGTAATAGCCATGTGAATAAATGAAGATTATATCATATAATGTAAGAGGGTTGGGGAGGGGGGTGAAATGGGCTGCAATTAGGAAGCTGGTGGTGAAGGAGAAGGTGGACATGTTATGTTTGCAGGAGACTAAAAAAGATTCAATTGACACTAAGGTATGCCAGGCCTTGTGGGGTGATCTAGAGGTGAAATGGGAACATGTGCCAGCAATCAACAGAGCTGGTGGATTGCTCTGTATTTGGAATGAAGAGGTTTTTAAAATGGAGAATAAGGTGTTTGGTGCTTGATTTTTATATCTGGAAGGGGTATGGGTTGCTGATGGGTCGAAAGTCAACATAGTAAATGTATATTCACCATGTGAGATTCAGTTGAAAAGAAACCTATGGGAAGCTATCAAGCAATTAAAAAACGTATCTGCTGGAGGTATATGGTGTGTCATGGGTGATTTTAATAATATCAGGAGACCCTCCGAAAGACTGGGGATCTGCCAACGATCATTAGATGATGGGCTGTTGAGGGAATTTAACGACTGGATTGCAGAACTAGAACTTGAAGACGTTCCTTGTGTTGGCCGCAAATTCACTTGGTACAGGCCAAACGGGTCTGCCAAAAGTAGAATTGACAGAGCTTTAGTATCAGCAGATTGGTTGGATAAATGGCAAGGAACTA